>JAPXFQ010002076.1:600000-1192991 GCA_028564705.1 Apricaphanius iberus
ATATTTTGTCAGTACCTTTTTACAATAAAATAATGACCTGAGTTTTAGTATGGCCAAGCCATACTAAAGGGGAAAAAACGTTATATAGGCTATTATATAGCCTACAATGTCTATGGTTCACTCAGTAAATCTGTTGCTGACCACTACCCGTTTTGAAAGATGCCTGGGTAATTATTTTCACACGTTAATCCGGTGATTAGGATTTTTTTTTAATGGAATTGGCCTTTGCGATATTGTTAAAAAAAAAATTTCCGGCTGCGCGTTTATGAAAATGAATAGATTTTTTTTAGACTACATCCGGCGGAGTGATACGTATTAGTGACGTTCCGCCCATTTATTTACAGTCTGTCTCCTTCAGTGCTTAACTTCGGGCTTTTACCATCTGAGAAAGACTGAAGACAAAATAGTTGCTTACACTTATTCACTGCACTTTGCACCACTTGTTTAGGGGGTTTTGAATAACGAGATTTTAGAAACGCAGTAATTGCACCTCACTCTCAATCTTGTTTTTTCATCGTTAGTTCCACTCTACCATGTTGATATTGTTGATTACGGTCTTCAGTGCGCTCTGTGGTGAGTAGTACAACTTATTAAGCAAACGATTTTGTTAGATAGTTGATTAACTTCATTCAGTATATGCAACTAGGTATATCCCTTTAGTAATCATCTGCATTATTCTATATTTTTTAAAAAGACCAGGACATTGTGTCCAACAAAAAGGGCGTGTCCTCTGTCCGCCGCTCTGATTTCGATGTGTCTTCTAGTGGTTGAATAGAAAACTGTCCTTAGAATTTACAGAAAAGGGAAAAAATTGTGGAAGGATTTTGCTTTTTTTTTTTTTACAGACTGAGCAACATTTAAGAAGCTTCTTCCAACAGCTAAAGTTCAGAACAGTTGCCACCAGGCTTTCTGATGGATTAAAACACTTCAGTAACATCCTACTCAACGGGATTTAGTGAAACGTATAATTAATATAAAGATAAAGATCTGTTTATTGTTGAGTCATGAACTTTAATTTGTTCATAATTTTTAAGTAGTGTTATTTTGTAGTTTTTTTAAATAACCACAATAAATGGGGCTATCAGAAAGGTTGTCCATGTTTATTGTTATGAAACATAAATACACACTGTTTGTTTTTTTTGAAAGTGTCATCAGGAAACAAAACAATTTATGAAATTATTTTCTAGGTTTTCTGTATTTTTGATTTATTAACCTTGCATAATTTTCACTTGAGACTCATCATTTAATCTTTCTGTTGACTTTTTCATTCATCAGCTCCCTGTGCTACTAAGGTGGAGAGAGTTTGTTATGGCCACGCTGTCACCTTTCCTGATGCCACTCATCCAAAACGTTACAATGGGCCGCTGTACTTTACTCCAACTGATGGAGGCAGAAGTAAAACGCTGATGGAGGATGGGAAGGTGATGCTTTTAGACTGAATAACTTTGCATGCAGATGGCGAGGTTATCAAATTAATTCAGCGTGCATGTTATCATTAGGTAGATTAATGTCAAAGACCATTGTTGCTCTGTTATGTAGATTACTTTCACCAATTCATGAGTATCTAAAAAAATTGTGCATCTGTAAAAGAGCCAAAATTGTTAATCTTTAAAGATGCCAGTTCTTACTATAATCTAATCCCTACCGTTTTATTAGTTGAGTGAAACTAGACCTAAGCACCTAACCTCTATAGTCATTTAAAACAAATACATCTTTGAAAACTGACAAGAGTAACCTTGTTGTTGCACTTCTAATCTGTCACTGTTGTGTAAACTGAATCATGACAAGCTAGTGTTTTTTGTTCTTTAACTCATCCTCTCTTTCTTTTCAGTCTTCAGCTTGAATATTTAGAGCATTAAAGCCTGTAGCCGGTTGTTGCCCATTTAATTCAGAAATATATCTGTCAGACTGAAACCAGATATTTATGTAAACATACCAACAAAACTTTTGTGAATTTGTTCAGATCAAAGCATATTCATCTGTTTAATTGGGCAAGTCAAGGATCAGATCTAAATTTAATTTAGAATCTGTTGTAAAATTTGAAAATTGATGTTTAAAGACACTAGATTTGATCTGACTGAGCTTAAGCTATTTTACAAAGAAAACTGTATGAAATATGAAATTCCTGTTTATATCATGACAAAATGGGAAATATTTATGTAGTATGATTACTTTGTAGCTGACTGTAGTCTCTCTCCCAAATAAATCAGTTTGTGTATTCTGTCTTTTAGGCAAAGGACCCCCGAATTAAAGTGAATATATTCAACCTGCGTCTCACAGATTTAAATAAAAATGATGAAGGAGTCTATGCAATTTCACATAATGGCAAACATTCAAATGTGTTGCAGTTGAAAATACTAGGTGAGAACCTCACACTAATCTTTGATTTGTTAAATGACAACTGAAGATGTGCCTTTGTTGTTCGACTATTTTGGTTTGTTAAAGTCAAAAGTTTTTTTGAAACTAAATAGAATAGTTGATTCGCATAAAAATTCTCCCGTGGGACCCTGGAAGCAGCTGTGGGTGCCCGCAGGCCAAGTGGAGTGCGGATGGTCGCTGAGGCAAAAACTCGGGGGTGGGAGGAGTTTGGAGAGACCATGGGGAACGACTTCTGTATGGTTTCATAGCAATTCTGTCCACCATCCAGGATCTCAGGAGGGGGAAGCGGTCTGCCACCAACACTGTTAACAGTGAGGATGGTGTGCTACTGACCTCGACACTGAACGTTTTGGGTCAGTGGATGGAATACTTCGAAGACCTCCTC
Organism: Apricaphanius iberus; assembly: GCA_028564705.1. Classification (NCBI taxonomy): domain Eukaryota; kingdom Metazoa; phylum Chordata; class Actinopteri; order Cyprinodontiformes; family Aphaniidae; genus Apricaphanius; species Apricaphanius iberus. The sequence goes on from JAPXFQ010002076.1 coordinate 602,765, forward strand.
AATCCCACCAGCACGCCTTCTTGTTTGGAAGTCTGGGGACTTTGGGATGGGCTCTCCAATCTCTGGAGCTGAGGTCACCAAGGTTGTTAAAAAGCTCCTTGGTGGCAAAGCTCTGGGGGTGGATGAGATTCGCCCGAAGTTCCTCAAGGCTCTGGATGTTGTGGGGTTGTGTTTGTTAATACGGGTCTGCAATATTGCGTGGACATCAGGACCAGTTCCCTTGGATTTGCAGACTGGTGTGGTGGTCCCCAGGCTTTAAAAGGGGGACCACAGAGTGTGTTCTAACTACAGGGGGATCACACTTCTGAGCCTCACTGGTAAGGTCTATGTGGGGGTTGTAGAGAGGAGGGTCAGACAGCTAGTCGTACCTCGAATTCAGGAGGAACAATGTGGTTCTCGCCCTGGCCGTGGAACACTGGACCAACTCCGCAGGGTCCTGGAGGGTGCGTGGGAGTTCCCCTAACCAGTCTACATGTGTTTTATGTACTTGAAGAAGGCCTTTGATCGTGTCCCACATGGAGTCCTGTGCAGGGTACTCCAGCAGTATGGGGTACCAGGCCCTTTGATACGGGCTGTTAGTTCCCTGTATGACTGGTGTCAGAGCTTGGTTCACATTGCCGGCAGTAAGTCAGGCTTGTTTCAAGTGAGAGTTGGACTCCTCCAAGATTGCCCTTTGTCACCAATCCTGTTCATAACATTTGTGGACAGAATTTTTAGGATCAGCTAAGGTATTAAGGGGATCCGCTTCAGTGGCCTCAGTATCGGGTGTCTGCTTTTCGCAGATGATGTGGTCCTGTTGGCTTCATTGGAACGTGACCTACTTTCTGCTTTCTATGGAGAGGTCACAGCCGAGTGTGAAGGCTGAGATGAGGATCAGCACCTCCAAATCGGAGACCATGGTCTTGAGCTGGAAAACTGTAGAGTGCCTACTCTGGGTTGGGTATGGGGTCCTTCCTCAAGTGGAGGAGTTCAAGTATCTGGGGGTCATGTTCATGAATGAGGGAAAAATGGAGCGGGAGATCAATTGGTAAGGTGTCTGCTGATATGCGGGTGCTGTACCGATCTGACGTGGTGAAGAGAGTGCTGAGACAAAAGGCAAAGCTCTCTAATGACCGCTCGATCTACGTTCCTACCCTCATCTATGGTCACTCTGGGTGGTGACCGAAAGAACGAGATCACAGATACAGGTGGCTGAAATGAGTTTCCTCTGTGGGGTTGCTGGGCTCTCCCTTAGAAATAGGGTGAGAAGCTCAGTCATCCAGAGGGGGCTCAGATTAGAGCCGCTCCTCCACATCAAGTGGAGGCAGTTGAGGTGGTTCTGGCAATTGATCAGGATACCTCCTGGATGCCTCCCTGGTAAGGTTTTCCAGGCAGGTCTCACCGGGAGGAGACCCAGAGGAAGACCCAGGACTCCTTGGAAGCACTATGTCTCTCGGCTAGCCTGGGAAGGCCTCGGGATTTCTCCTGAGGAGCTGGCCCAAGTGGCTGGGGTGAGGGAAGTCTGGCTCTCTTTGCTTAAGTTGCTGTCCCTGCGACCCGACCCTGATGAAATGGAAGAAGATGGATGGAAGGATTGATACACAGGTGTGCCATTTGACTGGCCACAACAAAAGCCACTGTGAATTGTTTAGTTGTATCACACAGTGCAATGCTAGAGATGTCACAAGTTTTAAGAGATTGTGAAAATCGCACGCTGACAGTGTGAATGACCACCAGATCTGTTGTTTTCGAATTGAATGTTCATCTCTCTACTATAAGCCGTCTCCAAAGGCATTTCCGAGAATTTGGCAGTAGATCGAACCAGCTTCACAACCGCAGACCACGTGCAAACACACCAGCCCAGGAACTCCACATCCAGCGTGTTCATCTCCAAGATCGTCTGAGACCAGCCACTTGAACAGCTGCTCAAACAATCGCTTTCCATAACCAAAGAATTTCTGCACAAACTATCAGAAACCATCAGAGGGAAGCTCATCTGCATGCTCGTCGTCCTCATCGGGGTCTCAACCTGACTCCACTTTGTCGTTGTAACCGACGTGAGTGGGCAAATGCTCACATGCAAAAACGTCTGGCACGTTGGAGAAGTGTTCTCTCCACGAACGAATCCCAGCTTACGTTGTTCATGGCAGATGGCAGACAGCGTGTGTGGTGTCACATACTGACTTGTTTTCTGAGTCCCCAGAACCCTCCCAATAAAACAACACATTTCAGAGTGGCCTTTTGTTGTGGCTAGTGTAAGGCTACGTCCATACTTGGCTGATAAGGTTATACGGGGAGTTAGATGCCTAATGTTATCCACTCAACACAAGCATTTACACCCCTATTAAGGTCCCATGATTGCGCAATCCCATAACGAACTGTGCACATACCGGGCAGGCGCGAAAAAAGATGCGTAAAACACAGACTGATGCGTATAATCTACGCCACTGCCGACGCCTACAAAATATAAGCAAGAAGCTCTATAGCGCAGTACATATTTGTTTGTCCTACCGAAGAGAACAATGGTTGCTCAGAAGATAAGGGGGTGTAGACTAAATAATTCTATGTTTAAGGCATTATCTGGAAAAGTGTGGACATGGCCTTAGGCGCACCTTTGCAATAATCATGCTGCCTAATCAGCATCTTGATATGGAACACCTGTGAGGTGGGATGGATTATTTTAGCAAAGGAGAAGTGCTCACTATCAGAGATTTAGATTTGTGAACAATACTTGAGAGAAATTGTTATTTTGTATATGTAGAAAATGTTTCAGATCTTTGAGTTAATCTTATAAAAAATCGGAACAAAAACAAAAGTGTTGCATTTATATCGTGGTTCTGTGTAAGTACAGAGTGATGTGCCAGTTATTCATTCTTTGATTGAAACATTTGTGGTTTGATTGCCTTCTATTCTCAGTTTTAATACCATAATCTGCCAGTAAATGTTTTCCATTTAACAGATATTTTTTCTAATCGTTTCTTCTTTAACTTCTATAGTGTGTGTTGATTCATTTTATTTTTATGTTGGAGTTTCCCAACACAATAGAAATTACAATAAATACAGATAATCCAAAGATAACTGATAATTAATTTATGCTAATATTTTTAAAGGCTCACAGCTTTTTTGGGATATTTTTATGTTAGGCTGACCCCATGTTTATCTTCTTAATTGATATTTTTAGACTGTGCTCAAAAAGTCAGCGTGTATTACAAGCATGAATGGAGTTATCTGCTTCCTGAAAACACTCACGATGTGGAATACACTCCACTTAACCACCAAAATGTGACCGTAATCCTGTGGAATAAAACCAACCTTTGGAATAATGATAAAACTAAAGGATATGTTGAGAACAATGAATGGAAAATCTCTGGTGTCACTCAGTCAGACAATAACGGCTTCTACAACTTTAGGCAACGAGACAGGACTCTAAAGTCAAGGATACTTCTCACAGTGAAAGGTAAAAGTAGGAGTTTTATTATAGGTAATTATATATTAATATTTTTCAACAAATCTGCACATATTACTCTTCTGATCTCTATTCTTTCAAACACAGAGGACACCCAATACTATGATCCAAAAGTGAAGGAACGCCTCTTCATTGGAAATCATTGGACTGGTAGACCCTGGAGCGTGACGTTTAAAAAATATGTTGAAAATGAACAAGACACAGTGATACAACATGGCCAGTTGGTCTTCAAAAGCATGTTCTATGGGAGAATTAATATTCAACATAATGGCATTGAAATATACCCTGTAGAACCTACAGATTCTGGTACCTTTGAGTTCACAGACCAACAAGGGAACCTGGCGTTATCTGTCCATGTGGATGTCACCCGGGGTGAGGCACAATACATTCACACCTTTTTCATATATAAAAAAAATATGAGTTATCATTCCAACTAAAATCCCCCGTCATGTCTGTGTTCTTACAGAAGCTAATTCCGTAGTCGCATATACAATTGTTGCGGTTGTTGCTCTTCTTTTGGGGATATGCTGCTGCTTTTGCTGCAAAAAGACATGCTGTAAAAAGGACACATCTGCTGCATCAGCTACAGGAGTACCTACTCTTATTAAGCACGTATGTATAGTTTTAAATGGCTACTAAGAGTACGGTTTGTAATTTATAACATTTCTCATTTATATTCTTTTAAAAGGACAACTCCGACCCAACTGCACCTGTTGTACATTATCATGTAAGTATTTCTCTTTTTCTCAAATAATGTTAAGCTACTTAAATCTACCATATGCTTCAGTTCACCCTCCTCACGTGGTAAGTCCTCCAGCCTTTACAGAAACTGCTGCTGTCTCCACTGAACCACAGGTAGGTTTGAAATTAAAGGGCTTCTGATGATCTACTTGTTTAAAATCCCTAATGAAGATCCTGCTGCAGTTTGAAATAATAATTAAAAAAAAACTTCTACTGTACAATCCAGTCATCATCTATAGGTAAGACCACGGACAGTTGTAAGAAGGCCTTGAACACCTTCAATCAGAAACAAGCCAGAGAGATTACACTTACTGTGCACATGCTCAGTTACAATGTCTTCTTGCCTGACATATTGAACACTAAAAGTTTAACATTTTTTTTTTAGGTTGAAATTTAACTTTTCCATCTGATGTATTTTTTGGATTCTGTCCTGAGATCAAATGTCTAAGAATCCAAACAAGTATTGTTAGAATCACTGTTTTGTAAGCTAAAACTAGAAACTAAACTACTAACATCTGTTTAACTAGCACCTAACTAGTTTAGGTTATGTAAATACATGGCTGGTGATAAATGGACGGTTGTAACGGCTTGTTAAAACCGTCCCTGTACCAGGTAGTCTGTGATTTTTATTAATATTTTAAAAGCATAGATCATCAACATAAATCAATTAATGTGTATGAAAATATAGGAATTTTTAATTTTATTCCCCTCTTTTTTTTCAAGTGTGAAAAAACAATCGCGTAAAACGAATAATCTTTTTCATTTTGAGATTTTCTTTGATTAACTGTGTGGACCAAGACAGGTCCCCAGTCCCCAGTCTATTTCTGGGCCAACTTTTCTTTCTCTTTCAGCCTTTCCCTCCAGGCGTTGCCACAGCGAATCATCTGTCTCCATTAAGCTGGCCAACTTCTACTAATAGTTGTAAATAGTTGTAAAATTATTTAATAATTGTTGGCAACCTTTGGGAAATTTTCTGATTTCATTTAAATATGGTAGAAGTTAGCCAATTATTATGAATTAGACTCAAACTGTAGAATATTAGCAATAACTAACAGATACTCATCTGAAAGAAATTCTGAAGTATTAAAAGTCCTGTATCATGCTACTTTGCATCTTTCAACGTCTGGGATATGCACCTAGATGAGAAAATATTACCGTTGGCGTTATAGTATTAATTTGTTACTCCCTCCTCCGTGAGTGCCGCCCATTACATGACGTAGCTGTGGGCCCCGGTCTGACTGCAGCATAGGCAAAAAGTAATGTTATAAGTCACATTATATAGCTATACTTTAAAAAAATATTTCAGTAACTTAAATGGCTCAGACCTTTGGCTTGTTTTTTGTATAAATATTGGGTCAATAAAGTTGATTTCACTAGCTAAAGCTACCAGCTTCTTAACGACAGAGTTTAGACTGAGCCCATAGCATAATTTAGACGGAGCTCACACCATTGCTGCTGAAGCAAGCAGATCCTTCCAGTCCCGTTTGTATTTTTAAAACATTCTCGCTACTGAGAATGAGGTTGAGAACCGGATAGACATTTTAAAGGCCGTGGGTGTTGTTTGTATGGAGCTAGAGTTGGGACTTATGTATTGTGACTTGTATCTGCTTATTTGTAACTTGTGCATATAAATACAAGTACGGATTCATTTAATAATACAAGTACAAATCAAAGATACAAGTACAAATCAGAAACACAAGTACAAATCAGACACAAATACAAATCACGCTACTCCCAGAACCAATCAGATTTCTCGATTCCCTAACCAATCACGGAGAGAGGAGGGCGTGTTCTTCTGTGTTCACAACCAAACGTGACTCTTGGAAAAGTTCAGCCGAAGTCCCGTCTGTCATTACCACACAAAGTTCTCTGAAAGTGAGTCGGTTTGTCATAAACAAAAATTTATCTCTGAAGACTGAAAGACAGGTCTCTGCTATTAACTAATTTCACTAAGGATACCGGGACCTCGGCTGCACTTTTCCAAGAGTCAAGTTTGGTTGTGAACATAGAAGAACACCGCCCTCCTCTCTCCGTGATTGGTTAGGGAATCGAGAAATCTGATTGGTTCCGGGAGTAGCGTGATTTGTACTTGTGTTTCTGATTTGCATTTGTGTCTGATTTGTACCTGTGTTTCCGATTTGTACTTGTATCTTTGATTTGTACTTGTATTTTTGATTTCTACTTGTATTTAGTGACTTGTATTCCCTGATTTGTACTTGTATCTTTGATTTGTACTTGTATTTTCTGATTTGTACTTGTATTATTAAATGAATCCGAACTTGTATTTTTCAAAACATGTGTACAAGTTACAAATAAGCAGATACAAGTCACAATACATAAGTCCCAACTCTAGTTCCATGTGTTTGCACCCGCTTACTGAACATTCTGAGATGCAACACATCAATAAAGTAACCTCACAATGCTGTTTTAAGTTCACATAAGCAGCTTCATAAATGGGTAACTCACATTTGCATTAGCACATAGCTAGGATTTACTTACTGCTCTGGGCAATCCATCAGGCATCTTCATTGTTGGAATTGATCCGGCTGCAAGTTTTAATCTCTGCGACAGTCCACTTTGGTTCTGGCCAAGTTTCGGTGAAATGATGGTCCCATAAAAACTGTTTACCCTAACCCTAAGGTTAGGTTGTTAGATGCAGGATTCCGGAGAGAAATTCAATTCCATTTGTGGCAATTTGGCTGTTCTTTAGGAATGTAGAAAAAAGTCCTGTAATCCTCACAGCCAAACGGACATTTTCGCCATGACATTTTTGAAATATTGATAGTATTGCGTAAAAAACCATCACCATGTCAGTCAGTCGTTTTCCAGAACACAGCTATTCAGAGTGCAGGATTCAGGAGGATTACTGAGAAATATGCGAATCAACCCAAAAACCACTCTGGTGGGGTTTTTTTTAAATAAGAAAATTGCATTAGAAAATGGTTGAATGGTGTTCTTGCTAATATAGTCACCTTATTATTTATTATTTTTGCCATGACTAATGAATTGAATGAATTCTAAATGGAGAGATAACCCCAGCTGCTATTTTGTTATTTTATGTTTATTTTAATAAGTTTTCTCTGGACAATTTCTGCAATGCTGACTCACTATTTCTATTTTTATTTTACAGCCGTTGCAGCCTAATACCGCTGGGTACCCCCCACAGACTGCCAGTGGGTACCCCCCACAGCCTGCCAGTGTGTACCCTCCACAGCCTTCCAATATAAACCCCCCACAGCTTAACAATATAAACTCCCCACAGCCTACCAATGTGTACCCTCCACAGCCTACCAATGTGTACCCTCAACAGCCTACCAATGTGTACACTCCACAGCCTTCCAATATAACCCCCCCACAGCCTGCCAGTGTGTACCCTCCACAGCCTTTGAATATAACCCCCCCACAGCCTACCAGTGTGTACCCTCCACAGCCTACCAATGTGTACCCTCCACAGCCTACCAACATAAACTCTCCTCAGCCTACCAATATAAACCCTACACACCCTGAACCCAGCCTGTATCCTCCCCTTTCTGAGGTACACACACAGTTCTAAAGAACATTTAAGGTAGATTTTTTTGTCTTTTCACATTAACTCTCATTTTCTGCTTTATTTCCACCATCGCACTGTTGTTTTCAGGTTGGATCGTCAACATTTCAAGGATCTGCAGCAGCTCCTTCCATCAGCGCAGACTATCTCTCCTCAGTTGCTGAGCCGAGATTTCAGTTGGAGTCTTTCCTCACAACCCCCCCTCTCAGTTCAGATCCACCTACCTGTGACTTTTACAACTCGAAAAAACTAAACTTTTTAGGAACAGACTGATAAACACTGTAGTGATGGAGGGTATTTCCATCTTAACTGGATTTTACCATGCGTCTATAGTAACAGTACTTTACTACAGGCCTTAAGAACCCAGAGATCCTGCTGCCCACAGGAAACAGGAGATGAATCATAACGTATCACAAACAGTCAGGTTTATAGGTACAGTATTTAGTTATCCATGAAACAAACGATCCACCGATACCAAATTCTGTATACGTCTTTTTTATTTTTGGTGGAGATTTCATGAGATAAGTCAATAGAAGTCCATAAAATATAATCAACCACATATCATCTATAAACTGTTGCATTTTGAATTACAATTCTGATCTATTGTGAACACAATCATTCTCAATGAGGCCATCTAGAAGATACATCATCCAAATCAGTTATCTTTTTACTGGAGTAAAGAGTCAGAAGAAATGTGAAATCTAGACCTTTTTTCTGTATATCATAAAAAGTTTGCGTTGAGTTTGATAGGGACAAGATGGGGGGGCCTCCTACCCTGTTCAAAAGTCTGTATAATAATAAATATGTAAATAATGAATGCATGAGATAGGATTAGCTTAGGTATATATCTAAAATGCCTCATGTAGTGATGAGTTTGCTTTAAAATGTTACATGTAAAGGGGGGTCACATAGCATATTGTTCAGTGAACAGAGGCCTTAGTGCTTGACGCGGTCTTCCAGGGTTTGAGTCTCGTTTTGGTGGATCTTTGCCGCACGTCCTCCCCCACTTCTCTCCCCCTTTCTCTGTGCTATCCATTGTCCCCCCAAAAAAAATCCCTGTGTGGCAACAGAACCTTGAATGTTACTTTTAAGTCATATAAAAAAAACTACAAAGCTGCCATATCAGCAGTTTATTAAATGATCTCAAAATATATTTAAAAAAGACAAATGGCTATATTAGGAGTGCCTTTAAAAAAGATTTTGTTTTTACCATTGTTACTCTTTGTTTTAGCTTTAAATACCATTTTCTACAAGATTTCTTATATAATTAAGTCTTGCATTTTTTCAACTTTATCAATGTTTAAAAAATGTATGTAATCTTGGGTTTTCATGTGTGTATTGCCGTTCTTTAAACATGTTGGTATATTAAATGACTCAATTTCTTTAATCATTATTATTTTAGGGTTTTTCTTGTGCCAAACATGCATAGATCAAAAAAAATGATTGCTCTATTTTTTATCTTTGTGGAAGAGAGAAACAAATGTGAAACATGCTCAGGATGGAAATAATTCAGTGGGAAGTAGACAGCTAAAGTTTTCAAAATCAGAGTGGAAAAACTAAAAGCTCTTTGTGAATGAAATAAGGAATTGTATATAGTGCATGGGGGAATTATAGAAAAGATTAAACATTTGGTCTGTTTAGCATGGAAAGACGATACAGCATTAAAAAAAATGTTATCGTGAAAAAAAGTCATGCATGGGAGGGGGAGTGTGTGGATTTTGTATGTTTAAGGCATGCATTCTTTGCTTTATTAAGAAGAATATGGGTTACATAGTTTGTGGGTCTGCCGTTAAATCACTGCTTCGTGAATTCATTTTCTATGTCCAGATTAGGAGGAGTGAGGAAGGCAACAATTTTTTTGAGGCTGGAAAAATGCTATTACGGTATAAAAGAAAGGCAGCCAAAAGCACTGAGGTGGACCGAGGGAGAATCAACTTGCAAATAAATTTCTTGAAAGTTGCTGGCAGAGGATTAAAGGACAGACAACAATTGTTGGATAAATAGGAAAGAATACTGCAGAAACACTGCTAGTACTATGTGGTGAATTTTTCTCTCTCCCTGATGTGATCCAGCTTCCAATGTCAATCTGTGTTGTTTGATGTCGCTCATTCATTTTGGGATATCGAGAACAAGACGGTGTATTTGATAAGGGTATATGTAGTGGGAATTTTACAGAGGATGAGAAATAAACCACGTTCACTCAGGTTTTCAGAAATAGAACCAAAGATCCAACCAAAGCCAACAATAGTGACTGATTTGTATTATGTAGGGCTAGTAGAAGGTAATTGTACAAATGTATATTTGCCAGAAGTGTGTGCAATTCACTTGATTTAGAATGGGCAGAATAAATTAGTGAATCAAAGATGTGTGCCATGATAAACAATCACAGAAAATGTATTCATTGTTGTATTTTCTTTCTGTGTTCAGCATATATATAGGCACAGAAAAAACAATAATCTAGAAACAAAATAAACTACTGTGCTTTTCAAATCAAATTGTCAGAGTCTGAAAAACAGTGCTGCACATAAGGAAGGATGCAGAGCATGGAGCCACCAGACAGGAGGCTGAGACGAAGATCAAAACTTTATGAATCTGGTGAAAGAGGATACGAAGTTAATTGGTATGCTGGAAGAGGATGTAGAGAGTAGGAATACATGGAGACAGAGGATTCACTGTAGAGACCCCTGAAGGAAAAGTCGAAAGACAAGAAGTATTTATTTCTATTGTATTTAATTTATACTTCTTTTTTATTTTTTTGTAGTTCTAAAAGTTCTGGGTTCCCTCTTTTTGATTTTTTATAGTGCATCTATATATTTATTAGTGTGGATCTTTTCTAATCAGAATAAGTTAACTGTTACATACATCCCCAACTAGTGGTTACAACTCACCCTGCACGTTTGTCATTTGGGTAAGTTTATGCTGCATGTTATTTCCGTGCAGCACTTGAACGCAGCACAGATAAAAGAGTACACACCTTCGTTCGTCCTACTCATTGCCTTTTTTTCTTTCGGTAAGTTGTAGCCTAATAAAGCTTGATATCATTTTAAATGATCATTGATCAAAATCATTTTAATTTTTAAATCTCTATGAGCTTCATCATCTCAGCTGCTGACAACAAACATAAGATGTGGGCGAACATATTGGCATAACCTGTGTGAATGGAGAGCACTTAAAAAATAGGCCTATATATATCTGCTACTGAAAACATGTCAAAGCGGTCTGTTGCAATTGCAGTAGACTACTTAACAGGCTAATACTGAGATGATAATTGTGATTCCTTTAAATATTAGTTAAATGTTAGAACTGTTGTGAGAGATTTTTTTTTTCTGTTTTGAAGGGATAATGTTTGAAACATGTAAATTCCAATGTGAAACCATTGGGGCTGTAGATTGAGCCAGTATCAAACTCATGGGAATACATGTAAAATCCAATTTATTATGTGTGGACAGTAAATATACTTAAATTTCAGTATATATAGTCTCAATGACCTTCAAATGACTTTTACACTAATAGCCATAGTGGGTGAATCATTTGCCATTGTGTTTTTCCACACATGCAAACCTACAGAGCCCTATAGGGGTCAGGTGCAGAAATCATTTTGAGGTTGGTGAATCCGGGCCCTCGGTTTATTAAACCATGTGTGGCAGTGTGGGGGGTCCTGTCACTGTGGTTCCGATTGATAATGCGACCTGGCTGTTTTGGGTTCCTGCAGGAGAGCAAGCTATAAAACAGGCATCTTTTATGCTGGGACAGGTCGCTTCCTCCTTGGTTATTTCTGCACCTGAACCCTGCTCTGTACAAACCACATCATGAGGCAACATTTGGAAAAATCTTACACCTGTGCAACATTTTCTGAAAAGTATTTCATTTTTATATCAGGTAGCCTACATATTATGTAAGAAGATGTGGAACATGTGTTTTAAAACGTTCTAGATGTAAAAGATTTTCTGTTTCACATGTGGAAATATTATGCAAAAAGAAACATCCCTGTTTTCAGGCAATTCAAGGAACAATTATGATGAGGTGGCGTACGGAGATAAACACAGGAAACTGATGTCAGAATGGGTTCACTACATTGAGTTCATTCCAAAGTCCGGCTCTGAAGTGACAGTCCTGTGGAGTCGAAATAATCCTGATGCCAATGGGAACAGCAGGATGAAGGTCTCGCACGACTATTTTTACATCTATAACATGACCCAGAGAGACAGTGGTCAGTACTTATGGAGGAACAGAGATCGGACGTATCTGTCTACGGTGACCATTGAGGTATTTGGTAAGGATCCTATCAAATTTCACTTTGATCAAATTTTAGGTTTAAATGTCAAAGTGATGGAGGAACGAATGGTTTATGAATAGCACTGTTCTGGGTTCAAACCGTATTGTGCTTAACCTCAGAATTCAACATGATTGAATTGCAGACAAATGTTTCAAGTCAAAGGGATATATGGAACATTTTCATAAAAAGCTACATTAAAAAAATACATCCATAGGGCTTTTAGAGGGCTGCTGTATGAAAGTAAAACATTTCCTTAAAAAATATAGATCTGAATTGAAATATAATGAAATGTACTGTGGTTGCACTGATACTGGTATCGGGATTGATACCGTTCTTTTGTACTGTATTGGTATGGGTTAAAGTTAAGCGATACCATGAACCGATTCTTATAAAGTGGAAACTGCAATCATTTCACAGAATTTTTTTTATTTTTCCCTTGAAAGAAAATAAAATATGTCTTCCATTTTATTGGATTTTTGAGTGGTCAAAAGTATTGACACTGGTACTCGGTATCGGCAAGTAATCAGATTGAAGTAGATTATATCAGTTTGAAAAAAGTGGTACCGTTGCATCCCTAGTTCCTTTTCCACACAGGTTATATAATTCTGTAATGTTTGGATCTGTATCAGATCAGTATCGGCAGATTATGAATCTTAGATATCTGTATCGGAAATGAAAAAAGTGGATCAATGCATCCCGAAAATGTAAATTTAAAATGGGCATGACAAGGAAGTTAGGTTTACATGTCAGTAGCAGCCATGGTTTGACCGATACGGTCTCTATGATCTAACTATACGGTTAGCACAGCTTAGCTAGGAAGAACAGTGGAGTTAGCAAGTCAAGCAGCTGCTTCACAGTCCCGGAGATATTATTATCTGTTTCAGGTGAGGACTCACCGTTTAAGAACAGAAACCAGAGTAGTTTTAGGTGAAACCTACAGTAGATAGATCCAAATAAAACATTTCCATGGCATCAAATACATGCTGAAACGGGGACTTTCCTCCTGGATCGGTAAGCTAACTCACTTGCTAGCTAACTTTGCTAACTTGTACTGTCAGTTAAACTCCTCTAAAATATATTCCTCACTTGACACAGTTCACTGGGCGTATCGGCAGTGAACTAGGCAACCAAGCAGCTGGAATGATTTTTTTGTTGTTGTAACTACAACCTAGATAAACCAGTTGCCGCTATTATGGTCATTTTCCATATACAACCTTGAAATATTTGATATTAAAAGTCAAAACAAAATGAGCACAAGGGAAAGCTTTTAATGCACATTTTAGTGTATGCAAATAAAATTTGAGCTGGGTCTGTTTTTGTTTAATAGAATCAAATTTGTATTCCTATTTTTGTGTACCAACATGAATACGTATCTAAAGGTTTATCCGTTTTAACCAGACTTGTGCTATATTGTCTTCTCCTCCAGCCAAGACCCGGAGCTTCCCTCTGAAGTCAGATGAACAGCTTTTCATCACTTCTGATCTGCAACCAAACTCCTGCAACATCTACTTTATCCCGGAGGGTGGACGTGAGATGCCGGTTGTTCGTCGTGGACGGCTGCTACAGAGCCCGGATCAGTCTGGTTGCGTCGGATTGAAACTTTTAAAGCCATGTGGGGTTTTAAAGGAGGCCGTCCAAACGTTGTGCAGCGGACAGTTTGTGGTGAGAGATCATAATGACGATCAGGCCCTGGTGGCGAGTGTGGAAGTGGAAGAAAGTAAGTCTAAAATCAGGACCTCCGCGTGTTTACAGAACTGATCGACAGCAAGAGTACATTACCCACAGTTTCAAACATATCTTTCGGCTTTTTTTTCTCCCTTTTTTTGTAGCATCGGACAACACCACATACATCATCGCTGGTGTGACATGTTTCTTCTTGGTCCTGAGCTGTTGCATAAAGACTGCCTGCATTAGAGCGCCAAACAACAGGAGCAGCCTGAAGATGGTGACTCTGAACCCGCTGTGTTTGCAGAGGTGATGAACTCCTGAAGCTAACTAGCGATTCATATCAGTGTTTTAACATCCAGTCTTATTAGAAGGCAATCTGTTATTTCAAACTGCAGAATGAGCGCAAGCCTGCTGTACTGAGGCCGGGCCGACCCTCTGAGACATTCTATCCCCTCCGGCCTTCTAATGCGGCGACTGGCCTGCTGGTTTGTCTTTTATTGATTCAGAGGCTCTTGTCTGAAGTCTCTCTCCACATTACAGCTACATCTGCCCTCCTTCATGCTCACTACTAATGAGTGTTGTTTTACACGGCAGATAAATAACCCGAAGAGTCTACCACCGTCCTATCATGAAGAATGGAGAGCGAATTGTAGTACAGTAAGCAATTTCCTAACTCCTTCCTTTATGCTGAATGCTTTTGACTCTGCAAAGATGGTGTCACGTTACAAGCACAGCTTTTTGCACAATTAGAGATGTTTGAAGATAGGATTCAAATGATTTCTGAAACTTTTAATCTCATGTCCTAATTGAGCGGATCATGGCTCTTGGAAGTGAGCTCTTTGTCAGGACAAGTTGTTGGGACTTTCCCTATCATCATATATTCTTATGTTTTAGAGTTCAGCCATCAAAGCTACATTAATATTGAGTTCTCCCTGTTCTACCTGGCTCTGCATGCAGTATTTCTGCCGGTGAGTCCATCTAGAACTGCAGCCAGGCAAAGGGAAAAAAGTGTGGGGAGAGGTTAATGAAAAAAGTTTCACACACTGTACACATTAGATAAAAGACTCAGTTATTTCAGCCACCATCCTGTAATCCCAATGATGTAATTACTACATTGTTTAAACAAAATATTCCCTTACAAAGTTTGAAACTATTGCATTTTCAAATTAGCACAATAAGATTGGCAATGAGACTGCTTTTCCTTAAAAAAACAAAATTTAAATATTTAATACCAGGCAGGCAATGAGATTACAGCCTTATGAAGCAGCTCTAATTTATATAAATTGCTTTAATCTGTTACAAATATTTGAACTAAATTCATCCATTTTAATTCAAGTTTGTGTAACTTGATAACTTTAACTTATTTAAACCTCATTCAAATACTTTTGACCAAAAAAAGCTAAAGATACAGAGATGTAAAGTATCATGCGTGTAGCACTCATTTTTAAGAGTTGTTGCTGATGGGACCAGATAAATCCACATTCTGAAAGTAAACCAGTCCACTTAATTTATAAATCACTTTGTAACATAACAATGTCAACCAAAGTGCTGAACTTTAAAACAACAGCAGAGATTAAACATAAATTAATCAAAAAAACATAAATACAAAAATATTCTAAAATCAAAACACGAGTGTTCACATCAATCAGTATAAAAAGGTATTAATTAATACATTTTTGTGTTGAACATATGTTTCAGAATAATAAGTTTGAGCTAACTGTAACCTTCACAAACCAGATTTGGTGAGCAACGTTCAGTGTTTGAGATCCTCTGTCTTTACTCTGATGTTGTTTTGCTTCTGAAAAGTTGGCAGTAGAATCTTAGTATCGTAAATTATCACCTTGTTGCAGCTTTAAACGAGAGTTTCTCTTTTTTCAACCTGGACCTTATTCATTTACTCACATAGACAAGTTTGGAGCCACTTGGAGTCCTTCGGGAGAAGTTTATATCCAGTCACAATCAGCGTATATCCATATAATGGGAGTGAGTCAGGGCAGGAGATTTGCTGCCTTGAATAATTCGTTATGTGCCCCAAAACTCCTTAGTTTCACCATGTTTTGTTTTGAATTGTTAGCAATATTCCCCATGTAAGTATGGAACGTATCACAGGTGCTAAGGTATTAGCTTCTGGGTTTTTTACATGCTCCTAATGCAATCAATTCCACCTTAAACTAATCTGGATTTTAATTGTCGCACCCTTCCGCCATTACAGCTGTAGTCTGCGTAGGTTGTGGAAAGGGAACCTGTGGAAGCTGAACTTAGTCCAATTGGTAATAAGGTTAGTGCAATTTAGAAACACACAAATGTGAACCATGTTGTTGTCTGCAGTAGCAAGTTCTGTCTAACCGACCGCCGTAGAGCACAGAGTGACAGTCCTGCTCAGACTACAACCAGGATGGAGCACGGCAGTGACCTTAATTGTAATCACGTGATAGCGTAGTTGTATTATAGCCTCTAAATCACCCTGCAACAGAACTAATAAGTATTTCTGAGACGTTCTGAACTACAAGGAGAGTCGTGCTAGTGATTAATAATAAAACATGATTAAATAGAGGAGTTTTGAGGCAGATAATGCCTTATTATAGGCGGCAAATCTCCTGCCCTTATTGAGTCCCATTATAAGGATATACGCTGATCACGACTGGATATTAACTTCTCCCGCAGGACTCAAAGTGGACCCAAACTTGTCTGGGTGAGTAACTGAACGTAATACTTGTTAAAAATAAGGTCCAGGTTAAAAAAAATAATAACTTCTCCTTTAAAGCAATATAACAACCATCAAGTGTTTTGATTGGAGGCTGATGGGGAGTCAACACAGTATTCTACTTTCTTCTGTCCAGATTCCAGCCCCGGCAGAACAACTTGACCCTCCAACGGTCCTGCTGTGCTCCCAGCAGAATCATGATCGGTTTGAAGTAAAGGGGATCGACACTAACAACCTTCTCAGCTCTGACTCTCCTCACTATGATGTCTACACCTCAGACAAACTCAACTTCCTCTGAAATCCCTGCTTTTGAACAGAGTAATATTAAAGGTAGAAGTCACATATTTTAAGCCACTGGTTGTTTCCATTAGTTATCTGGAAACCAAATGACTATTTAATGAAAATAAATGCATAACTTACAAATGGTGAGAAGGGAAACAGGACATGTAACAGGCAGGGAGCCAAGAAGTAACATGAACAAATAGGAGAAATCCAGCAGTGAGTGACAGAGAATGAGGAGATTATATACTCAGGATATTGATTACTTGATAAATAACAGGCGGCTATTTGGGAACAAACACGCCCCTCACACACACTCACTAGCTTCTTTTCCTGATTCAAATTTGGTGACATGTGCACTAAAAGTGGAGTTTTTTTAACCTCCCACTAGAAGAAATGGAACAAAAGTATGCGTGCCATTTATAAATTGAGGGCAATTACCAAATGTTTGTTTATAATCATAATAATAATAATATTACACATAACACATACTTTGACTCCTCTTCAAAGGAAATTCAACACTACTTTTACATCAGCATTAGTCCCTTTCATGTTAAAATGCAGCTATTAGTGACCTTGAAAGTGCACAGGTAATAGGTTATTATATAGTGCGCTTAAAGATTATAAAACAAGAATGACTGGACTGTGTACATTTAAATTTAAATTTGCCACTGATTTTTTTTGTGTCCTCGCTATTCAATCACATTTGGAATGTCATGGACACTGCCTGAGATTAGATTGAGCAAAGTTTTTGGTTTTGGACATGATGTCTGATAGTAAACTGGATCATTTAGGTTTTATACACAAAGAGCAGTAAAGAGGGCAAGGACAAGTGGAGAAGTTATCAGTGAATCTCAGAAAAAAAATTTTCACGCATTTAAGACACTTTAGCTCAAAAAGAGGAGCTTAAACATCAGACAGAAGAGAAAATGAACGCTCTTTTAATGCAAAAAAGTCTTTAAGACGTGTAGGCAATTCAAAATGGCTTTAAGAAATTTGTCACTTAAAAAAACCCTTAAAAGTGCTAAAGTATGCATAAGAAATAATAGGGCACATTGCCAATCAAATCAGATGTAAGTTTGTTAAAATTATTAAAGTAATTTGATCTGTCTTGTGTGGTCCCTATTGATGCAAAGATAATATATCTGACTGGGCTGATATTGGTTCTTTGTTTAACAATTATTTTGGTTATTATTATTATGAAATAATAATATGAAATTATTATTTTGGTTATGATGGTGGTGACGATCGTAATCATAATTTTGGTGTTTCTGATCTAGGTTTCTCCGTGATTTGTTGTTCTTGAAGGGCTGTAAACTACAAAAAAAATATATATTTTTTTTATGCTTTTGACCGTTGTGCCTTAAATATGTGTGTACACATGAATTTGGAAGTTGCAGTGTTTAATGAAAAACATAGCTCCTCCAAAAACTTTGGGGTAATTCAAACCCTACCTAGAGTAAATATGGAGATTACCAATACCATTTGTCTTTGTTTTTACATTCAAAATATACTAGGCTATAAGTTATAAATGATGTGTAACTTGGAATGACACTTTTTATGTCTATTATCTTGGGAAAAAAACATTCAAATATGTTATTTTGAATAAACATACTTATTAGGTGACATGAGCAAAATTGGGCCACTTTTTGGTAAACTGCTTGGGACAATAATACAATACCATATATGCCTTTTCCATCTATTTTTATGATTAATAATGACTGTTTTTGAAATTATTTAATAAAATATAATTATTTAGGCCCTACTGTTCTTGAAACATCAGCTGTGCCGACTTTGTTTGCATAGGTAGTTTCAGGTAAAATTGGCCAGTCAAACTGCACATTGGAAATAGTAAGTTATCATAAATGTTTAAAAACACAATTGCTTATACAGCCACATAACATTTAAACTTCATTAAACAAAAATATGTGTGGCATTAAAAAACAAAAATTTTGGGTGCAAACCCACATATTCGAATGTGCAATTAAAAAAGTCAATTTTGGAACAGCATAGATGATTGAACTGATGTCAGTGCTGTGTGTGTGACCTGTGTGTGTGTGTGTGTGTGGGGGGGGTGTACACCAGGGATGTCCAAACTTTTTGCCACAAGGGCCAAAATAATCAAGTCGAAAGTGCCCATGGGCCACAAAAAATTTTTTTTTTTTGTGTGAAAATATTTTTTTTTACCTGCTTAACAATTAATTAAACGTCTAATATTTTAATGCAACAAAGTAGGAATTCTTTTAGAAAATTGATTTTTAAAGGATTGTAGAAGACAGGGCTTTTAAGGTTTGCCTTTTTAAAAGAAATCATTATGTTTTAAAATATTTCAGAGGGGCTAATTTTAATGCAAAAATCTGTTTTTTTCACACCAGAAAAAAACTGGATTTTGGTCAGTGTTGCTTTGAAATTATGTGTTATTTTTAGCAGTGTTTGGTTGTCTCTACATCTACGCGTTAGTTGTTTTTGCAATTTAATGAAAAGAAAGCAACAAAACAATGATAAAATATGAATAATTTGTTTTGTGCCATGGAAACATTTTCTAATCATTGTAATTTGTCAAAAATAAAAGAAACTCTCCATCTTCATCAATCATTTGTGTTGTGATGCCAGTTGCAGAATGTACCGATCTTAAATGGTGGTCAAGGGCCATGCAAAATCAGTCTAAGGGCTGTAAATGGCCCCGGGCCGCACTTTGGACTTCCCTGGTGTACGCACATATGCACACACTTACACACACACTCAAAAACATATGTTACTCACACATTTGTCAAACACGTGTGTTTGGGAGTGACACTGATGATTCCCCATTTTAGCTGAAACCATGTGGCCCATTTTACCTCAGTGGGTTAGGGTAAATTGGGCCACCAAGAAAAACATCAATTTTTCAAAATATGTTTATATACCAAACTCACAGCCTTATTTCTGATTTATGCCATCAAGACGGATATAATGCCTAGTTTTTTATGCCCATATTTTTTTTTTATAGATTTATCATCCTTATAATTGTTTTGTTAGATTTCCTGTGCCAGGCTACTTACCATGCAGCTTTCCAGGGAAGTCTAGAACTGAATTATTGCCCCAACCCCCATAGCAACCATAAACCAATCAAATCACTTGTTAGTTGTCAAACACAATTATGACAACAGTTTAAAATGCTTTGCGGTCATTGGCTCTAAATTCCAGAGGGGCTGGGACCACCCCCCCCAACCTTAAATGGACCATTTTACCTGATATCGCTCTACCTAAAAATGTATTTCTAATGCTTTGATTGCAATAATTATTTCCAACCTTTTGTTCAATAGAATCTCTCCATCCTACATATAATTTTGCTTAGACAGAGCCACTAGTCCACCTTTTAGATCCCTGTTATATTTTCTGTTCTACTGATTAATTTAAGCATGCCGTGCATAGAGCTCCACAGCGACATCTGGTGGCCTAGCAGGTAATATGATTGTTACGGTTCCAGGTCTTGGAATGACACGGTCTTTCCAATCCAAATGTGATTGTGGTAGCAACACCGACTGACTATTGGCTACTTGGGAACCCTTGGGCAGCACCGCCTTTTGGATCGGCTGTGGGACACCGAGACAGTCAGAAGCTGATAGGACATACCATGGGGGGGGAGAGTGTATGACCCATTTCCTAAGAAAGATTTGTTTGGTTTTAATTTATTGGTTTATTAAAATCTCAAAGGTTTTTCGAAGAAAAATAAGACAAAATAAACTCCAATCTTACCCCCCTGACACCATCTTTTGTTGCCTCTCCTCCCCTGAACCCTTGCAGAGTTTGGTCCTAACAGTGATACACAAACATGAATTGTTGTGTTTTATGTTGTTTACCTTCCCATTGATTTGTCAGGAGAAGCAATGTTTCAATAAAAAAAACATCCAAACCACATAACTATTTCAGGCTTATGTAACTCAAAAAGAGAGACAAAACAAATGCTACAGAGTTAAAGGATTTGTAAAAACGTGCTAAATAATTTTCTATATATCATGAATGTAAACACTATTGTGTTTTAGAGACAGTTATAAAATGCTTCAAGATTTATATTTATACAAGGAGACTGCATTGCATATTAGGTGACTTTGGTGTCTTCAGTTTTATTTTCTGTTAGGACTGAGGTTGAATTCTTATTCCTAAGCTGCAAACTTGAGATAACCATGACCTGGATGAATGAGAATATTCACAGGCTTAAGCTGCAAACCTACATCATTCTCGCACCAGTACCTGCCTATTCCTAATAAACATAATTCAGACATAGGCTACCTATTAGTTGTCACTGCATTGCAGACCATGACAAAAGTCATACACCAAATTAAGCTAAATCATTCATTTTTATATGAACCTTCACCTGTAACCTATTCTCTCTGCATTGCCACAAAACATGGCATCTATAAAAATTTGTTCCCATTTCTTTTTCAAATAATTTGCTCATTCATTCATTTTCTGAATTCTGACCCCTTGAATGCTGGCGGCAGCAATTAAAATCTATTTTTAGAAAACTGTAAAATTTCTAACAAATCCAAGATGGTGTCCAAATAAGCTTGCCTTTCCACAAGCCAACTTGTAAATATATACAGCAATATACCAAATATTTTAGTCCCTAAAAATATAACTATTGCAGTTTAGTTTGCAGTTCCAATATTTTTTTTGCCATTCTAAGGCTCTTACTCTTTGAGTAAGAAAATAACTATAATAATTAAAGTCTTTTTCCTGTGTTATCAGTTTTACATAGTTAAGAAAATTAATCAGATAATAAAAAAAAGAAGAATCTTGACAGATAATGTTTGGTCTTATCTTTAAGTTGCCTGTTGTATTCCAAGTTTGTTTCCTGCTAACAAAGAACTTTGTAACATGGATAAGTTCTAATACTTTCTATACGGATGGTGATATTTTATAAGTTTCTTGTCTGAATCAGGGAGAAAATGAAGTTTTTGATTAAAAATCTCAGAGATTACTTTATTTTTTAAGTTGTCACAAATGTAGAAATCATTGAATGTTGCCCCTCTCTCCACCAGCAGTAACACCGCTTTACCCCCCTCCCCTCTTTACTCCTCTTTCCTCCTCTCTACCACCTTCAGCCTGTTCTCTAATTTGTTCAGCCGGCCCTCCAGGTTGGAATTCTTCTCTGAGCTCGAAGTGAACAGAGTCAGCAGGACGACCACCAGCACCAGGACTCCCACTCGAATCGCTGTCGTCTCTGCAGAGGCGTGCTTGTCGGTCACGATCAGTCCGAACAGCCAGAGCGCCAATACCGTTTTCACAACCCAAAAAAGCTGCTTGAAAGCGCCGATCAGCAAACGCAGAAGGATGGTCAGAATCCAGTACGCGATGAGGCCCACCAGACCCCACTGGGCGACGGCAGTCACGCCCTCAGGGGTGAAGCGTGGCAAGGTCAGTGTAGCTGTGAAGGCAGTAAATCCAGTTTACTTTTATTTATTTTTTTATGAAGAAAAGCAGTTTAAAGTCAACCGTTAAGAGTAAACAGTCACACCTATAAAAAGGTGTGGCAACCTTACTGCCCACAACTACAGCTTCATGTTTTCTCTAACATTCTCCTCTGATTGGCACAGAAACGTTTCCCCCTGCAGCAACACACTGAAGCTGAGAAAGCAGCAAAGTCCAAGCACAGACCCAGTGTTTAAGTTACAAACGACCCCAGTACCCACCATCGAACCCTGTCACTCTGAGGATCTCCGTGACGTAAACAGCGATGACATTCAGGCCGCTGGCTGCTCCCTCAGCCAAGAATCGGATTGCGGTCTGCAGAAACTGTGCCGGGGAAAAGGAAGGAGAGACGAGGAGTGAGAGACGTGTTTCACTTTGTTTTTTTGCACATGGCAACAATGAAGACAGACAACATTCTGATCAAGCAGGGGCAAAATAAAGGGAAGGCACAGGCAGCCACAGAGTCGCTCACGCTGAGACATTTACAGCAGTGCAAGCCAATAAAACAAGACCTTGCATTGCTGCACCTCATGATAGAAGGGACAGCTGCAAAGGAAGCCCTTCTCTATTCATATGCAGTGTCTCCTCACGGACACCACAGCCAGACACAGCACAGTCTTATGTCAGCTCAAGGGTATCCTGGTCAAATGGACTTTTGGGGATCTTATCTGCACCTGTTGCGCTGTACAGCGAACACATGGACTGTCCAAAGGGTCAGCACGAGAATCCTAACATCTGTCACTTAATATCACAGTGTGGATTTACAGTGGGCTGCGTGTGAGGATGGTCAACACTGGAACTTTAATGACAGAGGAATGTTTGTGCAAACTCTTCTAAAAGGTTTTATGCCACTAGAAGGACGCAGATGCGTGATATTAATAGTGTATCAAAAGGTGATGTGAGGAAGCAAGTCCAGATACAAAGCAGAGCAGAAAAGCTTGAATTTAATACAGTAACTTTATCTGTCAGACCTTGAAGTTGTTCTGCTAGATCATTTACTGGAGTTGAGTCAGAGCTGCATGTACAAGTGTTGTGTTTGCTATTTATTACCAAAGAAAAACAAAAACCCTGCTTATCCAGGTTCTGGAAATTGTTTTACTTTTTTTTTTTTGGTTGCATAAGATGATTTTCATGCCAGGGATTATGCGCACACCCTGAATTTTTACATTCTGACAACTGCCAACTGAGTCACATTGAGCAACCTGTTATTTGGTCGACACGTAGAAACACAAATCTTATCTTCACCAGCTCACAGCAGGGAGAGAGACTGCAGGCTCGCAATGCAAATATCACAAATGAGGTGGTGATGACTTCACAGAGGCCATTTTACTTCAACTCCAGGTATTGATAAACTGATCTGGCTACCTCCAAGGACGGTCAAATAATATTTTTTGAAAAGGTTAGATCAGGGTTCTGCAACCTTTACCATCCAAAGAGCCATTTTGGGCTCAATCCAGCAAAAATAAAATAAAAACACATTTAGAGCCACAAATGTTACATGACTTTTCCAAAAACGTCACTTAAAATGTGGTAGGCATCTACTAGAGTAAAATGTGTAGTCATTAATAAAAAACATTTTATTTTTGTTTTGGGGTTTTAAAAGAAAGAAACACAAAATGAGTGGAGGGATGCATTGTCCTTTATGAATTTATTTACATTTGTGGCAAATTATCTTAAAATGCACATAGTTTCAAACCTAATGACCAGAAAAATTAATCTAAAAATATTGTTAATGTTATCGTCATTCTATCCTAGACACTCAAAGCAATTATTCAATGAAAGAAAACAGCTGCTTAAATTTAAAGTTGTTATTAAAGAAAGAAAAAACATTATTTGGGTTATTTATTTTTAGGCAAAGTTCCTGAGAGCCACTGCAGAACGTCTAAAGAGCCACAGGCTGCAGACCCCTGGATTAGATAGAGGCCAAAACAATTAATTACCAAAACAAGAAATCCAGTTTCGGAAGCTATATTAAGCAGATAACTGAGGCACAACCTGAAATTTGTGGGGGGAAAGGAAAGAAAAACCTATTTAGTAATGGAAATGTAGGACATAAATGTGTGTTTTATATGAAAACACTTCACATCTTCCCGCAGTGTGTGGCCAGGAGAGTGAAATTATCAAAAATTGCTCTCCAAATAAATGCATACACCAATTCCATCTCTTCAATTCATGCACGAAAAAATACGACGCCTAT
This sequence comes from Apricaphanius iberus, assembly GCA_028564705.1. Taxonomy (NCBI): domain Eukaryota; kingdom Metazoa; phylum Chordata; class Actinopteri; order Cyprinodontiformes; family Aphaniidae; genus Apricaphanius; species Apricaphanius iberus. Next base: position 627,076 of record JAPXFQ010002076.1, read on the forward strand.
GAGTGCCGGGCTAGTTGGGTAACAGCAAATTCACAGGTTTGACCTTTGCCCCCCCCCAGCCCCCTTGGTGGCACCATTTACAAAGATGGAACCGTGCCACAGCAGAGTGTTCAGGGGTTTTCTTACCATAGCCAAGGTCTGGACGTTCTCCTGACCCAGCATTGATTCAATATACAACACAGCACTCTGGAGAAAAGGGAGCCGCAGCATGGAGGAGGTAGGGTCATGATGTGGGGGTGTGTGTGTGTGCATAGATGATGGGGGTTTTGAACGGGTCATAAAGAAGGTGTAAAATGTTGAGGGAGCATGGAGAGAGGGATGAGCGTGAAGGATGAAGAGAAAAAGTGAGAGCTGAAAGTTAGTATATAATCTTTGATCAAGAATAGAACAGCTGAGTTAGATTATTAAGAATGAAAGGAAAGCATTTGCAAGTAGGAAAATGAGTGTGATCGTGCGGCGCAGCAGCTCCTCCTGTACCTCAGCGGCTGAGCGCATCACTCCTGCTCCCACCAGCGACTCCGCGTACCGCTGGATCTCCTGGCAGGTCCCCGTGATGACGGTGCGCAGAGTGACCACCGGCGGGCTCTCCGGCTTGGCCTGCTTGTCCCCGGCCCAGCACAGCGACGCGCCGAGAACCAGCAGAGCTGCAGACAGCCAAACCCGAGCCATGGCTCTGAGGTCCCTGTCAGAGAACAATAGGGATGGGTGGAGAGAAACGTGTCAAGATTTGTGCGCGCCGGTTAAAACAGCAGCCTGGAGCAGGTCGCGAGAGCTTAGGGAAGGCTCGGGAAAAAATGTCAAAAGCTTAATTAAAAATGGCTCCTGTTGGGGTGCAGTTTGAGCGGGGTTTCAAATGTACATGTCAAGCGGGAAAACGCGAGAATGTAAAAAAAAAGGGAAATCCCGTAAGGGATCGTGATCATTCAAAAACCTCTCCCAGGATCAGAGTTATCCGATCAATAATCTTTGACGAGGGGGGGAGCAAGAATCCGATCCAGAGCGACCCTGCATTAACAGGGGCTATATTTGGCGTTGAAACGCTTCCAGCAGGAGTCAAAAAAACACGACGTGCAGTCAGAGAACACGGCGGAAATACGTGAAAAGGCTTCCTTTCGTTGGAGATTTACGAGAAAACGAGGAGGTAATGACGCTGCGAAGCGGAGTGAACTAAAGCTTCTTATTCCAGCTCCAGCGAGGCTTGATGGGTTCCTCTCGTCCGCTCAGCTGCGATGGATTATGTTGCTCAACCCTTCACGGGTACACAGAAAAAAAGGGGAGAAAAAACACCTTTCGGAGCTCCACTCCCTTCCTTCCAGCGATTCAAACGACTGTGAAAACACGTCTAGATCTTCAGGGAGGAGGAGGAAGAGGGGGAGGAGAGAGCTCTGCAGCACAGGGATAAATAGAGATTTGCACACTGAGACTCAGGGCCGTACAGCTGGAGAACTTTAGAGGGGCAGACGCTCAAACAGGAAAAAATGGGCACACAGAGCAAGATTTTAAAACGGCTTAAAACAACAAAAATTATTGCCAGTAGCGTTGGTTTGATTTTAAAATCGCTAGGGACAAAAACCATAAACTTGAATGTTGTTTAAAGATTGCTGGGGACAGTTTTAAATGGTCATAAATAAGTATTAATCCATTTGACATTTCATTACAATGATGAGAATACTGTTTGCAGATTTCTTTTTTTTTAATCAATAAAAGTTAAAAGCCAGACGTATTTTGTCTTGTTTTTCAAACAGCGCTGCAAACCTCCTTTAGGCTGTTGGGCAGGAAAGATCATTAAAATCAGCATATAGCACAAATAAAAATGTTGACTACATCATTATACTTGGCTTTATTTTTGGCCCCAAAAGCAGAAGGCACTACAAAAACGAAACACTTTTCCTTGCCAACCCATGCCTTCGCTTCCACCGCTGCTAGCGAGAGACTTTTCTGCAGCTGCATTCACTATTCAGGAATGGAAGCACCAAGTGGTGCTTGTAATTGTGTGGCAGCACAACACGGATTATGCACAATACACCTCCATACGGACAAGGAGGAAGTTATGACTGCATTCAGGCCAAAGGAGGCGAACTGTTCATGTTTAACACATGTATTCATCTGCGCAATGTGCAACAGCAGGATGTGGAATTAGCTTGTTTGAACTAAATATTAAAGTGACAGTGTGTAGTTTTTGCAGTACATCTTTGAAAATAGCCATTAAAATATTATGTAATATTACGTAAAGCACATTAATTGCAAAATATTGGCGATATTGTAAAATATGACTTTAAAAATCAGTTTTAAAATACATAGGCGCGGTTCCTCTTTTCAGGGGAAAGCCATAGTAGAAGACGTCTTTACTTCTACAAGAGCCCGGACGGACAAAGTGCACGGAACAAGCCCGCTATTAAAACATTCATTTCGAAATTCAAAAAAGTTTCACCATAAATACATTTTTACCTCTTCGTTAGTTCCAAGCGATGAAAGAGAGACTGATGTGCTCGTCATGTTGCTGCAAACAGATAATTCTCAGGGAATTGAGCGTTTGAAAACAGCACTAGTTGGACCTTCGTTGATGAGTTTCTTACTCGAAGACACAGATACCGCATGCTTGTGATAATTTAGGTATGCACTGCCCCCTACTGGCCGAAAATTACACACTGTGCCTTTAATTTATTATTATTATTTTATTTATTATTTCATTTATTAATAACAAATGAAATACCACTGAATGTGATGGGTAGAAATTGATTGTCAGTCAAAATGATGGATAACAAGTTACAATCTAAATGATGAAAGCAAGCTCTGCTCTCTGTATTGTGTTAGTGTATGGGTGTGGGGACGGGCTGCGGGCGCGGCCAGGTCCAGATAACTGCAGATACCGGGTCGGTTTCAAAAATCATTTGGGTGGTGCAGGTTGGTAAATCTGTACTTGTGCAGGACCATGCTACACCAGCATGCTTTTACATCTGTTGTTTTGTATTTAAAACATATGTGAGAGAGATGAATGAACCGTAAACTAAATACGCGAGAAGAATATTAATATTTCTGTGGCTTTGAAGACAAACCAATTGTAAATATGATTGATTAGAAAATGGACCAAAAAAAAAAATCGCACAGTGCTGACCTCGCTCCCTTGGGAATGCGCACACGGAGCAGGTCACCCAGAATATTTAGAACACCTTTCGTTAAGAGATAATCAGTCACCTGTTGATACTGTACCCGCTTTTGTATGAACGTATACACTAGATTTGAAGGGAGTTTTTCCTTCCCACTGTCGCTGCATGCTTGCTCAGTATGAGGGATTGCTGAGAATTCCACGACGCAATCTTCTGTGGTTCTGTAATTTCTACGCTAAACATTGTATTGTAATAACTCTTTTTGTAAAGTGCCTTGAGATGACATCTGTTGTGAAATGGCGCTATATAAATAAACTGAATTGAATTGAATCATGTATGAAGGTGTTTGCGAGGGACTGCAATTCTTTTTTTTTAAACCTCAAAGAATGCAGCAGCATATGCACTAAAAAATATCACTGTAGAAGTAAGTGGAATTGATTTATTTAATACTGATTTTAGGGACATTGTGCAGGGAACACAAATGGATATTAGATCTGTGTGGGTAAGAAATTCTGCCTGTTTTTAAAAGTAGTGGGGACATATCCCTAATGTCCCTGGCTGATAGTTACTATGCTTATAGTATACCATCCTGATTAACTACAACCAATATTCATCAAGAATCTAATAGGGAATGGCACAATATATAAATGTCATCAGATGGGGACCATGTAAAGCAAAAGTAGCCTATTTTTATCTGATAGGGTGCGATGTTGAGATGCTGCGGCTGGGCTGTTTATCAAAGACAATAAACATTAAAAAGACCATATGAGAGCTGGTAGCTGAATAAACAAGTGTTACAAAGTACATTACTGAATAATTTAACTTGCTGCTGAGTCTCACTAACTAAACTCTCATATCTGACTGCCACAGCAACAGATGCAGAAAGCTCTAAAGATCAAAACAGCTCAGAGGGGCTGGCTCTAATTTTTAGTCGTGTGAGCACGCCTGAAAGATTTTGATTTTAAGTCAAGAGATAAATGAATTCAGATCTTCAGCACACAGTAATGAGGTAAAAATTTCAATTTCAAATAATTTAAATCTAAATATAACATACATTTGACATATTTGATAAATGCAGTTCAAGTTTTATTAAAATATCAACAAATATAAATGTTTAGATGTTTCAAATTGGGGTACATCTGGCTTTCCATACATGCTGTGATCTGAAATGTTGGCTATTTCTGGCTGATGTTTATGTGAGTTTTAGATGTGAGCTGCAAAGGCTGTGGGCTGAACCTTTCTGGCTGAGGGTCTATAGGAGTAACTTAAGGTAATTCCCCCCCAACCCAGATCAGGTGTGCAGCGGTGACCAACTGAAGCTCCCAGCGTGTAGCAGACCGATCACTTTGTTCAGACTTTGAGCAGTGTAATTAACTGAAAGTCTGTACAGTTCTCTGTGGCCAACCACTTCTGAGTTGTGGGAGGTAAAGAGAGATCTGGAACTGCTACTGCAACAAACACGGTTTTATGCAGCTGCAAAATCAGAACTACATTTTCCTCCACAAACAGGCCTATTTAACACAAATATTTCGTAGCTATAATTTGTTAGTTGGAGGGCCCAGTTCTGAGCCGACTCTATCATAGGCTAAGGAGAAATGTTGGCGCCCGTGATAGTAAAATGAGATATTTTGTCACAGTTGAATGATGCACACAAAGCACACTTATTTCACTTCATCAGCTGCCACAAGACAACTTAAAAAGAAAGTGTATATATTAAACTAAATTCCTGTACATATTATGGTTCACACTCTAATTTTTAGCAGCCTAACTCACAAAGCAAAGCAGCTGAGGAGTGGAGGCAGAGGCACCATGATCGTTGGTTAATATCAATCTCAATATTCTGTGTCAAATAGCGGTTAAATCAATATATATCAGCATGGTTAACACTTGCAGCGCTGTAGGCTGCACAAATAGGAGAAAAACGAATAGTAATGTAAGGTTTCATAGGTTTCCAGCTGACAAAATACCCCAACAGCGGTGGTTAATAGCCTTGAAGACTGTTACAGTGGATGATCCATCCAGATACTGGCAGCCAAAGTCTCATGACAGGATCTGCTCAGTTCACTTTATTGGAGGTATGTTGATGTTTTTAGTACGTATAGTTATAAATTACGGAATTACAAAAGAAAATTGAAGTTATTTAAAATAACCTGCCAGCAAATGCAAAGCTAAACATATTCACCCAGGGGGAATGAAAAATGTAACTTCAGTATTTGCTCCACTACCTTCCTCTAGAAGTCTTTTTGCCATGTGCTGCACTTCCAAATAACATAACATTGAAATTAATGCATTAACTCAAAATTAAATGAATAAGATTAAAAAAGGTTTTTAAAAATGTGTTAAATTATAGCCAATAATGTGTGATGTCCGGTTTAATCAAGCAATCAATCCCATATCCCCCCCATACATTTAATTTGTAAAGTTTAACGATATTAGCCCAATTATCAGAAGCAAAAATTTGATTTCAGTTTAATAACCTGCTGAACATCAAAATACAACACAGCCACACAGGAGATGTTAAGGAGTTCAGAAGCAAGAAACTGATAATTCTCTCTCTAAAAAAAAAAAAAAAAAAAAAGAAAAAGAACTGTACAACAAACAGACACGTCATATAAACATCTTTAACCCTATTCAAAAATGCTGTTCTTTTTTTCACATTCGTTTTTTTTTTAATGTCCACTGCTTTCATATCCTTTTTTTAAAAGCAAGGAGACAAACACACAACAGGCGATCTTAAAACACTCCTTCCACAGAGAACATCAGTGTAGTAGTGAATATCGGATGGGAATGTTTCAGTCATTGTAGAAAAAACCTTTTAATGAAGTCCTCCACTTACAGCATCACTGAAATCACCCTGTGGCCACACTTACTATCCTGTAAAAGGATGGACCGGATGATTGCAGCGCTGACTCTCGCTCCAGGCAACGACTCCCATTCACGGCAAGCCGAGGAGGGCTGAGACGGTCGATTTAGCCAATGTAAATGCGATGGAAGTCATTCGCTCCGAAGGCGGCGTTGCACTTGGGGCACTTCCTCTGACGGGTGTCATAGCGCGTCTTCACGCACTCGAAGCAGAAGACGTGGAAGCATTTTGTCAGGACGGCGTCCTTCACCCGGGAATTGCAGCAGGGGCACGTTAGACGAGCCTGGGAGGGAAAAAAAGGAGGGAGAGGAGGAAATGTTTTCAACAATAAAAACGCAGAAGCCATTTAGGGTCTCGGCTGAGAGATTTCAACTGAAGGCACGAAAATGTGTAGAGCTGCGGCTAGGCTTTGTCATTTTAGCTGACTCAAATCCTGTAAGCATGACTTTTATGAATCATTCAGACTTGTCATAATTACAGAAAACTGCTGACCCATTTATGGAGAAATATTAGAAAAATCTGAGCATGACACTGCTGTTCGAGCCAAAGCGTTAAAGTATTCCAAAATGTGGAAAAATCGTGGAAAAAACACATGAGCAACTTTAAAAACCAGCTGGGAAGCTATTATGCAGTTTTCCGTGTCAGACATAATGAAAGTTTTCAAATTTTTTTCTGGACCCTGAACATACCTTGTACTCATTAATTTCTTCGTTCAGGATCTCGTCTCCGTTGCTTATCTTCTCAGCCGGTTTCTTGGCCTTCTCAATCTTTCTCCTTAGCTTCGAGATGTCCTCCTGGAAAACAACAATGATGGGCAGGGAGGATAAAAACCAAATACCTCTAAGTTACTGCAACCTTCTGTAAAAAAAAAAAAGGAAGGGTATACACACTGAACAGTACAAATATAAATCTCTTTAGTCACTAAGATGTAATTTTAGGTCGATAAATACTGACAAAGAACAAAACGTTACATTTTTATGATTAGACTATGTGAATAAAAGATCATTTTGAAATAATTCCAGAGTGTCTTTTTATTCGTGACTGTAGTGAAGTATAATGTGAAAAAATAGCTATTAAATACAGACGTGGACAAAATTGTTGGTACCCTTCATTAAATCAAAGAAAAACTCATAATGGTCACAGAAATAACTTTAATCTGACAAAAGTAATAATAAATAAAAATTATATAAATGTTGACCAATGAAAGTCAGACATTGCTTTTCATCCATGCTTCAACGGAATTATTTAAAAAATAAATGCATGAAACAGGCCTGGACAAAAATGATGGTACCCACAACTTAATATTTGGTTGCACAACCTTTTGAGGCAATCACTGCAATCAAATGATTCCTGTAACTGTCAATGAGACTTCTGCACCTCTCAGCAGGTATTTTGGCCCACTCCTCTTGAGCAAACTGTTCTAGTTGTTTCCGGTTTGAAGGGCGCCTTTTCCAGACAGCACGTTTCAGCTCCTTCCAAAGATGCTCAATAGGATTGAGATCAGGGCTCATAGAAGGCCAGTGTTTTCCTCTTAGCCCTTCTTGGGTGTTTTTAGCTGTGTGTTTTGGGTCATTTTCCTGTTGTAAGACCCGTGACCTGCGACTGAGACCATGCTTTCTGACACTGGCCAGCACATTTCTCTCTAGAATCCCCTGATAGTCTTGAGATTTCATTGTACCCTGCACAGATTCAAGACACCCTGTGTCAGATGCAGCAAATCAGCCCCAGAACATAACCGAGCCTCCCCCATGTTTCACAGTAGGGACCGTGTTCTTTTCTAGATATGCTTCATTTTTCCGTCTGTGAACATAGAGCTGATGTGCCTTGGCAAAAAGTTAAATTTTTGTCTCATCTGTCCACAGGACATTCTCCCAGAAGCTTTGTGGCTCGTCAGCATGTAGTTTGGCATACTCCAGTCTGTTTTTTTTTAATGATTTGTCCTTTGGCTCAAACAGCGAAGGATGTTCCGATCTGACACTGATGTTCCTTGAGCATAAAGTTCAGCTTGGATCTATTTTGAAGTCTTTCTAGGCTCTTTTGTTACCATTTGGATTATCCGTCTCTTTGATCTGTCATCAATTTTCCTCCTGCAGCCACGTCCAGGGAGGTTGGCTACAGTCCCATGGATCGTACATTACTGAATGACATGTGCAGCTGTAGTCACAGAAACATCTAGCTGCTTGGAGATGGTCTTATAGCCTTTACATTTAACATGCTTGTCTATGATTTTCTTTCTCATCTCCTGAGACAACTCTTTCCTTTGCTTCCTCTGGTTTATATTGAGTGTGGTACACACCACGTCACCAAACAACACAGTGACTACCTGGAGTCCTATATATAGGCCCACTGAGTGATTACAGGATTGTAGACACCTAGGATGCTGATTAGTGGACATACCTTGGATTAACATGTCCCTTTGGTCACATTATTTTCATTCTTTTCTAGGGGTACCATCATTTTTGTCCAGGCCTGTTTCATGCATTTATTTTTTAAATAATTCTGTTGAAGCATGGATGAAAAGCAATGTCTGACTTTCATTAGTCAACATTTATATAATTTTTATTTATTATTACTTTTGTCAGATTAAAGTTATTTCTGTGACCATTATGAGTTTTTCTTTTATTTAATGAAGGGTACCAACAATTTTGTCCACGTCTGTACATATCTATATTTAAATATCTTCAACAGGGGTTAGTATTTTAGCATTTAAGCACAAAAATGCTTGTAAATCTCTAATAATTACATTTAAGAGTTTAAACAGAAAATAATCTGCAGAAAGGTCCAATACTCAACAATTGTCTTATATTTGAAACAAGTAATATTCTGCATGCGTCTATCTTACAAACATTAAATACAATGTCTTTATTAGGGCTGAATGGTTGTCATAAAGGGATGATAATCTTTCCTGATGATGTTTGCTAACCCTAAAAACAGATGGTATCCCTGGGAGTATTGTCCATCACTAAAAGCTGCATTTACAATGCAAAATCTGATTGCCACTTAACACAGCCGGATTCGTCGAAGGATCCCATTAAAATATTTAAAGCAGTATTTGCAACACTGAGGCAGAAGTAAGACGCATAATAAAATAATAGACTACAATAATCCTTTATTGTCCCACTAAGGGGAAATTAAGCAGAAAGAGAAATGTTTTCAAATACGTTTTTGATTAAACATCAAGAAGTCAGAAAATGACTTGGAGCAGATTTAGCCTCCATGTGGCGGTGTGTGTGTGTGTTGCTACCTGTGCTCGCCGGGCATTGAAGGACTCTTTCTCCCTGGAGATGCTGTTCTCCACCACCTCCTCTCTGACCAGTTTCAGCTTCTGCTGGACCTGCTCCAGCTGAGTTCGCAGGTCCTCTGACAGCAGCGCAGACTCCTGAGCCTGCAGCACCAGCAGATGGGATTCACCTTAAACTCATGTGGTTTTAACCAAAATCTTATCCTTTAAGGATCCGCTGACTGATCGCCGTGTTACCTTTCGTTTGTTCATGTCCAAAGCCTGCGTTCGAAGCGCCAGCTCCCTCTCTGCAGTGCTAATTGTCCCCTGCAGGAGGCGCTCCTTCTCCTCCAGCTTACTAACCACTTGTAGCTGTGCGTCCACCTATTAACCAGAACAATAAAAATAGGTCCAAATAAAATCACATAACCCTCAATAAACGTGGCTTAAGTTACAAACAAATGAAAAATACAACAGTGAATCAACCAGTCAAAAACAGAGACCGTCGCTAACTTTTACTGCCTGACTATAAAAAGCCCAATGAATATGAATTAGAATTTTCATTATTATTAGTCAAAAGATCTGCTATATTCAGAGTGAATTTTGAGCCGTTGTCTCATGTTTCACCTGAGTTTTCAAGGTGAGGAGTTGGTCGGCAAGCTCCTCCTTCTCCTCCTTCAGAAGCTTGTGGATCTGGTTGGACTTGATCCGCTCGCTCATCAGCTTGAAGTTGGCGTCGTCCTTTTCTCTGAGCTGCTGCATGAGGCGGATATTTTGTTCCTGCATGTCCTCGAAGGCCTGGCCCGTCACGTCCATCTCGCTCAGCAGAGCGTCTTCCTCCTGAAGAGGAGTCGCAGCGAGAAATGAGACAAACAGGAAGTGGACTGGGCAGTGAGCCTGTCTATGTAACAACAACCTGCTGGGGCTCAGACCTGTTTGGCTATGGACAGCTTCTTGTTGAGGATGTCGATCTGTTCTTCTACTGAACGAATCTTCCTCAGAGCTTCTTCGTCAGCCATTTTCTTGCCCTCCCTTCGCTCCCGCTCCTCCAGCTCCCGAAGCCTCTGCCGAAGCTCCTCTGCCTGGAACAAGCACCAGACGCATGAGAACAAACTCTTTTTCTGTTGGAAATCTAATTAGGAAATAGAAACTAATCTGCAAACATATACTGGCAGGACTTTAAACGACTGAAAGCTAAAAGAGGATCACCTCTGACTTGGTCTTCTTCTCAGCTGCCATAAGCTGGACTTTGTCTCTCTGCTCCTTCGGTGCTGATCGGTACATGTCCAGCAGCAGCTTCATTTCTCTCTGGGACTCTTGGGCTTTTCTGCAGAGTTACAGATGCATATTGGGACATCACTTAACCTTCAGCAGGAAAAGAATCCAGTAAAAGGCTTTATAGAGATGCACTTCTAGCTGCCGATTTAAAAGACTGCTCAAAAAATCCCGACAAGATGGGGGATAAATACGTACTTCAGTTCTGCTCGGACGATTTTCAGCTGCTCCATCTCTTTCCTCTTTGAACCTCCGATCATAGCGAGCCGATCTCCGGTGGCCTCCTCCGACTGGGTGCTGACGCCCGGTTTCTCCCTTTCCTCCTTTATCCCGCCGCTGCTGCTGCTCCGGGTGGGCCTCTCTCTCTCCTTTTCCTTTTCCTTTTCTCTCTCCCTGTCTTTCTCCTCTTTCTTTATGGCGTCTTTTTCTTTCTTCTCTTCCTTCTCTTTTCTCTCGTCTTTTTCCTCTTCTTTTATGTTTGCGTCCGGTTCAATGCCGGGCTCAGTTTTCACTGAAATTCCTGCAGGAAGACAAAGTTGAGACAAACGATCGGTAAAAATCCTGGACCACACTAAGATAAAATGAAACTATTATGATAGCAGAAATAAATGAAGGTTGCATAGAAAAAAAGGCTAATCTAGAAACAAAAAAAGTAATGAACTAAAAAAAAATCTTCCAAAAGAAACAAAAGAAAGTATTCTTAAAAAGAAATCTTGAAATTAGAGAATAGATTTTAGAAAATAAGAAATAAAGGATTTTTACTGTCTTGAAATTTTATTGGGTTTTTTTGCTGTGCATTTACCAGTGCTGCTGGGTGTGGAGGAGCCGTTATCCGGCTCCGTTTTGACCACCGGTTCTCCAGAAACAGCCGGCGTAGAGGGAGACGTCATCTCCTCCTTCACGTCCATCTCTGTGCTCGACTGCGACTGGAGGATGGCGCTGCCCTTTGAGGCACGAATCTACACACCAAGCAGGCACCTGTCAGTTTGGCAGCGTCGCCTCATTGCTGCTCAACCCCTAACTCTTGGTTCCGTCCCGACCTACCTGGTGGAGCTCAGCTTGTGTCTCTCTCAGTCTCAACTTGTACTTCACTACCTCTCCTTTCAGCTGCTGGTTGTGTGTTTGCAGTGTGCTTATAAGGTGACGCATCTCCCTGTTGATTGGACCTAAGAGAAGCGGTCGAGAAAGAGAAGATCAACTGTTAAAAAAAAATGTTTCTAAATAAATATTCCCACACAACATTTTAAAAGTATTTTCCCACATTTGATTTTCACCAAAGTGAGCCAAAACGTAAAATAAAGACATACCAAAAGGATTAATGTGGTTCGTTTGTAAATGTACTGGTTACTGTTTATTTGACTGATTTGTATATCTGATTCTGTATGTGCAGCATACTCAAGGAATTAAGCAAAAATACTGCAGGAGAGCTTATTTTGCACAATAAGGTGCAATACAGCAGGTAAAATAAGCTCTAAAAGCACATTTTTTTATCAATAATTCTATTTAAACATCTACTCAAAAAACACTATCTGTATATTTTATCCTAAGATGGCTTTTTAATAATTACCCAGCAGCAGCATCTACCTTTAATGATTCGGTTTTGATTTTATGCTTTTTAACAAAAAAATGAGGGCTGTGAACCTGTTGATCAGCGCAATTTCTTTTAAGGTTTACTATTAATTTTTTTTTCTTTTTTTTGCTCTTTTGAGGGATATTCCAAGTTTTTATCTTTAAAGCGTTTTTTTTAAGCATACATTTACTGTAAAAGAATGACATTTTCAGATTTCTAGACCATCGCGCGCACACAAACAGTCCGCCCCCCTCAGACCAAAAACAGAGAATGAAAAAGAGAATCTGAATGAAAATAGGCTGCATTTAAGAGTGATATCACAGTATGTTCTTACGTCGTATTACTTTGTACTTATTGATGCACTGATTGTGAGAAATACAAAAATAAATACTGCTGTGACAATCCTGAATAATGCTGCACAATGGATAGGCTCATTGAAGATCATACCACTGGCAGCATCTGGATGGGGGGAGCCCATGTGCATTCCCTACAGCGGTCCTATTAGGTCTATTTTGTTTTTTATGCTTTACCTAAATTGCGGTTTTAACTCAAAATGTAACTGATATGATTTTGCTTTATATTCTTTTTAAAAAATGGTTACTGCTTTAAGTCAAATGCTAAATGTTTTCATTAATTGATTTTCGTGTTTTTTTAATTTTCATACTCCTACATACATTTTATTTTATGCTTCAATTACTAAATGTTTTCTTTTAAGTTTTCTCTTTTTTAATTTTCTTACTTTTATCATGTATTTGGTTTTTGTACCACTGAATCATGTAAAGCACCTTGAGTTGCCTTGTGTTGAAAGTGTGCTATATAAATAAAATTGCCTTGCCTATGTGCTAAACTGTACTCTGTGTTAGACCTGCTGGAACCGTGCTTTTATTCTAATCTAATTTATTATATTGTTGCTTTGAAAAGTAATGGTATAGTTCAAACTTTGTTCTTATATTTTTTATAGCTTGTGCTGCTGCTTTTGTTTAATTTTGTTAGACATTTTCATCATTCCAACAACATTTTTTCTTTTATTGTGAAATACTTTGTTGTCCTTTTGGCGGACTAAAGCTCTATATAGATTATCCTTGATTGATTGATCGAAATTAAACAGTTTTCGATGCATCCATGTTGCACTTTCGCTCCCTCTCAGTTGCCATAGTTACCTGTGAAACACCCAATATCAGACAGCTTAAGTCTATGCAGAATATTCACTAAACAATTGGCATTGACAGTTTATTGCAGAAATTGGGTGTGTGATTTATAAAAATGAAACTCGCTGAGGTTAAATACGATTTGAGTAATGTTTCTGCGCTAAATTTTATAAATGAGACCCCAGGTCACTGACTGTTCATAGTGTTTAAGGCCTAATATTTTCCTGAGGGATGAATAGTGATGAGATCTGGGTTTCATAACTTGAAATCCACTTCTTGATGTTTATTACCTGCTTGCTCATTGGCTGCAAGAGTCTGTTCAAATTCAATGCGCAACATTTCGTACTCCTTCTTGACCTGAGCCAACGTGTCTTCCAGCGTAAACACTTCTGTGCGGACCTTCCTCTGCAGAGCCACTTCATCGTTCTGCACACAGACACGATGAACGTGAGCAAAAATTAAGAAGGAGGCCGTTTAAACCCTGACATACAGGCACACACCACCCTAAAATACCTCCATGTGCTCCAGCTGCCTGAGGCGCGCTGTCCTGGTTGTGTTGAGGCGACCCCGTGTTTCATCTAACTGGGCCTTCAGGGTCAGGGACTCGTTGTAGAGCACAGAAAACTGGGACTGCAGACAGCGGTACTCTGAAGACTCTTTGACCAAACCCTCAGCACGACTAAGCAGCTCCGCCTGCAACAGACAAAATGTATTAATAAAAAAAGAAGGCAAAACAAATTTTTTTTAAAGGCACGGTGCCTTGTTAGAATTCAGACTCTTTGAAATTTATAGTTGCAGAGTGACAAAATGTGGTAAAATTCAATGTATGTTTGAAGGATTTTGTGTTAGACCAACGCAAATAATGCAACACTGAAGTGGTGGGAAACAGTTCCAGAATTTTCCCCAAATCAAAATCTGACTAGTGGTGCACATTTGTGCTAAGCAACCTTTTCTCTACCGTGAGTCAAGACATTGAACAAATGGATTGATTTGTGTGTCATAACTTTCTCCAAATGAACAGAAACAAAAATTAAGTAATTATCTTTAGACCTAAAGAGGAATGATAGAGTCAACACGCAGATTCATCTAATAAAGCTAAAAACTACTAATATGATAGATCTAATAATTGTCTCAGATCTGAACCTCCAGGGTCACATAAAAGCAATAACAAGGTCTGCCTTCTATCACGTGAAGAACATTTCTAGGATTAAAGGACTGTCTCAACGGCACCTCAAAAAACTCATCCATGTGTTCATCTTTGGGCGGCTCGATTACTGCAACAGCGTCCTCACATGTCTACCTAAAAAGTCTATCAGACAGCTGCAGAATCAGGAAAGTAGAGCACATCACCCCAGTTCTAAAATCCTTATACTGGCTCCCCGTAGCTCAGAGAATACTTTTAAATACTCCTGCTAATTTATAAAACATTGAATGGCTTAGCACCAAAGTATGTTTAAGAGCTGTCGTCACTCATACCGACCCACCAGACCAACTTTAGTCTACTAATCATCCCTAGAATCACATGGAGAAGCAGTTTTCAGTTTCTATGCTCCCTTCATCTGGAACAAACTGCCAGACGACTGAAAATATGCAGAAACACAGAGTTTCTTTAAATCTAAGCTAAAAACTCATCTGTTCAGAAGTGCCTTTAAGTAATCAATTAATAACTGTTGTTCTCCTCTAATCAAGGAAAGCACCTTGACTTACCTCGTTGTTCAAAGTGTGCTTAACAAATAAAGTTGCCTTGCTAAACACAGGGTAATACTGGAAGAGAACCTGATGGCGGTAGCTAAAGACTTGGCACTGGGGTGGAGGTTTACCTTCTCAGAACAACCCTTGATGTACAGCTAGACCTGGTCTTGTAGAGATCACATCAAACATATTCATGTGTTAGATTGAGCAACACAATGTCTAGATCTAATAAAGATTCTATAGTGAAACCTAAAAGCTGCTGTTTACAGCTTCTCTCTGTCCAGTCTGACTGAGTTTGGGCTATTTGGCAAAGAATGGGAAAACACTTCAGAGTCCGAAGTTGAATACAAAAACAAAACACTGATTTTTATTGGTAAAGAAAATTATAAGCATGTACAATTTCTTCCCACTTATCAATTATGCCCTTCTTTCTGATGGACCATTATAGTCAATTGCTGTAAAATACCTGAAACCTTTGTGGTTGTAAATTAAAAATAACTATGTAAAAAAACTTTAAATGTACAGCAAAATGGTAGATGTGGAAATATACAAGCTTAAATTAAAAAACCAAGGTGTAAAAAGAGAAATACCTTCATGCTTTTGTTCTCCTGCAGAACGTTTTGCAGGTCCTGCTGGAGCTTCTGCAGCTCAACGAGGCGATTTTCTGCGAGCTCTGTGTTCTCCTCCAACTCGCTGTTCATCTCCTCAAACTGTTTTACAGAAAAAAAACCTCAAGCGAACTGAAAATCTAAATGGTGGAGAAAAAAACTGAAGGAGAAAAAGAAACCATACCTTTCTTTTGTTGATCGTGATGGTTCCACACACACTGCTGGCCTCTCCACACACTTTGTAACCTTTGCTGTTGACCTGGACAGTAAAAATAGTATTTACACAAACTGCGACGTGCACATCCTGACGCGGTCCCTGGAAAACCCAAACTCATACCCTCTCCAGTATTTCGCTCAGGTGGGCATTTAGCCTGTTCTCTCGACGGCGGATCTTTTCCATGTCCCACTGGAGCTCCTCGATGCGAGCCTGAAGCTCGCTGACGCGCTGGTCCGCTTTGTTGGCCGCTCGACCCAAAGACCGGGACTGTAAAGGACAGGGAGAACAGGGTGAGGAGACTCCACAGAAACAGAATGTTCACCTTAAAACAGGGGATTCAGGTCCTCAGGGACATGTTCTGCAAGTTCTAAATGCGTTTGTGCTCCAACAAAGCTGAATTAAATAACTGTTTAACTCAGCAGAACCTGACTGGATGCTGCACAGTCCATCATGTCTTGTGATTCAGGTGTGCATCATAACACACCTACAGTTTTAAGTGTTTCAAAAAAGATGCCCCCCATAACTTTTCAAAGAACAAATATCACAATGTATTAGTTATTAAACAACAAATAGAAATGATCACTATTAATTTTATTTTAGAAATGTATCTACACTGATAATCAGTTTGCAGCTTCAATACTTAAAGAAATAACTTGTTTTCATCAATTTAATTAAAATCACAAAGAATAGTAGCATATAACAACATATGATGATAATCTTTTAAATCCTTGAAAAGTTCAACTTCTATTAAATAACCTACATTATATTTGGTTCTTATGGGCTAAAAGTAAATCATTCAAAACCAGAACTGGCAGGTCCAGAAATCCATATCAGCCAGATCAAACCATACAACTGGTGCATCGCAGTTCAGCAGTAACTAAGAACTAAGACATGAGCAGGAAGCAGAAGTTCTTACCTCGCTAGTCATGTGACTGTGTTTCTGTTTGAGGTCCTCAGTCAGCTGTTGAAGCAGCTCGTTCTCGCTGTTCAGGAGCGAGTTCAGCTTGGTTGCGACCTGCTTCAGACTACCCTCTGTAATAACACACATTCATTTAAAATTAAGCTTCATTCTGCTAAAACGTCGCTATCATTAGCTATTTTTTCTTCAGAGAAACTGATGAATGTTTCATCTCACCAGCCCTGGAGTCGAGCTCTGCTTTCAGTTGGTCCAATGTGCTCTTCAGGTTCTTGTAGATCTCCACCAAACGACTGGCCTGCTTCTGGCTGGACTCCACCCTCTCCTGGAGCTCAGCCTCCATCTCCTCACTGGTGCTGCTTGCCAGCGTTGCCAAAAAGGAGTTTGAGGTTTCTCCTTGATGTCCTTAGTGAGAAACAAGAAAAAAACAAGTTATTTTAGTATTTGTTTAATAACCTCATACTGCACCATGTTCTGTTCCTGCTCCATCATTACCTCTGTCTTTGGCCCGCTCCTGGTTTGAATCACCATCCGGTTCTGGAGTTTCTGGCTTCAGGCTCCGTCCCTCACCCGTTGGAGATTTCTCCGGCTCGCTGCTTGCTTGGTCATAGCGCCTGATGAGGAGTCGGATGTTCTCATCAAACTGAAAGAGGTTGAAATGTGTCACGTTTTTACTTTAAAAGTAAAAAAAAAAAAAGTTTGCGCAAAACATTCCTCTTTAATGTCTCTAGTCTGAAGAATACCTGGTTCCAATATCTATTGAGAATCAACAAACTGGCATCATCCGTGGCCTGCCTCGTCTCCAGTCTCTCAATTCGCTCTCGCAGCTCATCCTCAATCACCTGCAATCCAATGAGGCAATAGATAAAAACAGAGCTGCTTTCCTTGTCTGAGTCCAGAGTTATAAACACACACTGAAGAATGGTTGTACCTGTCTTTGATCGAGGGATTCTCCCAACTTTCGGTTCTTAGCTTGGAGAGCTTTGATGTCTTGTTCCTCCTGAAAAAAACCCAAACATTTAATTTACATGTGAGAATAATTAAAGCTTCACACACACACACACAGACGGTTGTTATAAATAGGAAAGATCAAAGTTTGTAGGCTCACAGAGTTGGATACTCCTCCCAGTTTGATGACTGTCTCCACCGC
Organism: Apricaphanius iberus; assembly: GCA_028564705.1. Classification (NCBI taxonomy): domain Eukaryota; kingdom Metazoa; phylum Chordata; class Actinopteri; order Cyprinodontiformes; family Aphaniidae; genus Apricaphanius; species Apricaphanius iberus. The sequence continues at coordinate 644,842 of JAPXFQ010002076.1, forward strand.
GGTGCTCCCTCCGGCTCCGGCGCTCACACCAAGACCTCCGTCCTCTCCATCCCGCTCCCTTCGCTTCTCCGGGGGGGCACCGGAGAAAGAGGCCCCGCTGGGGTCAGCAGGACGCTTCAGCCCGGACATCTAGATCCTACAAAAGAACCCACGACACATAATTACCAGATATCCCATTCAAAACATGACTTTAATTTATATGCTCAAACCTAGCACTCCATAGCGATAATAACCTAAATGTACTACAGCAATGCTGTTGAATATTTAGAGCCTGAAGAAGCTGACTGGAACTCTCTCTTTATGTTAGCTAGCTGCTAACGGCAGATGCAAAACAAACTAAAGAGATTCAACCGGAAACTAATGGTATGCTGGGATTATTTAGTAACATGTGTCGTATCAAACATGATAACCGAGCCCTTACCAATTTTTAAAGTTAGCAGTTATTTACAGAATATGTTTGGAAATGTTGATGTTGCGACTCCTTGCTTCAAGGAAACGGAAGCGTTAACGTTTTTGAGGGAGGGGGGGGACAGTATTCACCTGACATCAGCGCTCTATCGCCCCCAACAGTGAAGGAGGGCGCTCTACATGCGCTCAAAACAACATTTTCTGACACTGCCCACTCATTGCTATGGAAGCCCGTTTCCGTCACTTCAACGTAAAAGAAAAATAAAACTTGGTATGTCATAATTATGACTTTGAACGTCGAAATTATGACTGTATGTCCTATTAATGACTTTGTATCTCATAATTATGACTTTGAAAGTCTAAAATATTATTTTGAAAGTCAAAATTCTGACTTTGTTTCTCATAATTATCATTATCATTAAAAATCGGAATTATGATCTTGTATGATAATTATTAATTTATATCTCATAATTATGACTTTGAAAGTTTCATACTAAACCGTTCTTAACATGTTTTTCCACGTTGAGGATTTGTTCTTATGTATGGAACCATTTAAATTTTGTCTGTCTGATGAGTTCTTTGTAATTAATAAGCAGAGGTGGGTAGCGTAATCAAAAATTGTACTCATGGAAAAAAGTAGCACCCCTTCAACATATTTTAAAAGCAAAAGTAAAAAGTAAATGTCCAAAAAATTACTTGAGTAAGAATAAAAAAGTATTTGAACCGAGTAACAGCTGATCTAATATTTTTAACATTTTATCATCAGACAGACAAACATCTTAAGTTATGGGCAATTTCTGGTATTTTAAAGATTCAAATGAAAAAAAATAAGACAAATAAATATGATAGCTACATAATGACAATTATGTAATTTTAAGCAGAAGACTTTTCCTAAGTCATTTTTTTAATATATTACCAATACTAACAAAAGGCAACATAATAAATAAATATTTCTCAGAACAAGGTAAAGAGTACTTCCAATTTATGGTGTTGATTGATTGATTGATTGATTGATTGATTGATTGACAACTTTATTAGTCCTAAAAGGACAATTAAGTTTAAACAGTTCTCCATCGTAGAAGTAAAATGAAATAACTATGACATGAGTGCAACAAAAATCCGACAAAGGACAAAAGAACAGCATCTCAGAGACAACAAATTTATCTTTCTCTGCCTGAAATTAGAAATTATAATTTATGCTGTTTTCATTACAGACTTTTTCATTTCTACCTAATTTACAACTGGTTCAAAATACTGTGGTGAAACACCAGATCACAGATAAGCTATGTTTTTGAGATACTCTATTAGCTTTCTGCAAAAAAAATGCGTTTAAATGTTGGTTTTAACAGGATAATTTTTACCCTTATTATTTTATATAGGCATACGATTTAAAGGGATATTCCACCCCCCATTTCCTCACTTAAATTGGTTTATGCTAAGCTAAAGCAATTGGACTGCTGCCAGATCAGGAGAATTACTAGGCTGGTTACAAAGTGCTTTTTCCCCCTCATTTATATAACTCTGGAGAATATGACAAACAGACAAATGTTTTACTTATGATTTGGAATATCTATTTAAATGTCAACTAAAATTGAAAGAAAAGTAATGATAGAGCTTCTTACTTAGTCTATCTTGGATCCATACTTGTACCATGCAGGTTTCTTTGAACATCCCTCTGCTGATTTATGCTACTTTTTTAAGCTTGAGTAAGAGTCGAACAACACACATCAGTTTGTTTATCTTACAATAAATTATATTCTAAAAATCTAATTTATTTTGCTGAAACTTTGGTTTTAAAAGATAATTTGTGCTATAGATCAGTAGTTCCCAAAGTTGGGGTCAGGACCCCACATGGGGTCACATGTGTGTAACTCTGGGGTCATTAGGTTGTCTTCAGAAATTAACCTATTTACCAAAAGAGATGATGAGAAAGAATTTGCATTGTATAAATGTAGTAAAAGATTAAAAAAACAAGCTAAAAATTAAAAAACTAATTCTTGGCCAATAAACTGGCTATTAATGCTGATTATGTTGTCATCTTAACACTTTTTACCTGACTTAGTAAATATGTTTGTATCATAAACCAGAAGTCAGGGTCATGAACTATTTACATTTTTATTATTTGGGTGACAATGTGGAAAGTTTGGGGACCCCTGCTATAGATTGTTCATACCTAAAAGAGTAAAAGAAAAAAGACAAACAAACATTTACGTACTACTTGCTATTTTTCATGTATTTTAGACAAAACATTGAGTCAGTTCCCAGATTCAAATACATCTAAGAATCTAAGGCCTAACATGTTTACACACCAAACTCACAGTTTTCGGATGCTGATTATTTTTCACTGTATGATAAGTCTTATATATCTACATATATTGCCAATCTTAAGAAAAATATATTACTTCTGAAAGAAGATCTTTAGAAAATTACATTTATGTTTATATCAGCATGTATCCAAAATTCTTGTAGTGGCCAAAAGTTCCCTGTATGGTGGAGCCAGACGGACTATGACACAGTACATGACGAAATTTTTCTGTTTTTTAAACAGACTCAGATAACAACCTCTGACTAGTTTATCTAAAGTCATTGTTTGTTGGATTCAGAGTTTAACCAAAGTCAAGAACTCTTCTACAATATCATACCATCAGAGCGCATGACATGCAAGACTAAGGGCCTTTTAAGCCTCAGCATGGATTCCTGAAAAAGTTGCCTGAGGATTTGGACATTTTTTTAGATTTATTAAGATAAGTTGTAGCTGTTCTGCAGCTTTAATAGTTTGACCTGATGAAAACAAAAATAGGCTATTCTAGTTATTTGATACATAATATGCTATATACAAGAAATATGCTGTTTTGATTGGCACAATGAGCATTTTCCACCAGAAACCCATACTATCACACTCTTTGTTTGTTCGCTAGAGAAGACTTGGGACTTTGGTAAAATAGATTGGCAAAACATTCAAACCAGCAATCGTCCCCTGCAATCTGGTTTAATTACCATCTTACATACCCGCTGGGACAAGCAAGATTCTTTGGATGAGATTTCAGGACCAAAAAGTATGTGAAGATAAAATCACTTACAAAGGCTGAACCTTGAACAGCAATTAAAAGGAGGACATTGCACATGGTCCAGAGTCCAAGTTGTGTAAAAGCGGTCTCATCAAGTCATGTCTCTGAGTGCCGATGTCCTCATCTGCTTGAATTAGATGTCTGTAAAAAAAATAATTGGAGTAAAAAGATATGTATTCCATGTTTGGCAGAATGCAGGAAATTGGCTCAAGGTTGGTATGAAAAAAGCAGCTTTTCTGGGAAAAGTGTATGCAGGAATGTTTACCTCTGATTATAGTTATTCAAAATGAAAACAGCAGCTTAAAATACCGCCACAGGTTTCAAACGTTATTGTGGAAAATACAATATGCAAAAGAAGGACAAATGATCCGTGCATGATGACGGAAAAAGAGGCTGTAAATGGTGCAATGGCCTATGAAGTCCAAACTGTTTTGTGTGAAAGGTGAAAACCAAATTTGACAGGCAGGTAGCTCCTGGTTGTTATTTACTATAAATCAACCAAATAGTTTTTTGATTTCGAATCCTTAAAATACTTGTAGGCCTACAAGATACAAATCTTTGCCAGTGAATAGACTACAATTCCGGACAGGATGGATAAGAATCAAAACCTGAATTGCAGCATTGCAGCAGAGCAAAAGGAGGAGGAGCTCCCCCTCATCTGTTTTGTTACTTCGCTCATCCAGACTTTCACTTTATACTCGCATAATGTTCACTTTCAGATTCCCCCCCACCCCAAACTCAGTCTCAGATCATGCGATGAACTGTGAAGTCCGCAGGAGCAGCTTCTCGTCATGAAGCCCGCCTTTGTGTGTTTTCCACTGTTACACCCGCCTCCCGCCACATCACGGGCCCCTCCCCCCATCGCCTTCAACAAGAATAAATACAACTCTTCACCCACTTTCTGTCTTCTACATCACCATCACGATCAGCCGTGGGAGGAACAAGGAGGCCGTCTGTCACTTCAGTTGTCGTCGCAGTTTGACAAAACTCTCAAGTGAGATGCGTTTTGATTTGGTCAAAAAAAGGGATCTTTCAGGATTGTGTAGAATAGTAGGCCTACTAGTGTCTGCAGGATTGTAACACATTAGTGGGGTTTCTAGTGGCTTTGCACAAGTTTACAAGCTGTAAATCCCTCTTGACGTAGAAATGGTTAGTTGTCAGTCATTCTTATCTTCTGACAAACAGAAGTTCTTTATTTATTTATTTTTATTGATGCATTTGCAGCAATGTTTTAATTTTTCTCTGATATGGTGTAAAAAAATATAGCAAAAGATGTGGGCAGATATTGTTTGACTAAGTTATTGCACTGCATGTGAATTATCATCAAGAACATAACTGTAGGTTTGAAGTTTTTTGAAAATGTTCGGTAAACTTGTTGCAAAGTAAACTATGAACTCACCCAAAAAAGGGTGGACTTATCTGTTTTGAAGGCCAAAGTTCAACCATGCATGCCAAATATTTAACTGGAGAAGTGGTGCAATGGAAGCCAGATTTGTAATAGCACATGTTTGCTCATTGCTAAGAAAATGCTACACTTCTTCCTATTTTCCTAAAGTTTTAAGATGATTTTAATAAACTGATTTGTTTCTGCAAGGATGACTCATCAGTTCCCAGCCCTGACCCCAGAGAAGAAGAAGGAGCTCTCTGACATTGCTCAGAGGATTGTCGCTCCAGGAAAAGGAATCCTGGCCGCGGATGAATCAACAGGTTAGTCTCGGTTGTTATTCTGTCCAGTGGAGAGACTACAAGTGGTTCATGTGCGACTAAAAATCTGTGCTCTCCCCTCAAGGGACCATGGCGAAGCGGCTGCAGAAAATTAATGTGGAGAACACAGAGGAGAACCGCCGCTGCTTTCGGGATATCCTCTTCTCATCCGACCCCTCCATTGCCAACAGCATTGGTGGAGTCATCTTCTTCCATGAGACGCTCTACCAGAAGTCAGACAGCGGCAAACTCTTCCCCCAGGTCGTCAAGGAAAAGGGGATTGTTGTTGGCATCAAGGTGAGGAGGTCTTTATGCAAACCTCTAATTCTGTTGATAAAAAAGCGTAGATATTTTTAGGTTTTACTTAAACTTGTTTGCCATGATTACAATAGGTAGACAAAGGCACAGCTGGTCTGAGCGGAACAGATGGGGAGACCACCACCCAAGGTAACTACCATTAAAACATATTTTCTTTGCAAAAAAAAAAAAAAAAGATGATGCAGAGTGAGCTGTTTTATGTTTCGTTTAGGTCTTGATGGCCTCTCGGAGCGGTGTGCTCAGTACAAGAAGGACGGCTGTGACTTCGCCAAGTGGAGGTGTGTCCTCAAGATCTCAGACGGTTGTCCGTCACCTCTTGCCATCGCAGAGAACGCCAATGTCCTTGCCAGATATGCCAGCATATGCCAACAGGTTTGTGTCATAGTTTTTGCTGCAGTGTCAGCTAACTGATGAAGAAACTGTGTGCGAGTCTTTTATTTTAACATTGTCTTTTCCTAGAATGGCCTGGTGCCGATTGTTGAGCCAGAGATCCTGCCTGATGGTCCCCACGACCTCCAGCGCTGCCAGTACGCCACAGAGAAGGTTTGTTTGATGCATGAAATGCAGTTGCTTTACCGATTACATGAAATCGTCGCCCACTGAAGCATTTTGTGTGTAGGTCCTAGCTGCTGTGTACAAGGCTCTGAATGACCACCACGTGTACTTGGAGGGCACGCTGCTGAAGCCCAACATGGTCACCGCTGGACACTCCTGCACTAAGAAATACACCCCCGAGGATGTTGCCCTGGCAACAGTAACCACCCTTAGGCGCACTGTACCCGCTGCTGTGCCAGGTAAACCTCATGCAGCCGACTCCTCCACCCACAAGGAATCAGATTATGGGAGCATTTTAGGAAACTGCAGTCTGAAGGCACCATAAAGTGGAGGTCCCTCATCATATGGCTAACAGCTTATGCTATTGCTATTTTAGCAGACTTTAAACTGTTAACATATTTGGATTGGATGGTTACAGATAAGGAAATTACTATTTTCACAGTAGATGCAGGTAGGAGGAGGTTCACCACCCAGGACTTTTCTATAGCAAATGATGAGAATGCAAAATGTAAAGTGCATTTTAGGGACAGTACCTGTCTGATAGGAAAGTAAAACACTATACGAACATTTCATTGCGGTAAGTTACTCCGACTGGAAACTTACTGCTTGTGTCCTAGTACATGGGAACACAGGAAGATCATTCGTGGAGCACCACCTCCAACCTCTATTTACCATGTTGCAAACAGAAAATGAATACAGTAAATCAATGTAAAAAGCAATGTAAAATTAGTGCATACAACAAAGAAATCAAGAGAATTATGATCTGCTGGAAAAATTGTAACATTTGAATAAATCTATTCTTAGAAAACTGCACTGTAAGTTGCACCCCCCCCCGAGCCCTTTTGCACCAGTTACAGCCTCTTTTTCACATCCTTTCCAGGTATCTGCTTCCTTTCTGGAGGACAAAGCGAGGAGGAGGCCTCCCTCAACCTGAACGCCATCAACCAAGTGCCTCTGCACCGCCCCTGGAAACTGACCTTCTCTTACGGCCGAGCACTCCAGGCCTCTGCTCTTGCAACCTGGGTGGGCAAAGATGCAAACAAGAAGGCAGCACAGGAGGCTTTCTTCACCAGGGCCAAGGTGAGCCTTACAGGCAGACAGGGAGCCATCATGGTCCCCACTTATCAATTAGCTAATCTGGACTTTAAATATTTCTAATCTTGAATTACTCAATTTTACACAGTTTTGTAAATGATTGATTTCTAAAAGGTTTTTGTCTGTTCAGTCTAGCACTCATGTCACGCATGCAACTTGGCTGATCATTAACACTTGTGTTTGACTTTGACCTCTTCTCTCTTCTGCTCCCGTTAGATCAACGGCCTGGCCTCCAAGGGAGAGTACAAGCCCGCCACCCAAGCTAGCCAGGCTGCCATGCAGTCCCTTTACACTGCCAGCTACGTCTATTAAAGACCGAACGCTAAGAAATACACGTGGACCAAATGCTGATGTTCAGTTTCCCTGCATCACCAATAACCAGAAACAATTTCCACCATAATGTCAAGCTACTGTTTGTCAACTTGATCAAATCAAAGGGAAATAAAGTGAAAATACCAAAACATATTACCTTTTACCATTCTTTTGGGTTTTCCAAACTGAAGAGCCACAACTTTATTACCATAATATTTTTCAAATGCAGAATGGCTGTTAGGGCAGCTGTTGTTAATTTACATTTCACAACAGAAATATTTTAACAGAAAAATCACACAAAGACATGCTGAAGCACATTTCTTTTTATTCAATAAAGATAAACATTTGTTTACTTGTATACTGATGACAACATAACTTACATTTATTTAATCTTTTTTTTTTAAATGAGTTAGTGAGTTAGTTAATTCACAGTTACTACAAAAATAAAATAATCACGTTAAAAGTGTGAAGCTGGTCATCGTGAAAGCAGGGAATTTGTATAGATAATTAAAGACCAATGCAGAAAGTTAATAGTAATGGTAAATTTCCTGTTCTTGTATAGCGCTTTATCTTGTCCTTGGGACCTCAAGGCATTTCACACTACATTCATTTTTTTACCCATTAAGGCACTAAAGATGGGAAGCTAAAATATAGCCCATAGCTGCCCTGTGGTGCACTGACAGAAGTAAGTCTGTTGCCACCGGGCTCTCTGACGTACACCAAGGGCACAAGAACCAAGACAGAAGGAGTGGGGATTCGAGCCAGCAACCCTCCGGTTACAGGAAGAACTCCCAATTCACTAACCATACTCCAAAACAGAAAAGGTTATTATTATTGTTAATGTTACTTTTTGTAGATCAAATTTAGCTACAATGTAAATCTTTAAATTCTCTAACAGGATGTTGGTGTTAAAAACAAATCCTCGCAGATTAAGTTGATACAATGCCTTGCATAAGTATTCATTCTCCTTGAATGTTCTGTTATTTGCCATGTTACAACATTAAATCTCTTATTTATTTATGATAGACCAACACAATGTTATACATAATTGTGATGGGTTTCCAAACTTTATTATGAATCAAAAAGTGTGGGATGCATTTGTATCCAGCCACCTCGATTCGGACACCTCTGAATAAAATCCAAAGCAACCAATTCCCTTCAGTCCACCTTCCTATAATCCAAGCAGTGTATGAATAAAATTATTTTTAAGGCCTCAGGATGTTTTAGAGAAAATTAGTCAAACAATATCCCTTTTAACAACTGGCCATCCATCTAAACTGACAGGCCATTCAAAGAGAGCATTAATTGGTGAAACAGCTTAGACTCCCTTGGTTATTCCTTGATTTGATAAATAAACTGCAATGGTGGTTTGCAGGGAAATTCAACTTGTCTTATCAGTTTCGATGTCCTCGTTAGCTGTCACCTGTCATAAATCACGAGCTTGTTTTGGTGTTCATTTTTGCACATGAGCAAAAAAATGTGCACATGCTGTTTGAGCTTTCCTCTCATAGCTCTCTCCTCGTCATCCTAGCTTTTATACACTGCTGACTGAGTGCTCTGACCTGTAACATAAAGGTGCGCTGAACTAGAAAAAAAAAAAAAGAGCGTCCAGCTGCCAGCTGGTGTGGCCCAGTATGGCAAGCCGTTTGGGTGAAAATTATATCCTAATATCCATTTTTGTATATGCCAAATAGTATACAACTACATGGAACTGATGAAACATTTCCCCCCACAAGTTTTAACTTTCGTCAAACTAGTTCAGAAATACTATTACTATAAACTCCTTTTTGGCTAGTTGCACATTTGGCATAGTAGTATAACTCTGCTTGCCCCAGATCCGTTCCAAATATCAGATCGGCAAACCAGGAAATGTCCCGGTGCTCCCGATTAGCCTCTCCGGGCCTGGTTGGGGGAAAACCTGCTAGAGGCTTTAAATAGAATCGAGTCTGGGGTAGAGACGACCTTATTTGATGACACCTGCTCTCAAGGGTGTAGCAACTGTGGGCAATCTGGATGTTTTAACACAAACACTTTTACCGGTGAAAGGGTTCAACACCCACACTTTTTCTGCAAATTTGCACAAACGCCTTACAGCAGTTGCTTATCCAATTCTCTGGCCAATCTGTGTCTCCTCCCCCTCCCCTCTGAAACAACACGCCAGCTTTGAGTGTGACTGACTGATGATTGGTAGTTCTGCCTTAAGTCTCTTTGTGTCAGATTTATCAGTCAGCTTGTGCTGAGAAAGTGGGAACTTATCGTTATAGTTAATTATGTAACCCCTTTCCAGGTACTTTGAATGAGTGTTTATGCTTTCAAGTTTTTTTTTAAATGTTTGATAGGCGACGTGTCTGAGAAGATGTTCCATTTATGTTTGGTTGACATGTCGAGTGTTTTCTGTATTAAATTTCTTTTTTTTTTACACTAATTGCTAATTGGAATGTTGTTCAACAAATACAGTTATGTATGTGATACGCAGTATACAAGTAATGAAGTAGGAAGGGAACTGAAAAGGAGGAGGGACAAATTGTCATTGGTAAGCAAAGTATTTATGGTTTTATTTGACATTTTGAGCATTGTTTGTTGATTATCTGAATACCTTTGTGGATACTTACCTGTTGACTGATTGTACCAGGCAACTGGTGATCAGGTAGCGGCAGAGCAGCAAAGTTGGCAGGACTTAGAAGCCACTGCGAGCCATGGTGTCAGAGAGCGGGAGTCGGGTGGATCAGGTTGGAAGACTACAGAGTCGGAGCCTCGACAAACTGGATGATCGCTGGTTTGATCATAACTGGCATGAGGAACACAGCTCAGAAGCTGGAGGCATGAACTAATGGATGTTAGAGATGTGAGGTGAGTCAAAAGTATTTTAATGTTTGAGAGGATCGGTGTTATGACTTTGTGACTGCTTTTTGCTGGAGGTGTTCTCAAGCTAAGCCTGACCATGTCCTCACCCTCCACCAAAGGTAATGGAAACACAACAGTTTTAGGCCGTACTGACCTGAACCATTTGGGTCTGTTATATTGATATGTGCCCCCCCCCCCCAGATGTTTCTGGGTCTAAAACAACCCTAGTGGAAAAGGGGCAAGAGTGTCTCAACCACGGTCTTCTGGCTGAAACCGGCTGCAGCTTACGTTAGCTTCAGACAAGTTTGTAGCTATGTTGTCTCGGAGCATCAACCCTCCGTCCCCAGGCTCAAAGCGCTACTCTCAGCTCCTCCTCTTTGCCCATTTTTTGATTTTCTGAGAGTGACGGGGCTAGTGACACGTACAAGATGGCGGCGGTAGGAACCTCCCAATTGGCTTCATTTTCTGCTGTTCAGAAACCTATGGGTGACGTCACCCAAGGGTTGGTCCATTGTATTTAGTCTATGGATGCAAACTCAGAATTCTCCCCTTCGAAACACAGGGAGGGGCTTTCATAACAAATAATTTTATTTTGGTCTCATCTGAACACATCCAATTATCTCAGCCCTCCACTGGATCATCTAGATGGTCTCTGGTAAGCTTTAGATGGAGCTGGACATGTGCTGGCCAAAGCAGCGAGACTGAAGGATTTAAATCCATGATGACGTAATGTGTTACTAATAGTAAGCTTTGTTACTGTGCTCTCAGCTCTCTTCAGGTGATTGACAAGTTCCCTTGTGTAGTTCTGGGTTGTTCCCTCACGATTCTCAATATCATGTTTAACCCACGAGGTGACATCTTGGATGGAGTCCAAGACAAGCGAGATTGTCAATGATCTTGTATTTTATTCCAATTTTAGTAATTACTCCAACAGTTGATCTCTTCTCACCAAGATGCTTGTCTATTGTAGATTGGCTTGTCTCAGTCTTGTGCAGGTGTACAATTTTCTTTCCCAGATGTTCTTGGAAAGCTCTGTGGTCTTGGCCATAGTGATGGTTGGAGTCTCACTGTTTGAAGGTATATACAGGTGTCTTTTATACAAAGAATGAGTTCAAACAGGCACAGTTTTACAGCTAACTATTAAAAGATAGAGAAATATCTTAAAAAAGGAATAACAGGTCTGTGTGGGCCTGAATTCTTGCATAGTTGTTGATGCGGAATACTTTTTTTCTGCCCCTTTTTGCAAGTAGATTCATTTAAAAAAAAGAAAAATCATACAATGTAGTTTTGTGGATTTTTTGGTCTCTCACAGTTGAAGTGGACCTATGATTAAAATTACTGAGCTCTCAAATGTTTAAGTAGGTCAACTTGCACAATTGGTGGCTAACAAATACTTTCTTTCCTAATGCTACGTGGTATTGAATCAACAAATGCACACCACTTCTTTAATATTACAAATGCAAAACATTGTAAAAATCTATTGTCATCTTCGTTTATATTCAGAATTTTGTGCTATTTACACAATACATAAAATGTTACGTTTTTAGTGGAATCTGAGAAACGTTCAAGGGGTACGGATACTTTTGCATCACGCTGTATGAGGCTGACGAGAGGCAAGGTATTTGGGGCTTTTTATCTTAAAAGTAATTAGTACCTCTTTAACAGCCACATAGGAACATTACAGGATAGAAGGATGATTGCTGTGATATTGTCTGTAAAACAACAGAGAAAACCTCTACAATTAAAAATGTTAAATGAGATTTTAGTAGATTTGGTGCACAGAATTGTACTTTTGGGGGTACAATGTGCTGTCACTGGGGTGGTACCCTCAAAGGTACCATTTTGTACCCCTGTAGTCTATATCTTTTATCAGTGCCACATTGACAGCCAATCATTGTTGACTTGACATGATTAACACATCGGCCGGACCGCAAAGTTGGCAATAGTCGCCCATTTATTTGTTTGATTAAAAAATATTAAAAATAAAATGTAAAAATGTACCAAAATGTACTTTTTAGTACTGAGGAACATGTATTTACCATTCAGACATTGAAAAGGGTACAGGTAGTTACCCTGAGGTCCAATATTTGTCCTTAGACTATTTTAAAAATCTTTTTTTTTACCTTTCACAGTAATGTACTCATACTGTAACCCTATTTCTGACAGTGTAGTTCAAAATACATGTTACAAACCTGTCTTTGCAAAACTGTAAACTGTTAAACATACAATATATGATATAACTGATAAAAACAAACAAACACCTGAAGTCCAACAAAGCAGTGCTAGTGAGTGTAGAATAATACTGGAGAAAGTTGGTCCTAGTGCGACGTTGCTTCAGTCTGTGGTTGCATCACAATGTGCTGGACAATAATCTGATATAAAAGAAAAGCAAAAACAGGAATGTGTGTTACAACACTATCAAAAGGATTTATGCTACCAACATAAACAGCATTTTAGAATTAAATAAATTAAAACAAATATTTACTGATTAAAAGAGGCATGGCTTTTTTATATCAGGTTTACACAGATCAGAAAATAATTTGCATTTATATAATAACGAATGTAAATAATTGCATAATCACATAAACAAAGTTATGAAATTATTTTTGATAAACTAAGTAATTTCTCTCTAATGATTTTCTTTTAATGATTTCATGTTTTATGCTTGTTTTCTGTTTTTACTTTTCATGCATTTACTCTGCTTTTAACTTTGGCTAATGTATTTTTTTGCGCTGTACATAATGTTTTTCATGCTTTTATCATAGATTTGGTTTCTTTACTACTGAGTCATTTTAAGCACATTGAATTACATTGTTGTTGAAATTTTGCTACACAAATAAAATTGCCTGGCCTTGCCTAATGTAGATATATTTTTTTCTTCCTATGGGAGCAAATGCAGTTATAGAAAACCAAAATGTAACAGCATTATTTCACCTTTTTTTTTAAACAAAAAAATCTTACTGAATTGGATTAACAATCAAAATGATCTAGAGCTATGTAGAGGTATCGACATCTGTCATGTTAATGTGTTTATTAAAACTTTCATTTTTTTTAAATAACAGCAATGAAGAACATATTACCTGACTTTGTCTAGATCTTAATGCAAATCGAGCAATGATGGCCAAGAAGATGAGTAATGCAGACACACACACAGAGGATACAAACAAGAGGCCTTCCACACAAGAAACCTGTGCCTGCAGTAAAAAAAAAAGTTTGTTATGCAATTTGAATTTGGGATTTTATCTATACAGAAGAAATGGTAACAAAGACAATCAAGAAAACAAATAGAAAGCTCACCTGATGGCTGTCTTCCCGATAACCCCAGTAGGGATGGCTGTATTTAATGAATAAGACTATCCTGGTTATAATGGAGACTAAAATGCCCAAGAGAGAGACCACATACATGGCCAGGGATACTGTCACCTGTGGTGGCCAGATTACAAAGCTTAGTGAGACTATTAAGAAAGATTTTGTTTTCAGTAATAAAGTTGGACAACCAACAAAAATAAACAACAAACTTACTTTCTTCTTGGATGGATGTAAGTCGGTGTAGATTGACAAGACTCCACATGTAAGAAACTTCAAATAAAACAACAGAATCCAAATATCCAATGAGTTTCTGTTCAAATTCACTCATACAAAGAAACCTTTATGAGGTCCCAAAGATGTTCCACATGTCCATTTTACAGATAGGTTAGTATTTGGGTTTTTCTATGTAAGTAGCAGCAGTTCTGTGATAAAAAAATGCATCTGACTACTACGTTGCTCATGTAAATGAATAAACTGGGAAAAAAAAGATTTAGCCTTTTCAGTTCTATCTGTATTTGCTGTAGTCTTATATTGCTCTGCCAGTAGGCTACAACCTGTTGTCACAGCTTGTTGTTACAACCTGTTGTCTTCCTCTGTTGCCCGGCCGTGTTGTCAGTCCCCATTTGCCCCTATCATTACTTTGTGTGCTTACACAGAGTTGTCAGTCTGATCTGATCTCTATTTTGTGTTTGTTACAGCAGTAATAGGCCATCTTTATGACTGTTTGCTCAGTGCTAAGCCTTGCCTCATGACTTACAGATCACCATCACTGCCATCTGGAAAAAAATAAAACTAGAAATGGAACACAGTACTTCTGGTTTATCAGAATGTCATGAGACCAATGTTTTAAGAAGAAAAATGGCTTTAAGTTTAGTAAACTTTGCATCCTTCTTCCAGGACGAACAAAGGAGCATTAAATGTGGAGAAAACCACTGTGAGGCCATGTGTAGCCATTTTAAAAATACGTTTATAGACATGCCAAACCTGTAGGGGGCAGTAGTTTTTACAAGAAAATAAATGAGAAAATCATATTAGAAATACACTTGAAACATACATGATTAATTATCATTTAATAAAGGTATATCATGTTTGTGATTCAGGGCACAAGACAAAGCGGACCAGAAAATAACTTTTATTGCTCCATTGACATTCATTAAGTATTTATTTATTTTTTGGTCAGGGGACCCATGGGCAGACCTGAAGGGCTCCCCTATGCATTTAGCACTGACCACCAAATATTCTTAGCCAGTAGAGAGTTTATGCATTTATGGCTGTCAATCAAATTACATGCGCATCACGCAAACCTGTGACGATGGAGGGATAAAGGCTGGCCATGTTTACAGTCAACATATTGGAAGAGAGCATCACTCATAGAGAATTTGCTCACCTTTGAAATGTACATAACAAAAATACAATAAGGTGGTGATAGATGGTGCTTGCTGATTTCGTTTTTTACCTGCTGTGACAACACAGGTAAAATGGTAAATGGCCTAAACAAGAAAAGCTCCTACTCCCTGAGCCACAATCACAGTCGTTATGGAGGTTGGGCTAAAGGCAGGGGTCACCAACCTTTTTGAAACGGACAGCTATTAAAAGGGTGCTGAGTAAGGCAAAGGGCTACCTCTACATTACACACTTTTGAACAGTTGTATGGTTTATCTTTAGTCGTATAATAACGATAATAATTCTATGTTGATATGCTATGTCTGATCACATGTATGATGGATGCATGTTCAGGGCTCAACCTCATGTCAACGACTCAATGCAAACTGCTGGTATTCTTTACATAAAAAACTTTTAACTGATTGGAATATTTTTTTAATTGTATTGAAATTATTTTTCTTGTAAAGTGCCGTGAGATGACATCTGTTGTGAATTGGCGCTACATGAATCAAATTAATTTAATTGTAAATTTCTCACAAATATCAATAATGATTTAAGACGGGAAACAAATACATTTCAATATGCAGTTTTAGGATTCCTTACCAGAGCTCCTTGCCAGAAGGGAACATATATTTTTAATGAGCTGTCCTCACTATCACCAGCCAGCACAAATCCCATTACCACCTCAGTACAACCAAAAATCAGAATCACAATCTGAAAAAGAAAATACAAAAATTATTCTCTCTATCTTGTGTACAGTTATGCATCAATTCACAGTCACCCTGCTTGTTAACAATGAGATCAATTACCCCAAAACTTCTGGGCTGGTTTTGAAGAAAGCGGTGCAGAGGTTTGCTGGACTTAATCACTGTCTCATCTGTTTCCTGATTGTCATCTTCCCCGGTTGTCATCTTTGCAGCAGTCGACTCAGTATACTCCATTTCTGCGCTATTAAGCAGCTGTGTTGAGCTGTCGAGGAAAGAGAACAAGAGTGTGAGGTACCAGGGGTACCTAATCTTCCCAACAGCATGTAAGTACTGCAAAGGCAAGATAATGAAATTTGACACCTACGACACACAGAGCAGTTAAAAACAGACACAAAGGATGTATTGATTCTGATACAAAACATGAAGCAACTCACCAAGATTTTCATGTAGGAACAAGTGCGTAGGAAAACAGGAAGGGAGATTGTTGGTCACCAGAGGAAATTAAGAAATTTGAGCTCTTCCCTTTTTTTACAGATAGAGGAGGAGCTGAATAGCATAGAATGTTAAAGAGACCTGTACAGACGGAAAGAATAGAGGATCATAACAATCAAAATGAAAACTGAATAGATAAATATATAAATAAAAAAGCATTTATAAAGATATTTCTCTGTCCCAAAAATGTTCTTAATAAAATTTTATTCTGTAAATATGTATGGTATATTTTTATGTGTTAACTAAATAACACACACATACAAAATGCAACATTATTAAGACAGGTTAAAAATAACATGTTATTAAGCAGTTTCCATTTAATATACCTTCAATTTGTGACCAAAATATTTAGTGAAGACCAATACTACTACCACCAACACTACACTACTAATAACTTTCACCCGCTCTGGATATTTTTTAGCTCTGAAGAAAAACAAACTGTACACCAAAAGTAAAAGTTTCAATACTACTAAGCCCATTTTTAAAGTAAAAAAAAATATATATATAATTGACCTGAGAGAGAGAGAGACAGAAATACTGCAAAATAACAGAATGAAGGGAAAATATTATAGAGTAACTACATAGAAAATCATTTGTATGAATAAATTATTAACTGTAAGTGTACCCGCTTTAAAAAAAAGTCACCCACTCTTAGTTTACCCAAGCTGGCTCACTTGAATCTTAATTTTTTATTCATCCAGCAAAGAGTGTCAGTTTTTAGGTCGGGCAAAATGGCTCACTGTCCAGGGTGGCCAAATACCAGAGGAAACCTTCCAAAAGAGCTGTATTTTGGTTGTGCCCAAATGATTTTCTGTAGGTAATCCACATGTCAACTTCACGCTGTTGAGCATTTCAAAAACATGGCTGTAAATTACCCCTTAGTTTTGCTACTGATGTTGATATCTGATACACATTACATTAAATTAAATCAGTCAATCAATAAAACTTTGTTTATAAAGGACCTTTTATACAATAATTGCAACTCATTACTTTAAAGATTAAAATAACCCCACATAAATCACATTCCCATCTCTCACCCACAGATTTAAAAGCATGATCACAGCTATACCTCCCTCCCCCCATTATGTGGGTCCCTGCATAATGTGACATCCTGAACAAAAACTCGCTGAGATCCTTTACGGGTTGTGGCTTTATTTAATACTCAGGGTTTCAAACTCTTTGACATTTACATGATCCAAGAAACTGTACATCGGAATTCATTTAACTGTCTGCGATCGGAATGCGGTCAGCAAACTGCGGCGCCTCATCTCTCTGACCCTCAGCTGAACAATTTAAAGAATCTCCGCCTGAATGACCCTCATATCTGCATCGCACACAACTAAAAGACCTTTAAACATGAACAAATAATCAAAGTCTATTTTATGGGCCCTATGGCACACTTCCTTCAGTGATGCGCATTGGAGGCGATCAGCTAAGCTTCTCCAAAATGGGCACTGCGCGTCTTTTTAATTGTTTTTGGAGCGAGAAAATAACGTGTTCAGTTAAAATCTAGGCCTAATGGTTTGGTTTCTCGGACAGAACAATTAATGTAAACCAGTGGATGGAATGGACTGATAGCACCGCTTCAATGCTTTGCGCTGGACTGTGACTCGGGAATGTGACAGGGACACAAGAGATATTTTCTGAGGTGAGCCTCTCCACACATACAATCCCACACACACAGCTTCAGTGTCCTGGTTAGGTGGCAGGGAGAAACTAGTGGCTGAAATACCGCATTAGATCTTATTTTTATTCAATATGAGAACAGTAAATCTCCTCAGAGCAGCGGCAGACAGTCTAATTACTCCGAAGGTTTTCAGACCAAGACCGTCCACACTCCGCACATTTTCCAAATCCACTCAAATAAAGGTTTTGCTCATCTCTTTCAGTCCATCCACCTCAGCGAACAACTTTTTAATAGCTTTTCTTTAACAATCAGCCAGTAATAAAGAGGATGAAAGCTTTGTGAGAAAACACATTCCTTTCTCGCAACACCCAATAGGAAAGCTTCTTTTCAGCGTAGCCACACCCCTGCTAATTTGCATGCGTAGTGGTTTACATGAAGGCACACCGATGTCAACTAGTTGACGATTTAAACATTAAAGTGGCCGGTTGGGAGCTGCAGTTGTCAACTAGTGGGCATTTTAGGCTCTACTAGTTTACTAATAAGACGAACAACAGTCCCAGTCGTCAACTAGTGGACATTTAGTGGTGTACTAGTTGACTAGTGCACATTTGAAGCCTACTAGTTGGCAGTTTTTAATGCACTAGTGAACTAGTAGGACCTGAATGGCTACAACTAGTGAACTAGTGCTCAATTTATGCTGCACTAGTCGACATGTAGGCCAAAATAAGCACTAGTGAACTAGTGGGCAATTGTTGTGGTGTACTAGTTCACTAGTATGCATTTTAGACGTACTGTGTTAACAAGTAGACATTTTTAAGGCGTACTAGTTTACTAGTAGGCCAATTAAAACGTCATCTAGTGAACTAGTGCACGTCTTAGTCTGTACTAGTCAACTAGTTGACATTTTTAAGGTGTACTAGTCAACTAGTGCACCTTTTAATTGCAATTAGTTCACTAGTAAGACATAATTGTCCACTAGTTGCGTTTAGTTGTCAACTAATGCACCAAAAAGCCAACTAGTAAGCACGTTTGAGCTACTAGTGCAACATTTGGGCTTACTATCAGGAGCAAATGTCTTAGTGAGCCAAAAGTCATACTAGTAGGCAAAAAGGACCTACTCGTAAGCGTTTGTTCTCTACTAGTTGGGTCAAAGTTCGTACTAGTAGGGGAAAACGTTCTACAAGTGAGGTGTAGTCGCTTAGTAGTTGGCATAAAGAACAGTTGATATCAAGGATATGGAATTTTTACACAAACGGCTTGCCATAGACACGCAGAGAAACCAACTTTAGGTTGTTCGATAATCTCTAGATCCCTGTTAGTTCTCGTCTTCCTCCCTGTTTTTTTTCCATGTATTGCAGCATGCAGATAAATGCCATAAGGTGCATCTTGACGTAATGTACTGCCGTAAAACTCTTTCGTGGCTTAAATGATATTCATATAAAATGATAGATGTTTTCAAACGTCCTAAAGATATATTTCATCATATCGCACAGCCCTAATGCGCCTTGTTACATTTCTTGTGTGATAACAGTTTCACAATATCATTTTACCCTCTCCACAATTTGTCTTTGTGCTGGGTTTGTTATGAGTTGGGACCATATATTAAAGAAAGTAATCTGACCCCATACGTCTCCTACCTCACCACTTCTTCCCTCCACCACTATGTGAAGAACAGTTTCTTTAAAAATGCACTTTTGTGGCTTACCTTTGGTGTGGATGGTGTCAATGACTGTTACAAGTCTCAACTCAGCAGTCTTCCTCAATGAGAGTAAAGATCATAATATGGTCATCACAAAACTTTTATAATTTTAAGGTTAGTTTTAGTTCTGTGCAATATTCTGAAAAATGAATTGAGGGTTTTCATAAGCCATGGTCATTACAATTAGCAAAACCCATTATAAGCAATTGGTTAATTAATTAATGCTGGGAGCAAAAATAAATAAATCAATACGTTTAGTTTGATTTTTAAAAGAATAAACAAATCATCTTTTTAATTATATTAGTTTATTGAGTTTCACTTATGTTATACAATGTCAAACAAAAAATAGTTACATTACTATGAATATAAATACTGTACTAACACACAAACCCACTGTAGAAAAATATGATTTCATAAACTACTTCATAAAAATATTAAAATATTTTAACTTAATGGATTTGACAAACTGTGAAGCCCTAAAAAGCATGAGTATGTGATGTATTATTTAAGAAACCTATTAAAAATCTCTAACAGTATGTGTGTTCATCTGCTCACATTAGATATACAGTAGAGACTGTACAATGTACAAAAAGGTATGCTGCTCAATATCCTTAAAAGCATTTATTTTTTATTAGAAGTCCTGATCTTGGGTTGCGGGATGTTTTCCATCTACAACACAAGTTTAATTTGTTATGCTGAAGGCTCTGAAGTCGACAAATGTAGCAAAGTCCATACAAAAACATAATAGGTATAACATGCTATTTTTTTTAGCTCAGTATGTGCTGCTCCAAGAGGTATGTTGCCCTTCGCCTCACCTCTCCTTCACTGTTGTATTGAATGGCTTCTAAAACTGGAAGTCCACCTTGCTGGACAAACTGCTCTGCTATCTGTAGAGAACATGATTATTTAACACAGGTAGACACTGTTACAGCAGCCTAGCAAAAGGGAATTGGTTGTAGCATTTAACGTGACCCTGCATACCTGCGGAGAGCTATCAATCATCATGAACAAGACCTCTAGACTCAGGATCACCATGTCTTGGTCGGCCATTTTCAGAGTGGCAGCGAGGGCAGACAGCAGTCCAAGCTCCGCCAGCTGGACGCAGAACTCCTTATTCTTGTAGGCAGCGTTTGCTAAAACTCTTAGGACCTAGATGTAACACAAACCATGTCTCTTATGTGTTCCCGTCAAATGAGAAAGCAGAATAGATATCAGCTGCTGGTTTTAGTTTTTAAGTCGTGTCATCGGAAAAAAAATAATTTTAAATAAAGGGCTGAGGGATTCCTTCACATTTATGGAGGTTTTAATACGGACTTGTTTGCTTAAACAAGGAGGAACAGTATTACATTGAACTGTGCAAAAACGGACCTGCTTCCCAACAAATAAACACAGCCTTTTATAGATTCAGTCAACCGTACTATTATCAATATCATATCAGTAAACATTTCTTCAGGGTGAGAACTGTATACTTGCAGACATCTGTGGTTTTGATATAGAAGCACAATCTTGTAAAATGTCAGGACGTTCAGTGTACAGAGGGTCGTTTCCATAGCAACACAGGATGTAGGAATTTAATATCAGTTCATTTGACCTGACCTTGTATCATACAGTGTCATATAATCAGGTTGGGAAACATATGATCAAAAAATAGCACACAGTAACTATGTGTCACAGTAGAAAACACAGAAAAGATCATTCTTAATATAATGTTTCCCATAACACTCACCATCGTGTTAATGCCTTGAGAAAACGCCAGAAGCTCCATCAGTCTCGGCACCAAGTTTAAAGTGAAGAGAGCAGTGCAGAATTCTGTGGAATGAGCTGGAACAGAAAGGCGAGATAATTACAGGGTTTGATTCTTCTGATTTTTTCCGAACAATTCATGTAATAAATTGTTAAACTGTTGCTTTTATCTTCCTGACAACATTATTTGTGATCAAATTGATTCAAGTGTGAGAGGACAACAGTACTATACCCTTTTTCTCTTACACTGCAATCACGTCTGCCTGGGCATGTGAAATGGCTTGGATCTCATTTATTTTTTTGCAAGGTCAACAGATTTTGCAAAGGTTTTTTCATGTTTTGTCACATTGCAAAATCAGCCACAAGCTCCAATCTATTTTTATAAAATTTCTGGGCCAAGAAACAAACATGATTAATGTATTTCATGCTTATAAATACAAATCTGAAAAGTGTGGCATGCAGGAAAATTGTTAAAACTTGTCAAAAATAATACAATTGCAAAAGATTGCTTGGACAATAATGCTTAATAGGTAATAACATATCAGTACCTATTCATTCAAATAATACATTTAGTCACTTATAAGAACTGATGGTGACCTTGCGCATGATGCCATAGATCAGTATCAGGGATGAGGACAATCTGAGTATAGAAAAGAAAATGGTAATAATAATGTTGGTGAACTCTAAATAATATTGTCTAAACAATCTTCAACAATAATATTGCAAATACACTTTTAGAGTCGTCCTGCTGGAAGGAAATCTTTTGCCCCACTTTCAGTTCTTCTTTCTTAGTCTTTTACAGGGTTTCTTCCAGGACTGACTGGCACTTGGCTTCCTCCATTTTCTCAGTAGCTTGGACTAACTTCCCTATCCCTTGTGATGAAATCATTTCCCCACAACATGATGCTTCCACCCCCATGTTTTGACATTGGGCATGGCATGGTAAGATTGATGTGAGGTGGAGGTTTTGTACTTCAGTCAGTTGTCGGGACTTTTATTAGGCTTTTTTTCAAACAGCAGATTTATTCCTGCCATACTCTCATAAAAGGCAGGCTTCATAAAGTTCTCAACTCGCACATTCTAATTTGAGAATGGCACTTTATTTTTAATAAATGCACAATCATTTCTGTTTCTGTAATTGCTTCTATATATTATTCTTATTTATGTTTTTATACTTTTTCTACCTTTCTTGAGTGATCCCAAGGCTTGGTTCACACAGTAGAATTTTTAGGTCGATTCTTTCCCTTCCAACATGCCGTGATTATCGGGATGGCTCAATTGTATTGGCCCAATATCATACCGTGTGTGGTGTGTTGCACGGACAAACGAGCATGCAGTCTGTTGAATTTGATGTGTAGCCAATCAGAAAGCAAGCCAACAGGCAGAGATGAGGATGCCCTTTGAAGAGTCTATTCATATTTTTAAACATCAAATCACTAGACTGCAGTCCACAAATGCATAGTAATACAGAGCAAAATGTGACGTTTCCAAAAATATATAAAAATTCACCTTATCACCATATCTTAGCAAATAGAGGCCCTGCTCCCTCTGTCTTGACTTACTATAAATAAATGTTACACATATCAAACTGTGTTATTCAGTTGTGAATATATTCTACATGTTGAACTGACAAAATTATGAACAAGTAATAAAAAGGGTGAAGAAAGATGGAGGAAAATAGTCTGCAGATCCTGCAAAGCTGCAGCCGCTCCAATGAATGAAATGCGACATGAGCATTCAGACTGCAGACTTTTTTTAAACATTGATGCCACCAATGTGACTATCTATACAAGAAGATGTCTCACATTTTAAAACCAACCCGACATCAAGCAGGAAAACTATGAGAGCTATTTAGTTATTACTGTGTTGGGTCAGCATGTGGGTCTTGTCCGTATTGATATGAATAACGGGTACGGGTGACCGTGTATTTTGCTAATTGGAGTGGTGCAGGAGCACCGCTGGAACTGTATATTGATGAACAGGATATTTGTGCAACACAGATTTTCTGTGTGAGAAGACCGTGTCAGCAGTGCACAATTGCGCATCTTAACAGTGCTTAATGAGTAAAATCGGTGTGTGTGTGTGTGGTGTCTCTCCATTGCAGTGTGGCCACAAACTACACATGGTAGGAGCAAAACAGGAATCACAGATTTTTTTTTAATCGCTGTGTGCGGTCTGAAACTCTTGCAACAATTTTACAACAATCGTGCCATGTGAACCGGGCCTAAATGTTTCTCTCATCTGTCACTTTGTTGCTGTTGCAGCTAAATTGCCCCTTTTGTCGGACAATAAAAGATTATTCTCTTCTCTGAAAGTTGTCATGTCAACAGATTCTCTCACGTGAAAGATCTTGGCAGCTCCTTTATCCTTCTGAACGTATCTCTGAGTAATGCTCTCCCTGTCCGGCTTGTCACTTTAGGTGGACGACCGTGTCTTGATACGTTTACAGTTGTGCCACAATCTTTGCATTTTTAGATGATGAATTAAACAATGCTCCCTGAGTTAATCAAAGCTTAGAATAATGCTGTTCAACCTACCCGAGCATCTCATCAACTTTAACCTGTTGTGTGTATCTTGGTCTTCATTATGCTGTTTGTTCACCAATGCTCTCTAACAAACATCTGGGGCCTTCACAGAAAAGCTGTAGTTATACTGAGATTAAGTTAACTTCAGGTGGAGTCAGAAATTAGCCCCCAGCTTGATGCCCACTTTCTGCTCAGTGACCATAGACTTTGCATGTAATCTAGCTGTCCTGCTGCCTGGACAAGCTGCGTGTGAACATGGCTTAATTGTTCAACCATGATCGCATGGCTTTGGATAGCGGTGTGGAAACTTTTTGCCCTACATTGTTGTATGTATAACCAAAATTACCCGGATGAAAACAAGAACATTCAACGTGTGCATAGCCACAGCAATTGAGATGGGAGATTACTCAAACCTGTGAGGTTGTTGAGGACCCAGACGGTCTCTCTAGCCAAGGCGGGTAAAGTGTGCAGGAAGACAAACACAAGTTCACACAGTGTCGCCAAGAGATGAACATCCCCCAGGTGAGAGCCAAGAGCTTCAACAGGGCAGGACGACAGGAGATTTCCAACACACCTCAGCAGGGGCCACACAAGCTACAGACGACAAGTTTGACTCATCAGTTATGACAGGGAAAAAAAAAATCTGTGACATTTTACTGTTAGAAAAAAATAACAACCACCAGTTTCCTAAATTAACACTTTCAAATTATGTCCTTAACTAACACATCAGAAAAATAAAACACTAACAATTTTCTTCTTTTTCAGATAAACTAATAGTGATGTCAAGCTTAGGATTTCAAATCATTTCAAAATAATTGATTATGTTGATTTTTAGTAAAATATAACGGAAGGTAAAAATGAAATGCACAACTTATATTATTTTTAGCTTAACATTTAAACAATCAGTATAAAGTGACAAAGGAGTAAAGCCCAATTTTTGAACTCTGTCTATGGAGAGTGTATGATCCTCCCTCTGACCGCTTGTAGTAACTGTGCATATTTTTTTCCAACTCTATGGCAGGACTCCAGGTAAATGCATTTCATGCATTATTTATTCTGCTTCTCCTTGAAGGGTCGCGGTGGGTCTCGTGCATATCTCCAGCGGTCATCGGACAAGGTACATCTTTAAGAGGTTGCTAGTCCTGCTGCTGTTTTAGCTGCAGGCTTTTTTCTGGTACTTTACGGGTCAGGAAACGATTAGTTGTGAGAGTCTTCAATGTTTCCTCATGCTAAAACGTTTTGTCTGAAGTGACTAAAGTAATCGCAGTCTGAACTGTGGCAGCAGAATGCAGATCCTGCCTACAGATCCACAGTTAAACCCCAATCAGAGGTGATCTATACTGTCTGAGGCAAAAAACCCAAACCTCATGTCAATAACTTCTGCAACAATCTGACTATTGAACTGCAAAAAAAAAAGGTGAGGATTTCTGTTCTATGTTGTGCAGGAACCGCACCAGGTATTCTTATGATAAGTGCAAGTGTGTAATTTCAGTTTTATGTGTAGTCCTCTGGTCTGGTTGTTTTGAATGAATAATACTTAGAATTAATAAAAAATAAATACATCCTATGGGATGGATATTAACACATCAGACGGTTGCTAGAGACAGGCAGCCACCCCTCATAGAATTTAAAATTTGACGGATAAAAATTAGATTTTGATCAGATTTGTTTTTTTACCCTGCCAGTCAAATTTACGGACAAAAAAAACGAAACCTCTGTGCACTATATGCTATAGCAAATGTCTGGATGCAAAGTTGCTGACAGAAGTATAAACTAGGATTAAAAATTTACAAACCAGCTCCACTCCTTGGTCCGTCTTTCCCTCAGCCACAGCCCCACCTAGTGACACTAACAAGGAACCACACTGCCTCAAGGCCCCGCGTGCCAACAGCTCTCTGTGATCCTCAGAGCTGACAAATGCAATGTTAGAGTAGAGATCAGAAAAATGATGCCATAAGTATGAACAAATGAGCAGGACAACAAACGGTGCTTGATAATATCATGTTTTCACCTGGATGTGAGGGAGTGCAGACACCACACGCTCTCTATAGCTGGAGCCAGTCCAAACTCAGCATCAGGGGTCAGAACTGATAACAACTGTGAAGGTAAGCTGGAGGCCAGGACCGCCCTGTATGGATACAGTAAAGTCACTTAGAAATTACAGACGCGTTTACAAAGAGCTTTGGCATTTTCCATGAGGACACTGATGACATGAGCAGACTTACGGGATAACTTTCTGTGCTGCATCTTTGCTCTGCAGAAGCTGAAAGAGGGTGAAGCCTGCAGCTTCCACCACTGCCAGGCAATGTCTCTGGTTCTGCAATGTCAAATAAAAACGGACTCATTTAATTACAAGGTTCCTACACATTTTCTATTTTAAATTCCAGATTTTTCCACACTTCAAATTCCTGAGATTTCCCACACCTTTAAATGCTAAAAACATTTACCTACTACATTTGAATAACCATGATGCGTCGGTACGGAGAACTGGTGTATTTATTTATTTATTAGAGCTACTTTAACATCTGGAACACATTTCCCAAAACTAACAGCTTATTCTTTCAAGTGTACTTTGAACGTTTTGACAATTCTGTTTGTAAAAGTAAAAATAGGATTTTCTGTGTATTTACCTAATAGCTAAACTAGCCCCGGTTTTATAACTATGAACAAATCTGGTTTCAAACTTTGAGTAAAGAGTCCCTAGGTGCTAAAAAAGGAAAGTGAACAAGCAGTGAAATGGTTTTAATGATTTTTTTGTTGTCTTTGTGTATTCCAAATTAATAATTGAATAAAAGAATCTGGAGATAACACTCATTGTGAAGCACTTTACGAGGGAGCAAAAATGTGAAGTTCTTGAAAAATAAAATGTTTTCTTATTATTATATAACTGCATTATTATTAGTATTTTAATCATTATAAAAGGGCATTTGAAAATCTTATTTTTTATTTAATTAATTGTATTGTTTTTAAATTACATTGTAAACCCTACAACAAAAAAATTAAAAACGAGGGATAAACTGAATGTAAAAAGTTACAATATAATCCATTAATTTATTCTTCTTTAAGCATATTTTTTAATCTTTTCCATAACAGAATAAGGAATCTGGAAACCCGAAAATTTTTCCAAACTCCGTTTAGTTTCTTCTTACTTATCCAGACTTGGAAAATTACATAAAAACAAATCACACTAACTGCAATTAGGATTTCACTGACCAAAACCTAATTAAACAACAACTGAATAATTATTGATACCATGTTATAGCTCTTAATATCAAAATGATGACTTTTGGAGCGGTTTTACTTAGTCATTTCTGGATCATACAAAAACTGTCCGATTGGTGGCTTTTATTTTCTATTTTTTTATGTTCATTAACATAGAAAAAGAAATGGCTTCAGGTATGTTTTTATTTCATTTTCTTTCAACACCACTTAGAGTGGTGCTACAAAGAGTTTGGCCCCTTCCTGATTTCTTATCTTCTTCACATTTCATTAAAAAAAAATGTTAACATTAGTTAGAGACAACTCAGCACAAAATACTGTTTTCAAATGTAAGTTTTCTGTAATAAGGTTGAAAAATAAAATAAATCCAAATCTAACTGGATCCTGTCTTACCTGTAAACAGCTGGCCAGTGCCGGTATGATTCCCTGTGCCAGAAGTCTCTCTTTCACCACCTGACTTTCTTGACATATATTCCCCAGTGTGTACAAACAAAGCTCCTGTGCAGATATACAAACGTGCACAAACTTAAAGTTAGCAATTGTCTCCATAATAGTAGTATAGTATAGTAGTATACTATTAATCATTCTGAACATCTGAGATGGAGGAGGACCCACGGTGAACCTGGTGCTCTGGCCTGACAGGTATGTGATCAGATAGGGAGTGGCTGGCAGGCAGGCAGACAAAACGCTGGTGTTGGGGGAGTGAGACAGCTGATGAAGGCAGCAAACAGCCAGCAGACGGTAGCGAGCGTCAGAGCTGGTGAGGAGGCCGACCAGCAGGTGCATGCTGTTCTCCAGCCTGGCGGGACACGTTGACACACACGTACGGTTCATCAGAGGTTAAACTGACTGAACCCGCTTTGTATAGATGTTAAAACCATACTTGATGAAGGCGAGTTGAGCCGATGGGTTCCGCAGAGCTTTGCTTAAGGCTGTTAACAAGGCCTCCTTTTCAGTGCCGCCGTGCTGCAGTTTGTGGTACAAAATTACCACATCCTGGGGGAAAATAGAAACTGTATCCTTATATCAAACTAGGGGCAAATTATCAATCAAACCTTCTGAAACTTACCTGCTCTCCAGCTGTTCTCTCCTCCGGTTCCTGTTCTTCATCTTCATTAAGAAGGATCCTCCTGCTAACGAGTTGTCTGTCTCTGCGGTCTTGTCTCAGCGCTGCAGGAGAAAGTAAAATAAAAACCTCACTATGCCTTAAAGTTCTGTCGTCTGTGAGTTCAGATGTTTATCACATTTTCACCTGAATTAAAATAGAAACTGGAGAAATACGTTTGTTTTTTTTTTACTTTCAGAACAGATTTAAGTCACCAGAGAAGAGTTACCACTCTAATGCTGCTGATAGATTTCCTCCCTGCCATTGTTGTAGGCTACAGATCAGCAAACTCCCAAACATCTCCATGTATGACGTGTTTACTTTTTACACCTGCTGACAATCAGTTTGTAAAGTGTACTGGCAACTACTTTTCTGTTTAAATCCCATAAATGCAATTAGGGTCTAGATCAGGGATCCCCAACCCACGGCTCCAGAGCCACATATGGCTCTTTGGATCTTCTACATTGGCTCTTAACTTTGGCTAAAAATGCAATAAGAACAAGCAAATGGTTCTAAATAAAGACAGAAATTCTGAATGTAGCAATTTTTTAGTATTTTTTAATGGAATAGCTGATATTAAATTTACCAGTGATTTTTTTGTATATACAATGTAATATGAATATACTATTTATATATAATGATCATATGCATATATTTAGTGGTTTTCTGGGGGCTTTTTAGTTATGCATCTTAATCCATTTAAAAGTTAATTTATGTCAGCAGTTCCAAGTGAAATGCATTATACAGATAACTTCTCACAAACGGATGTTTTAAAGTCTTTCTTTCTATTAATTTAATTATGCTTACGACTGATGAAAACATCACATTTAAGATCAGAATTTTACATCATAATAAAATAATATTCAGAAATGAAGACTTACTAAAAGTATATTCATAACCTGCTTAAAGGTTACTTTTTAAAATGTACTTTTAGTCTGACCTAATGGCCTCATCGGAACGGATATGAGGCCATGACGTTGGACACTATGTACTTTTTTAATTCATACATTGTAAGACCTAAAAACATAGAAATATAATGGCATTACTTTAAATAAAAGGACACATTTCTTTAGGTAGGTATTTTTTTAGAAATTATAAGTTGTCTTTTTTCAAAACGTCATAAAATATTTGTGGGTCTAAACGAGTTTCATTTAGCTGGACTGAGGGCAAAAATGGTTGCAGACCTCTAGTGTAGACTTAGTCTTTTTTTTTTCTTTTTCACATATCCATAAAGAGTGTTGGGAAAGTTCACTTTTTATATGAACTAGTTCAAAGTTCAGTTCACAGATTTTAAAATGAACTAGTTCTGTTCATCGTTCACAATTAGCATTTTTGAACTAAGTTCACAGCTTGAAAAATTAACTACTTAATAGTTGTTTTTTCACCCCATAATGTCACCATGAACCCTTTTCTTCAGAATACTGGCATTTTCCAATTGTTGTCATCTATTCAGCCTACACCTGTACCCAGCTGCAGCTTTTACCCCATACAATATAGTCTAAAAAAAGAAGCTTTTTATTGTTGTTTTTTGATGAATTATTAAACAATCTGTGGTAGGAACCATGCTAATGAAATCTGGCATCACTTGAAAAAAATGAACTTCGAGAGAGAGCCGTTCACAAACCCCAGAATGAGTGCGTTCATAATAGTTCATCAGACCAAAAATGAGCGAGTTAATTTCACGTTCACAAAAATATGAACGAATTCATGATCGTTCAATTAACTCGTTCAGGCACAACACTGTCCACAAACTACTGACAGCTAGGTTCAGGAGCAGACTGGGACAATAATTCAGGCCAGGAAATTGATACCTTCCAACCCGATTAACACAAATGCAAAGAGTGAGTTAGGCTGGGAGCCTACTGATGTAAGAGTGTAAAACAAGAAAAAAAAAGGCTGCACATGTACCCACACAGCTTTTTCTGTTTCTTTCCCTGGCAAAATAAATATTTCTGCTCTGCTGCCATATCCGGTGACTCAAACTGTATAAAATTAAATTATATTGCATCTACTTCTCGGGTAAATGTGCAGCCTGCAAATTTAACAAACTGATATAAATCCCGGGTTACCTAATAAAATACATACAGATGGTATTTTGGTGTGAGAGTGAGAGTAATTCAAAAATATCAGTGAAGAACCTTGTCTTGATTTACTACAGCCTAAACCCTTTCGGTCATGTTGTACTCGAAAAATGAAAGTTTTTGTTTTGTTTGTTTAATGTATAAAGAAATGAAATTACCAAATAAACTACTACTACTTTTACCTGCCTGGTTTCTCCCTCCAATGGATCTCTTTCTCTCATCAAATTCTAATCTATCCTTACCTGTGAAGACCCTGCGTCATCTTCCCTGCTGCTGGCCTCTGGTCTCATTTCTCCTCCCTGACTGTGGTATTTTTTTCAATTGTGGCAGAAAAGATATGGAAACGTGGAATGCAAAAAAAAAATAGGATCAGAAATTAATTTACAGTGAAAATTAGCCTCAACGTTCCCTTTGTGTTTCCCCCCTTACTGATTTATATTCTCTTTTCACCTGTGCAGACCATCGGACTGCTCTGCCTGTTTTGACAATGAATATGTCTTACAAATATGTGAGAGCAATAAGTTCTGCACAGAAATCAAAGAGGATCGGGTTTATTCCCAGCATGAACCGACTAGTAAGGGATGTAAAAGAATTAGCTTAACGTAATATGCTGATAAATATTAATTAACCATCATTTATTTATCTACATGCAGCAGCACAACTGAATTTAAGGCTACAGCTTGCTTGGAAAAATAAAACTGTCAAAAGTTTTTCGCCCCTTTGCTGGTTGCTGAACTTCAAGTTTACGTTTCAGGGGAGTTTAAAGTCAGCTCGGTCAATACGTTACCCTATATGAAGGGATAAACAGCTGAAAACCTGCAAGGGAGAGAGGGCAACAGCGGGGAGGGTACACTAATGAGCCACAGGACGACTGTTGTTGTTTTTTATTGAAAAATCAAGCACCACCTAACCTGACGGTCTGGAATCGCCCAGCGGGGCTGTTCGGCGTACTGGCTGTGTTACCCACGATGAACAGTCACTGTTACTCACCTCTTTCTTTCTCCCTCCTCCTAATCCTCAGCTCCTCCAGGCTGTTGGCATGCCCGCCAGCTTTATGACGAACTTTACGTAGCCTCCACATTTCACAGGCAGCTTAACATTTAAAACAAACAAACCCTAAACCTTCAGTCAGATTCTCAATTCATATCGGACGTGAAGGTATTGTAACCATTGACACATAATAGACATGTCACATTGTAACCATGACAGTCTAGATCTCTTGCTTGCTGCTGCTGTCATATCTCCGCTAGGGGCTGCGTCTCCCCCTAGCGGACAAAAATGATACAACTCATGAAAAACGTTTTTTTTTTTTTTAAAGCTGCTGCAGTGGATTCCTTTGTTAATATCCTTGGCAGGTAGTTATTAATCCTTAATTGTAGAAGGGATTTCTTTTAGGTAGGATTGCACAATTACGCATCTCCTTGTTGTACAACATTTTTTCCTTAAATGACGGTCCTTAGGCTTCACTTTTTAACATTTTACAAGTCTGCATACAAGAGACACGTTTGATCATTCCTCTTCTTGGAATTTCTGTAGAACATCCAGAGTTCCATCCTATGCCCTCTACTCCAAATCTCACCAAATATTTTTTTTTCTACCGAACTTACGTAGGTCGTAGGACTGAGACGGTCATGGAAAATTTGCAGTTTTGTATATAATGCAAACAATTTGTTAATTTGGCCATATCTTATGGATCATTATTCTGCTGAAAGACCATTTTGAACACATTCTCAGATAAAAATAAAATAAATGTCCTAGTATTTCAGAGTTCATGATGCAATGCACCTTAATACGGTTTAAAGTGTTTCGAAGAGAAACTGGCCCACAGCATCACAGAGTCCCCCATCGTGCCTAACAGTGGGTGTGAGATGGTTTTCTGCCTATGCATCCTTTATTTTGTGCCACACCCATCTGAAGGGTTTGCTGCTGAAGCTTTTCAGCATTGAACCCTTTTTTTGTCAGTCTCATCTGACAAGGACACATAGTTTCAAAGTACTAGCAGAAATTAAAAAAACCCCTCTACATTTGTTTGTGATAGTAGGAAAGCCACTTTTTCCTGACATGCTCTCCAAACAAGCCACTTGACATTCAAAGTGCCTAATACAGTTCCTCATTCCGTCGAGTGGCCATTACTCATATTTATGCCTCAGATAAGTCGATTGTCATGTATTACAAAATATATTTTTTTGACAATCTGACCAGATGAAAAAAGAATCGTCAATAAAAAATATCATTTTTCTCTGTCTCAAAAACTGACATTTATTTTCTAAAAATAATTTGCGATAACGAAATCAGTGTTGTATTTTTTATATATTATTCTCAGTGGGAGATTATGCTACTGCAACAAAACACTCTACATTAAAGGTAGCTTTTTGTTGTTATACGTGTAAAAATCCTGATTGTGACATAGCATTTTCAAAAAGCCTACACATAAATTTTGTATTTATATTTAGAATAAAATTACTTATTATATATAAGAGCTCATGTTTTCACAATTACACCGTAGTTCTGTTATAGCTGCCATTTTTAGAGTTGAAATTGAAACTTATACAATGTTTTAGATAACGTAGAACCAAATAAAGTTATGCCCACTTATTCAGTAGCAATCTGCAATGTGGATTATCTCACCTTCTAAATTGAAAAGAAGAGGGAAGACAAGTACAGTCTAATACAAAACTATGATTTTTATTTTGTATTAAAAGCATTTATGTGCAATGTACAATAAAAACTTTCAATCAAATAATCCTTGTTAAAAAACCGGACCAGTCCCAGCCTGGTCAGCGGCGAGCATGAACTGATGAAGCCTCTTGGATAAGAGGTGAAACGTCTTCCAAGACAAATTACCAAGTCCTGTTGCTTCGATTGAAATTTCCTTGAGATAACCATGACCTGGATGAATGAGAATATTCACAGGCCTTGTTGAAAAACGTTTTTTTTATTAAAAACCCTAAAACCCAGAGCAGTTAAAAGAATAATTTCTTTGAATATAAATACAGAGTTGGTAAAAATGCCAGTGATTTTTTTCTTGCCCACAACATCTTTGCAGAGGAGTAAATATAAACAGTTGAGTAAAAATGTATAAAGATATGTTTTCTCTTTTAATTACAGTCCATGAATAAACATATTCAGATTACTCATTCTGATGTGTTCAAGTTGAAATTTCTGATACTTACAGAGGATGAGGTGAAAACACAAAATTACTAAAAACAGAGTGTTTAAAAAATAATTAAGTAAAAATTGTACCAAAATTAAAATGTCCATTATTATTTACAGTTTTTCATGGGGACTTCTATCAATGCAATTATGACTATACAGGGACTGAATTGATGTGTGGCTTCATTCAGAGCATCTTTTAAGTTTAGTTGTTCTCAAGACTCTTTGCTCTTGTATTTCTTTTTCTGTGGAAGATGAAAAACAGAGCTAGTTAGAGTTACATGTATGATTGAACAGTAAACAAATTGATAATTTGGGGGCTTTTTTAGCTGCTGATCTTGGGTGCTTCTGTACCTTTTTGTGGACATCAGCCGAGTTGCTTTGTGTTAATGAGACATCTTGTGTAGGAATTACAGCTTCCTCTGGGACCTCGTCTGATTTTAATTTCTTTTTCTCTGAAAAAACAACAACAACAAAAAAACATGAAGGAAACTCAACAGAAAAAGGTATACTGACACAATTACATCAGGCTACTGACTCACTTTTCTTCTTTTTCGGAGTAGTTGTCTCCAGGCTCAGCTCAGATGTATCTAATGTAGATTTATCCTTACTGTGATCACCTTCATCTTTTGGCGTCTCTTCTTCAACTGTTAGCTCGAAATCTTCTTTGTCAGACCTTTTCTTCTTTTTTGCTTTCTTTTCTCGCACTACTTCCTCTGGGTTTTCTTCGTTGTCTAGAGACTCTTCTTTCTTCTTCCTTAATTTCTTTTTCTCAACCATTTGTTCTGAATGCTCTTCAACATTTTCTTTGACATTTTCTTCCTCTGCCACAGTTACATGCTCTGAAATCCCCTCCGTATTACTTTTTTCTTTCTTTTTCTTTGCTTTCTTACCCTGATCATTTTGCTCGCACTTCTTGTCACTTTGAACTTCATTTGTATTCATTAAAATTTGCTCTGTATTTGCTTTTATGTCTTTATCTACTTGTTCTGGATTCCCCTCATTCTTTGACACCATTTTTTTCTTCTTTTCATGAATTTGGGCCAAATATTCCTCACAATGAGTTTCCTTTTTTTTCTTTTCTTTCTTTTTCTTATCTATTTGCTGTACATTTTCTTTTTCTTCAATATTTTGCTCAACGTTTTCTTTCTCTTGCACATTTACATGCTCTAAATTTCCCGCCACATCGTTTTTTTCTTTTCTTTTCTTTGCTTTTTTGTCCTGAACATTTTCATTGGGTTTCTTGTCGCTTTCAGCTTTGTTTGCATTTTGTTCATCTAGATGTTCTGAATTTTCAATAACAACCACTTTTTTCTTCTTCTTTTCATCTATTTGAGCTAAATTTTCCTCACTTCTAGTTTTGTCTTTTTTCTTATTTTTTTCTTTCTTTTTGTTTAAACCTAACATAGAAATGTCTGCATTATTAATATTTGTCTCCTCAACCTTTCCTTCTTCAGCCGCTCTCTTTGTATCCTCTGTCTTATCAGGATCCTCCTTCTCTGTAATTTCTCTCTTTTTCATCTGCTTCTTGGCTTTTTCTTTTCCATCGCTATTTGTCTCTTCTGCATTCCTCTCCCTCATTTCCTCAGTTTCCTCCTTTTCCTTCTTTTTCTTCTTCTTTTTCTTGGGTTCAGGTGCTTTCTCATATGCTTTTTCATCCCCGACATTCACAGACACAAACATTTCTTGTAATTGTGTTTGTTTTTCAGGAATTGAGGACGATGCCTGAATGTCCACTAAACTTTTTGCTCTTTTATTTGGGGAGGATGCAAGAACTGCATGTTCCTTCCTGCTTCTCTTTGCTGTATTCGTCTTTGTTGGTGTCTGTGTCACAGCTTTCTCCTCGCCCTTTTTTTCATTCTGTCCAACCATCCCACCATTCTGCTGGACAGGAGTGTCAGCTTTGGGCAGAGGCTTGGCTCGTGGCTTCCTGATTCTCTTTTTCTTGGCTTGGGGTTCAGAGGAGGTCAGAGCATTGATGGTTTCCATTTTTGCTACGTCGACTTCTGCAGAAACACAGTAAATCAAACTTGAATGATTCAAACATTTGTGGAAGTTCTTTTAACCTTTTAAGGTTAAAAGAACTTTTAACTTTTTTTTACATTTTGTTGTCTTACAACCACAAACTTCAATGTTTTTCTTTTGGCATTTTATGACAAAACAAATGTAAAATGTTGCATAATTGTGAAGTATATGAATATTTTAAAAGGTTTTCAGATTTTTAAGATCCTGTTAACAGGACTCACTATATACAAAATGCAGCCCAGAATGACAGAAAACTGAGAACCTGAAAAGGGGTAGAGGTAGTCAGAAAAGGAATGGAGCTAAATATAAGGCAATTCTGAATAAAAACCATCAGATGGTTTACAGAGGGACAGAAAAACTTCATATACAGCTCAAGTTAGAATGAAATGGATTAGGCCACGTCCACACTAAGCCGGATAATGCCTTAAATGTATAATTATTTAGTCTACACCCCCCTATCGTCCACACTAACCCAGCGTCGTTTAAGGTCTGTGGCCGGATAACTATTAGCCGTGTAAGAGAGCCATGTAAATCTTAATTCAACGGCTAAACGACCTAGTGTGGACAGCTTCCCCGGATAATGAAAGGAAGTGGCGTCAATGAATGCTGCGTCAAAAACAATACAACACTACAGACAAAGACAACAGCGAAGAGTAATAAATCGATCTCGTCGTCTGTCCACACCAAAAACTCTCTCTTCTTCTGAGCAGCTATTGTTCTCTGCGGTTAACGGGACAAGCAGATTATGTACTGTGCTGTAGAGCTGCTTGTATATATTATGTAGGCGTTGGCGTCACGTAGATTATACCCGTTTTTCGTGCGTCTTTTCGCGCAAGCCCAGTATTTGCACAGGTCGGTATGGGATTGCGCAATCATGGGAACTTAAACGGGGCGTAAATGCTCGGGTTGAGTGGATAACATTAGGCGTCTAACTCCCCGTATAACCTTATCGGCTTAGTGTGGACATAGCCTTAGATCAAAGCATATTCATGTTGTAAAAAAGCCAAGAAAAAATCCACACCAAAATATGGATGATCTTCATCCAATCTGACTGAGGTTGTTTTAATTAGCATAAAATAAATTGATAACAAATTCAGTCTCAAGACCCACAAAGCTAGTATAACATCAACCAAAAAGAAAAGTTGTAATCATAGCAAATTGTGTTTCCAAAAAAGTATTGACTCAGGAGGACTAAACACAAATGCATGCCACACTTCCTCAATATCTATTTGTAAAAAGGGTTTGTTCGTTGCATCACACAGCTGAGTTAAGTTGAAGTTTGTGTTTGTAGTGAGACAAAATTGGACAGAGTGAAATAGGTATGAATCCTTTTGCTCAGTGAGATCCGAATATTCATTTTACCAAAACCTAAAAAAAAAACACACACAAAAAAACGTTACAAACGCTCTCCTACCTGTCAACTGGTCAAGCAGCTTCTTCCACTTCTCTACATCCAGACTGCTGTCGGAGTCTGATCCATCAGCAGCAGCTTTCTCTGTCGTGTCAAGCTTAGATTTCTTTGCTTTAGCAGGACTCTGACTTGGCTTTTCATTGCTTTCTTTTCTTTTCGCCGTAACAGACTAAAAAAAGGAGGGAAAACATTAAACAACGATTAAAAATAATTAAGAAATGTCACAAAAGGAAACAGAAGGTTTTGAGAGTATTACCTTCTTTGGTGATGCCGGGGTTTTAGCTGGCTTATCTGTCTTCTTTTTTGGTGAGACTATCTTGGCTGAAAATGACATACAGTCAAAATATATATATATATATATATATATATATATATATATATATATATATATATATACATATATATATATATATATAATCATAACATTACTAACTACATCAATCTTAAAAAAGTATGTTCTTTAAAAAGAGAAAAATAAATGATGCACCTTTAGAGGAAGTCTTTCCTTGTCTTGATTTGGAGCTTTGTGCTGAATTAGAACACCTTTTCTTTTTTGGGGCTCTGTCAGGAATAAAAACAACGGTTTGTATCCATATCATTTCAGGAAAAAAAACAACAACCCATAGGTAATGATTTTTGCTTATTTGATA
This sequence comes from Apricaphanius iberus, assembly GCA_028564705.1. Classification (NCBI taxonomy): domain Eukaryota; kingdom Metazoa; phylum Chordata; class Actinopteri; order Cyprinodontiformes; family Aphaniidae; genus Apricaphanius; species Apricaphanius iberus. The sequence goes on from JAPXFQ010002076.1 coordinate 682,275, forward strand.
GAAATGCTCACTTTAACCATGATTTGTAGATGTCCAATAAAGACACCGATGAGTTCGTCTCCCCCTGCAGGGAATCAAAAGCATCAACATTTTAGTGAAGCAGACTAAGCATTTAAAACCTAATAATATTAGATGAAACAGCTCTTGAAACACTCTGATATTTTCTTTTGCAGACAAATTTCAAATAATTTAATTAAATATATTATTACAATTTTTTAAACTTCCCATTCTTCAACTTTAAGAACATTTTGATCAAATCCAGCTTGGATTTACTTTCCTCTATGGAGTAAAAACAAACAAAAAAACAATTTAGATCTAATTACAAGTTGTTCTCAAACATCTGCTAATAATAACTTAGATCTTATGAATCATACAAGGAACCAGTTAGAACAGCAGCCTTTTAAATGGCATATTGTTGTCAGTTTTGGTCTGACGTCTGTCTAATGCAATAAGCAGCATCATTGGCAAGATTTGATTTACTTCGATTTTTGAAAGATGATACATATCTAGAATGCAATTCTTGATTTCCTGTGTTTAAGGGTCATACATTAAAGTCCTCAAAACAGGAAAGAAATAAGAATATTTCACTTGAGTAGGGCAAGTGGTTGAAATGTCAGTATATAGGCAAAAAAAAACTTATTCATCAGAACTTTTTGATATCTATACTCAGAGCAATCATGAAATGAGCACTGAAAAACAGGGATGGATGAGTATTGAAGGTTATTTTACTACAACATTCAATAAGAAACACTAATGCTGGTAGAAAACCCCAAAAAACACACAAAAAAATGCTTCACAGCTAGATGTTAGAAAACTGCAGTGTTATTACATACAGAGTTAAGTTACTTACGACTTTTTTAACATAATGTCATGGGATGCTTAAAAATTCATTCAGGTGCTGTACATCAATAACTTTAGTATAAATGTTTATGCCCTGTGCTATTTAACATTAGGGAGATGTAGCCCCAAAAAAGTACACATTACTGAACAAATTATTGGAATCAGAGTACATGATCCTGAATAGCTAATAATTGTAATCAACCTGTTTAAGAAGAACCATACTTTTGTAAATCGTTTAAATATAAATATGTTAAATTGAATGATTCATGTTTTTTCATTAAGATAATTTTGACCACCTCCTTTTTTACAATAGGAGGTGGTTTAGTAGCAGCTGATTCTGCACAGATAAATATCTTAAATTTAAAATGTATTCGTTGATACAAGAAAACTACTAGACTAATGGCGTAAATACCATATATAAACACGCAAACAGGAAGAAAAATGATAGAAACAAGTGATATGCACCTTAGCATATGTAACAACAGGGCTGCAACACACAAACAAACATATCTTGGTAAACTTAAATTGGTCTTTTCGTGGATCATTAAAAGGATCATTCATTTTACAAAATTTAAATGGCAAAAAACATACAGTTTTCTGGTGATATAACACGGTAAGAAATTATTACAATAACTGCTAAAGCAATAAGTTTAAAAAAAAAAAAAACAACTAAATATCTCCTAGATCTAAAAACACAGAGTCTTCATCAGGTCTAAGTTTGTATCAGCAGAGGTTTTGTCACTGCAAAGCATAAAAACACAGTAGCTTATGAACACACGGATCAGCTTGTGATTAGTGCTTTGCGGAGGTTCGGAGAGTTCTTCTGCAAATTACAAGATTGCAAACTTCCAATCAATGTAACACTGTGTCTTGTGGACTGTGTTGACCTGTGGGCTGTGCCTCTGGAACTCTTCGGCAGCTGAAAGGAAGCCATGCTCCTTCAAATGGCGGTAGATCAGCTGGTTCAGCTCCGGCTCTGATGCGTTCACGGACATGACCAGAACAAAGAAAGATAAACGAAGAGTAAACTAGAGAGCGAAGGACTTAGTTGCTAAAACTAGCCACATTGTGCATGGAGATGTTTAAACTGAAACCCGCATGTTGACCTCTGATACAGGATGTATTTCCTGGCACTGCTGCAGTGCATCATGGGAGATGTAGTTCACAGAACTGTCGCTACTTCTGGATTTTGATTTTTTTAAAGTAACATGATAATTTTTTCAGAAAGTCTTCTATCTACATAAAACCATTACCTTTTAAAACTTTTTTTAACACCTTGAGTAAAATGATAATACTTTTACATAAAAATGCCACTATAAGTTTGGAACAGCACATCGTTACAAGTTCACCCTGCGTGTGTACACTCAAACGACCTCCCACAGCCAAAAAGCACAACAGTTAGGTAAAATGGCCTTTTGCTATGAGTGTGTGGCTGAATTGTTTAGTGTCTCCGTGTCGCCGTTTGATGCACTGGCAAACTGTCCAGGGTGTACGTTCCTTTTGGCCAATAACCAGTGGTGGGTAGAGTAGGCAAAAATTGTACTGAAGTAAAAGTACTGTTACTTCAGAATAATATTACTCAAGTAAAAGTAAAAAGTAGTCATCCAAATAATTACTTGAGTAAGAGTAAAAAAGTACTTGGTGAAAAAACTACTCAAGTACTGAGTAACTTATGAGTAACATCTGTTTTATTTGTTAATGAGGATTTAATCAGAAAAAATTACAGAGTAGACGGTGGATGTCGACCCCAGTAGCCGCAAAGCTAACCAGTCTTAAGAGAGTCATAGTTACGACCGCGGCATTTATCGCGCCAGCAGTGGGAGTAGTATCTTGCAGTCTCCCTGTTGGCCAAGGCGCGGCAGGGCCCTGTGTATGCGAACACGGGGGATCCCCCGGAGGCTGGGCAGAGCTCTTCTACGATCGATCTGAGCTTAGCAAGATACTCCCCCGGTGACGTTCCATTGAATTGCCCAACGTTTCCTTGTCCTAGATTCAATAGAACCCAAGCAGAGCCGCCAAAGTGGGTGCCCGGGTGACTCATTTCAGGCCGTTTAACGTCGCCTGTCGACAGGGGGGCCCGTTCCAATCCCCCTACGTCACCCATACTATACGACATGCTAGGGTTACTAGTGATCCACAAGACTGACACTACCAACAAGTGGTCTTCCGCCGCTGATATTGAATATGGTCACGTGACAAAACTGCACGGCTAGGGCTACATTTCATTGGTTAAACATGACGAGACTGCACAGCTAGGGCTGCGTTTCATTGATTTAACATAGTCACTTGGTAGATCTTTGAGCAAGTCCGTCTCTGTCAAAATATAAGTAGAGATACTTGATAGTTTAAAGCTTTATCATCTGCGATAAAAGTAACAAACTCAGTATATCAATGTAGCGGAGTAAGAGTACTGTTTCTTCCCCATAAATATACTCAAGTAAAAGTAAAAAGTACTGTGATTTAAAACTACTCATAGAAGTATTTTTTTTTTAATGTACTCAAGTAAATGTAACGGAGTAAATGTAACTCGTTACTACCCACCTCTGCCAATAACTGCAGTGGTCACTGACCGATGAAGTAGTTACCAACCCTTTTGCAACCAGAAATGTGGATTAAATAAAGAAATATAGATTAAATTGCTTAATCCAAAAAACAAATACCACCCCACAATATGGCTCAGGAGCCAGGGCTGTCTGCAACCCTGCAAAAATAAGCAGTGGATGGATGACTGTGCATAGCTTGGATTCCAAATTCTTGTCCTGAAGGAAACAGAAAACAGCCAATCCTAGTTTTGAAGAAAGAGTATGGGCAAAGGCTGAACATTTATTATCTCAAAAGCCCTTTGGTTTCTGATCCAGAGTCAAACAGCTGCTTCTCTTAGCTAAAAAATTAATCAAGTTTGATTTGAAAATGTTGCTACTCTTAGCCTGAAGGGTTGTTGTTTCTCATCATTCCTTTATTTAGAATTCAAAACCCGACTGTAAAAAAAAATAAATAAAGAAAAAAACTATCTTTATTAAAGCTTGACGATTATTAAGGTTAAGAAAAAAAAGGTGGAACAAACCTTTCTGTAGAATTAATTGGCCGTAACCACTTGGTTCTCTGTGTGTTTACTGGTAATTGTCTCTCGTTACCCAAAGTCAGAAGAGTTTGTTGCCAGGTCTACTTAGCTAGCCATTGTAAAAAAATCTTTAAAAAAATAATTTTCAGAATTTAGTGCTTACCTTTCAGAGGAGAGTAGATTACAAGATTAACAAAAAAAGTAGGAAGCAAGTGCCCTAGTCTCAAATGGCTTTAAAATATTTTAGCAGTGAATTTTTGTTTGTTTAATAATATATACATTTAAACTGTACTTGCAGTAAAATGTTCTCGGATAATATAAAATGTAAACAATATCTAAAATAATGAATAACCAGTCTTGCCACAGTAACTTCCAAAAGTAACTTAGTTTCTTTAAAGATTACCTTATTTTAATACTAACTACAAAGAAAAAAAGGCAATTGGTAGGTCTTTGAATAGACAGAAACAAATGTAGTAAATGTTATACAATCTATACAGGTTTCTCTTATTTACATGATTGAATTGAGTACAATTTAAGTAATTATCAATAATTATCAACAATACTGAATTTACACAATGTTCTTGTGTTGGTGGAAAGTGAATGAATTGTATTTCTGAAATCTGAAAAAAGTTGTATTTGTTATTTGACTGAAAGAAATCCAAATCATTGTGTTGCAAAGTATTTAGTGCAGGTGTTCATACAGGGGCTCTGTCCCTTTTTTCTGAGTTTGTGTCCAATTCCCTGCTGTATCCTTTTGGTGCCTCCATGTACAAACCACTGCCACATAAGGTTTATTGTGACCACAAAAACTTAAAAAAATACAAGAATTATGAGGTTTCATTATTCTCATTTTGGCTAATTCTTCTAGCCCCATGGAAAAAATATTATTTAGTATTCCCAACCTCTTTAAACTTATTTTTTTTTAGATTGGATAACATTGCCTCTCTTTTATAGAAAGATTAAATTAAAATGCTTTGCTATAGCATTAAAGATTGAATATGGAACATTTTTCTTAAAAGCTATCTCTTTAAAAAAGTAATACTTCAACGGGGAGTTTAGTGTGCAGAATTAAAGTGCACCCTTTCCTTTAAACGTTATATTTAACGTAAAATCATTCAAAAAAGATAACTTTTTCAGACTGTGTTTATAATTATGTGTTACAGCGGCATGGTATTGTAGGTTGCCAAATACTATTGTAAACAACTGCCTGGAGCAACGAGGCATACTGTAGATAATGGAGCACTCGGTGAGTTTAGCTGCAGTGTCTGAGCCCCAGAGATTTCATTATCTTTCTCAGAAGAGGAGCGACCTTACAAGATCTAAAACCAGAGTTAGTTTAGGTGAAGCCTACAACAGATGGACACAAATGAAAAACTTTCACGGGATCAAAACGTACGCGGAAATGGCAAAGTTTCTCATGGAGAAAGGTAAGAAAGCTGTTAGCTGTCGGTAAAACAGCTTTGCAATACTTGAGTATATGACGTTGTTCCTAGATAGGAGAGCATCAACCTCCACACGGAGTAAGCGAAAGAAAAGGAAGCGGTTTCCTCCTGTACTCTCCAGTATAGGAGGCTCGCTTTCACCACTGCGGTAAGTGGCTATTATAAAGACTTTTCTAGCTAGCTTTCTGTATTGACACAGGTCTCCGACCATACTACTTAGTCAAATACACACACTTTGAAATCTGTCGGATGTTTATGTAAATTCTAAAGTATATATTATGACTTTTATAGAGGACATCATAAAGAGGAGTGGAGAATACCACTCAGCTACCAACATAAGATGCATAGGACAGGTACAAAAATTTACTGTTGCCTTTGACACATATTTTGTTATAATTATTTTTCATTTAGTATTTTAAACTTATTAGTACAAAATAGTCCTTACCCTGTACAATTCATCACTGGACATGATGCTGGCTGATTACGGCAGCAAAACTGGCATCCAGATGGTTCAAAATTAAGCTTCGTTATTGCAACTACAACCTCAACACAGTAGATGTCGCTTTGGTGCTTATGTTCTATATTCAACCTTTAACTGTTAGCTATTAGTTAACTAAACATATATTTTTGTAATATAAAAAAATTGTTATCACAGTCTCTGAACCTTATGAGGAGAAATATTGAATGTAATTTAAACCATTCTGGATATTTAAAAAAATGTGTTCTAAAAGAAAAGAGTCATCTGAGCTTTCACAGGTTATATGCATCTGCATTGGTGTAGTGGGTTGTGAAATGCCTTCTAACAAGTAGACCTGAGATTGATACCTGGCCTGGTAATTATCAGGTTGTATTTAAATTACACAAAAGCATTGAGTAAGAGTAACCATCAAACGTAAGTTGGTGTGAAAATATTGTTTTAATGAGTTAATGATATGACTACATTATGTAAGAAATTCATATTATGGAAACCTATACATATGTTACTTCAACATGTTGATTTTGCTTAGGAGAAGGAGTAAATTATGTCAGATTTGTTTATTCTGATCATGTGGAACTGATGTACACAAAAATCAAGTAAATTGAAATAACTTTTTATTCAGTGTATGTTAGATATCATCAGCTGCCAGTAACACTCCCCACTGCCTTAACAAAAAAAAAAAAACAATTAGGCCAGAAATATACTTGCTTTTGAACCTCACATTGGCAACATCAACAGACTGCATCTTGGCACGTACTTGCTTGCACACTGCACGTACTACTGGATAGTTCCACTAGAGGGCAGAGTACAGAACTGAGATTCCAGTCGGACCTGTAGGGTAAAAAACAAAACAAACATTCAGTTAATTCAAAACACACTTCTGTATTCTCAGTTACCAAGTTCATTACCAAAGCTGAGGGTAAATTACAGTGATTTTATTGATTTCAAATGTAAAAATAAGTGTATCAATAAATGTCTGAGGCAAGTAATTTATCATGACTATAATATATATTCTTTCAGGAAATTGGAGATCATTCCATTTAGTCAATCTTAGGTCCACAGACTGATTCAAAGCTCATTGTAATGTCACCTGAATTGGTTTTCTACTGCCTTGGTCAGAAAATGTGGGGCAGGAGTGCAAATGCTAGGCAATGAGTTTGTTCAAAATCATACATGTTGCAGTGTCATCCTGAAAGCTAATAAAAAATAAATAAAAAAAATCTTACTCTTGTTGTCTTATGGATGTATTTTCAACTCCGTACAGTTTTTTCATCCCGAGAGCCAAACAATCAAGTAACCAACCAATCAACCAAGCCAGTTAGACAGCTGCCGGGAAGGCCGGTCTCCTGTCTCTCAGATGTGTTTGGATAAATATGACTCCTATTTCTCAGATTAGTTTGGGAAGAAAATAATGGCCAGGCTAGGAGAGCTGGTGGTGAGACCTTGGGTCAAATTAAAGGAGAGTATGCAGAGGGCTGTGAACTGAAAGAGCCTCTTTCATCAGAAAAACCAGGAAAAAAACCCAGACTGGATTCCAAAGTCCATGTCAGTGCTCAGGTCTCAACGAGATGGATTTCAACACCTTCTATAACCGTTTTTACCTGGTGAACACATACATTTATTATCTGTTCAGACTGATGAGATGGTGATAGGGCTGAATCAGTTCCTATTCTCAGTGTCAAAAGATGACGCTGTCAGGTGTAAAAGAAGAAAAACATCTATTTATATATTTGGCACTTTTACAGTCCGTTAGTTCAGTTTTGTTTAATTATTGTGCAACATACAACCCATACAGTTGGAAAACAGGTAGTGAAAATGAAGCAGAAACAATAAAGATGTTGTGATTTGCCCTTTGATTTGATTCCAAGAAGCATGAATATAGCAGGTATATTTACACAGGTAAGTCCAAGAAATATTTCTGAGTTCCAGGTGTTTTGCATCTCATTCGCAGTCTCTTTATAGGTAATTGTCTGCAACTTCCACCAGTGAAATCCATGTGCCAGCACTGCCACCTGAGCAAATATATAAAACAGGTTTAAGTTAAACACTTGAGAGATATGTGAGCTCTTAGATTGTTTTATAACAGAAGCAGTGGACTAAAATCACACAAACTCATGTACAGACTTTATTCTAATTTCAATCCCTGCATCATTTAATCCAGATGGTTGGAAGAAAGGTCGTAATGAGGTGTTGCTGGTGGCCCTGCTGGCCAGGTGCTGCTGCAGCTCCATGTGAGCCAAATCAAACACACACACTGAGAGTTCGAGGTCTGGATCTGAGAGAGCAGCACCGCTGAGTGCCAACCTGGAACCAACTGATGAGGGGATGTCAAAATTCCTGTAAAGGGTAAATTTTTACAACTCTGCTCACAAGATAAGTGAGAGCTTGATTTCTGCTCGGTTGATTTCTGACAATAAACGGCTTTATATAATAACTAATAGGCTACTAGAAACTCATAACCAGACATACCTACCAAACCTTTTCACCAATCAACTAAACTCTAACTAATCCATATGCATCCGCTATTGGAACTATACTGCTACTTCTTAATCCAGACGTTGAAAGAATACAGACACTATCATAAACTACAGAAGACAAATTGCACTTGAAAGTCCAGCACCTTGTTTACGGTTCCTGTCAAGTTCTTGGAAGCCTCCTTGACCAGTTTCCACCAAGTCTTCCCACTGATTTTCAAGAAATGTATATTTCGGTCAAATCATTATTGTCCTACATTTTTATTTGTTGTTTGAGAATGTCTTTTGTCATTGTGCCACATTACAAATTTACTGAGCTCTGGAGTCACTGAAACTGGGCAGTGTGTCCTTAATACACACTGCCCATCACTACTACTGATTGGATAGTGAGGTCCTCAGATTGGAGTTTTAAATATATACTATTTATTGGTGCCCAGAAATGACCAAACTTCACTATCTACTTTTATGATGTTAGGAGTCTTGCTCGAGTTTTAGTTAGTTATTTTCTTAGTTTAAATGATAATTTTAGTTCTTTTTCTTGGTTTTTCTTGAGTTTTCCTGTTGGATCATAGCATTTTGACATCTTTGTTTTCATATTTCCCCCTTCCTGCCCTTGGATGATTTCATCTTTTTAATTTTATTGTTTTAGTGTCTTACTTTTTTGCTTCCTTAGTTTATCAACCTTTATCTTATCTTTAGTTAGTTTGTAGTTTCCATTTTGGATAGTTTCCTGTTTCTTCTTCTGTATGTTATTTCCTGTTTCCTCCCTGCCATTCTACTCCGTGGTCCAGCTTTTACTTGTCTTCACCTGTTCTCTTTCCTTCACCTGCATTTGTTTGTCAGTAATTGATTTTCAGGCTTTCTGTGTCACTCCTCACTATTCCTCAGAAGACTTAAGCTCCCAGGTTCTGTCATCTTATTGCTAGTTCATTGCCATTGCTCCCTGTATTCCAGGCTTGTCATTTTTCAAGTTTTCTTCGTTGATTAAAATCACTCATCTTATTTTGCTTTGTTTGTTGGACTCTCTTTCAACACAACCATGAAATCTACAGGAAGAAAAATAAGTTAACAAGTTTTTTTTTGAAGGGAATCTAAGAGGATGTGCCAGGCCTGGACTGAGCACTCCACCTGTTGGACACACAACAGGGTCTGGGCTACGGTGTCCAGAATCATATGACCCAGCTCGGACAGTTTTTCACCCCATCCATTGGAGGAAAGAGTCTGGATCATCTTGTCCCGCACCATCTTTAGGAGGCATGCGTACATGGTGCATGTCATTGGGGGTAGTTCTGTCATTTTCCTTTTTTCCCAGTAGCCAGTCTCTGGTTTAAGACCCAGCTCACCAGCAAAGGCCCCTCTGCCATCACCAGTGTTGGGTGTAATGCGTCACAAAGTAACTAGTTACTGTAATGGCATTATTATTTTTGTAACATAGTAGTGTAATGTGGAACACTTTTGGAAATATGTCATTATTTAAATAATTAGATTATTTAGATAATCTATTCTGCACGGAGCCTAAAAAAGCATTTCCTGCATGATGGCATCATGGCGTCCCAAATCACATACAAGATGCAGTTGCAAGATGGAGGAGCAGAGTGAAGGCAGCAGAGCTATGTCTCTTACAAAAACATCCCTAGATGCGTGGAAATATGGCCACTAGTTTGAATTTGTTGCATGAAGGGACAAGAATGTAAGTGTTAAGTGTAAACTTTGTGAAAGTCAAAAACATCTCTCCACTTCCGCGAAATCATCGAACCTGTCAAAGCATCTGGAAAGACATCATGGCAGTACCAAGCTAGTTGTGAAAACCCCAACTAGCGAAAGTGAAGATGGTATGGCAATGACACCCAAGCAACGGCAGCTCGATTTCCAGAAACCCAAGGTAACACTTAACAACTAAGGCAGAATTAAATAGACTTGTGGGATTTTTCATTTTGGAGGATACATAGTGTTACATAGCATAGGGTAAGGGTCCCGGACTCCAGGCCTCAAGGGCCAGTGCCCTACCAGTTTTACATGTCTCTGCTCTAAAACAACTGATTAAAATTTTGGGGCTTCCGCTGCATTGTGGGATAGAGTAGCATACAGCAGATTTTACTGTGGCGGTAGGACACATCCGGGAACTTTATGCCTCCTTTGCCAATCCATATTTGGGATAGATTGGGATGCACTACATCACTTGCTTACTTATTTTTCGCCTGCTACATAGTAGTTATAGTAGGGGTATTCGGATGCAGCCATTTGTCTGCAGAGGCTGGCTAACGAGCCATCATTTGGTTCTGGTTTGTTGAACCAGGGAAAGAACTAAAACCTGCAGGATACTGGCCCTCGAGGCCTGGAGTTGGGGACCCATGGCATAGGGTAACTTTATGTTTGACTTCAAACCTAGAATTTACATGACCCTGCATTTCAAGTATGAAGTTTTAGAACAGTTCAAAAGTATTGTAACTAGTAATGTAAGTTACTTTCCCCAAAAATGACTAACTAATGTAAAAGATTACTTTTTTGAGAACTAATGAATAATATGTAATGGATTACTGTGTTTGAGTAATCACCCCAACACTGACCATCACCTGCTTTCCTTTGCTCCAAAAACGGTCTTGGTGGCCTGCTTTTAGCAACCTTAAGCCAGGCTGTGGAGACTTTGTGAGGGGGCGCGACATGAATCGTGATTCCTGGTCTGGGCCCGAACCTTTGCACTCATACCTCTTGCCATGATATTTACAACAAAAAGCATCTTTTTTAAAAGGAATTTCATTTTTTTTGTTAAATACTTGATTACAAAAAAAAATCAAGAACTGAAACAAGGTCCTATATTGTACAAAACACAGAGGGAACAAGCTGAACAGACATGAGGTAAAGCTTTAGGTTCTATGCTGGCAAACAGAAAAAGAAACACTTCCATCCAGTCTCACTCAGATTAGTAAAGAGGGGGAGTAATGCCCAGGCTTGCGGGCAGGACTCCCTTGATTAGAAAAGGTTTAGTGTTCATGGTGAAAGGAAGCAGCAGGATTCAGTAACACTGATGATTCTTTTTGCCAAAGCTAATGTCTGGTGCAGACTAACACAGAGCAGCACAAGGAGCAACCTCAATTCAGCTCTCCTTTTAAGTCACTACTCTTTTTTTTTTTTTACATTTAAAAATTTTTTTTTCTTCAGAGTCTGTTTTGGAAAAAAAGAGACATAAATAATATGTTAGATACATATTTACTTTAAATGTATCCATAAAGATTTTTGTGATGAAAAGACATAAACCGATGATATATCATGTCAAAGCGTTTTCCACCTTTAATGTGTTATATAACTTTTACGATTCGACTATAAACCAATCAAAGATGTTTGGATTTAAATGAAAAGGATATATTTGCCCACTAAACTTTACAAACGTTCTATAAATCTAGCTGTTTTTAATGGACTTTGTTGTTCTAAACAATTCTACAGAACAAGAATAAACCTTTACAACCTAATATTTTCTGTCAGATTTAGAATTAACTGAAAATTGAATAGTTTCTTATTTATCTCTACAAAACACATGACGCAACAGATGAAAGGTGACCTTTATATTGATCTCTTTTTAAAGCTGTTTCTTCGTAATTGTAAGTCAAATTCCCCTGAAATGACCACTGACTACCTTTGTCATGTTATTTTTGTAAGCATACAGCCGAGGTTTCCAGGAATATCTGTCAGTTCCCGCACTTTAGTTTTAGTGGCAGACAGAAAAATATTTATAAAACACATTAAAATAAAACACACATTTTATATAATTAGTGTTTATTTTCTTTCAGTCCTTCAGCAGGTGTGATCTGAGGTGGGTTTGTCTAAAAATACTGTTATTACAGAATGTTTGGTTAATGGCTAGGTTCTTAGAAAAGCTATTTTAGAGACATTTTAGCATGTAACAACACAAACAAATGTGGAATTTGAGTGCATGCTTGTGGTCAGTATTTTTACTTGTGGTGTTGGAGATGAGTGGGGTTGTTGCTGACACGTAAGACCAACAACAAATGTAGCTGCTAAAAACTAATAGATCTTTTCTTATTTAAATACTTTCCACAATAAGCTGACTTTAAAGGGCATCTCTCGCCATATTTTTACACAAAACAGAGAAAATATTCAATGTTTGAAAAATAGATGCACTCCAATGACCTTCATTATTTTGAAATGGATGGATACACACTTCTGAGTCGCACGTTCTAAAACAGGAAGCAGTTCCATCTATATATATGTATACAGTGATGTTATGTCTGAAATGACAGTCTGGACATCTTTCATGGTAATGACATAAACTGATTATTTTCTTGACAAATAACTTTTTTGGAATATGTCAAACTGATGTGAGGTATCTAAGTGACAAAACAAAACCTTCTGCTGGGATTGTCTATGCATAAAGTGTGCAAGCTCCACTGAAGTAAAACAGGTAGGGATGACAGGTTTCTCCACACTGACCTGAAAATGTCTCTCTGTTGTAAATACTATTAGAACCAGTAAAATGAAACTTTTGAAATCTTGGTTTTAAATGAGGGAATAAAGACACATATGAGGACAATGCACTTTTTGTTAAGGAATAACTGTAAAGAAAGCTGGAACAGGGTCTCCTGATTTCATCACAGCTATTTTTGCTCCATTTAGTTTAACAGGTAAAATAACATTTTACGTCTTTCTTTTTAAAAGTGTATTTTAATTTTTTGTGTTCTCTATTAATGCACAAAGTCTTCCCATGTCTTACAATATTTTAAAAACCTATTCCCTTAATGTCCATGCTGATAACTTCAGTTGCAACATGTTTTCTATTTCTGTCTGGGCCAAATTGAAGTGTGTTTACTGCAGCTGCAATCTAATTATGTTATGTCACATGTCCTTCACATGTGTGACATTGTCGTGACAGCACCATGTGTGTATGTTGACACACACACCCACCCACCCACACACACACACGCATTCAAACACTTTAGGACACAGGCCTTTACCCCTGTTTTCCACATAACTCAGTAACCCTGAGGTGCACTCCAAAAAAATGACTCATTAGATCAAGACAATTTAAAAGATGCCAGTTTTTCCATCCAATAAATATATGCTGGTTCAACCAATTTCAATTAAATTACATTGTCCAGATGTATGTGAATTTGGTTGAACCAGCATATCATTATTGGCTGGGAAAAAATACAATCATTTCAAATGTGTTAATCCTAGAAGTAATTTTTTTCAGAGTGCTAGCAAAGTGTTATGTTTTTTTGGTGAACATATCTAGATAGAAATGTTTTACAGTCCTAAATTTCCCCTCCATGGGATATTCTACTTTGACTATGAATATCTAATAATGTACAGAAAATAAGAAAAAACCCTAATGCAACCAAAAACTAAAACTTGTAAAAAGGGACGAACAATAAAACTGAAACCATAAGTTTTTACAAAATAAAAATTAAGTAATATTACAGTTCAGTAAACATATGTTTTCAGAAACTGATGTGTGTAATGAGAAAACAGGAACGAGGTAATCTGTGAATGAACAGTTGCTATTTTTGACCATTTCACTATGGAAAGCAAAAGAGAAAACTTATCAAATATTTAAAAAAAATAATGTTTCAAATTTATTGGCTAAATCAGAAATTAATACGATTTTGGATAACTGATTCTAAATGCTGTGTTAACCAACCATGACAGTGATGAATTGAATTGTCTAAATGTCATCATCTGTCAACTTTGAGTTTTGAATTACAATTTTCTTTGTAATTTATTGTTCCGTTTTTGTTCTTTTATAGATCATTATTGTTACTTTCCCCTCAGTAATGTTTCCCATCTGCTCAGTTACTCACTTGCATTGAATCCTGTGATCAAGTCTACTATATTTATACTCAATGTCAGATTCTTAAATTGCCCTTACCTTGGTTACCTATTAGTTCCGTTTACTGAAATATCATAACCATCATGGATCCTCTGCAAAATCAAATCGTGACAGAAGGATCTGACAACTGGGATCCAGCAGATCCATTCTGAGAGTCGGTCTCCTCTTCTACAGAAAGTCAGAAACTGATGATGGAGTTGCAGAAGACTCATATATTAAAATAAATTGTTTTATTCCTAAACACCCAAGTTCAAATGGATGGATAGATGCTTGCATTGTGTTAGGATAGTCAGCAGAAGAGCAAGACGAAACTTTCCTGACACAACAGCATCATGATTTTTTTTCATATTAAAATTATGTTTACCTGAATTGCCTCCATCTTGTACCTTTGATTGGTCCTGGAGGTCCTAAAGTCCATACGATAGCCGTATTTTAGTGTAAATGTGGCTATAGACTGCATCCACCAAAAACTCTACAATAATCCATTTTCTATGTTTTACCGAATGCAAATATTGGAAAGCACAACAAAAAACAATATATATATATATTTTTTGACATTCAACCTTAGCAAAAATCTAAAATATGTAGATTCTTTCAGAAGAAAGATTTAGAGGGTCAGACCCTCTAAACCCTTTCTGACCCTCTAAAGCAGGTCTGCTTTAGAGGGTCAGAAATTAGTAGATATGTAATTTTACTTCATTTACTGCAGCTGTTGGACTGTGCAATCTAAACTGCTCCCAACAGACATAGATGTTCACAACATTGCTGCTATTTTGCACTAATTCAAAATAAACAACACTGTTTTGAATCGCACATTACTTTTAACAGACTATAATAACTTATTGAAAATTGCACATCTACTCTTCAATTGTATTGCTCAACGCACAATCCGTACTGTGTAACTATAGTGATGTAAATATTTTTCTTCTGTAATAATTGTGTGCGTTTCTGTTCTGTCATGTTCTGTCTGTAAATCTGTTTGTTGCCGCTGTTACAACTAAATTTCCCTATGTGGGACGATTAAAGGATTATTCTATCTATTCTGTCTGAAGTTGGTCACTGCTGCAGTCACTTATTTAGAGGTAAAAAGATTGAGGCACTCAAAATTATACAGTTCCATTTACTTTAACTTAGAAGAGATACGGAATACTTGCTCAGTAAAAATCTATTGTCTGTATGAGTATCAACAAATTAAATTTGTACTCCCAATGATTCTGTTATTTTCCAAAATAATTAAATTTAATGTAATGCAGCCATATATATTGTTTTCCAGATCTTGTTTTGTTTGTACCCTGTTTTGTTGTTTGACAAGATCTGCTGTGTGTTTCACGATGCTCTGGTGGTTATTGTTTTCACCGGTTCCTTTCTGGGTTTAACCACTTTCTCATTTCATACAGAACATGAAAATCTGTCTAATAAACCCGTGCTCCCTGTCTTTAGTTTTTTGGTTTTGATTTTTACAAAAGAAAAAAAAATGTTACATTTTTTTTTTCTTTTGTAAATTCAAGAAATGCAATTTATTATTTTTTGTAAAATCTAATATCAAACTCAAATATTTTATAATCTAAAAGCTTTACTGGAATACATTAATGGAAGTTAATTCCCTCCTTTCCATTGAAAATGAATTTGCAGCACCACGAACGCCTTCACAGAGGAGATGTTGTGGCGCAATACTCCACTTGAGCTGCAGCTAAAGCTTTTGCAGTCTTGCTGCGTGCTGTAGACCCTTGGGGTGATTTGAAAAGTGCTTCTTTTACACCCACTCCTAGATGTTATCAAAAGCCAGGGAGTCTGCTCTGTCTCTCCACTCAGGTCGGCAGCCTTCATAAAACAGCAGGAATAGTGGCCACGTGTTTGTGACTCCTGTGGGGAAAGATGGGGAACAGTGTCTGGAATTGTGGCTTTGGGGCCCCACCGCCACCTGGAGAACCAACTCTGCCCCAGCCCCCTGGTATTTTGTGAGTAGGGGCCTTTTTCTTTAGATTCTCTGTCAGTCATGGATACACCCTAGAGGGAAAAAAAACACCCCCAATGTGATTTGTAAAGATTGGAGTGGATTTTTAACATAAACATGAAGGAACACAGGTGAAGCTCAAGCTAAAATAAGCAAAATGTTGAAGAATGCACTCTGCCGAATCGTGTGTAACTTTAAATACTCGACGTAAACTCGGCATTAACACCTGGATGTAGTACCGTTACCTCTCTGTGTGTGTTTTTCTGAGGCAGGGAGGCTCATGTTTTTTCAGTGGGCCAACTTGGCAAATGGGCGGAGTTAATTGGACCTCTAAGAAAAGTGAAATGCTTTCATTTAAACTGGCACAGTTTGGAGAGCCAGCAGCGATGAAGGTGTATTTTTGTCTTTAGAAAGGTTGTGGATTGCTTCACCCCAACTCAAGTGTAACAAGAGACAATTCCAGCATCTATTGAGTGGATATTTTTTTTGACAGCAAAATGATTTACTGACGATACACAAAATATCTGCAAGTTTCCTTGATTTACACAATGGCAACGACAACCCTGACCGGTTTCTCAGTGATGAGTCTGCTAAGCCTCGGCTACCTGAGCTGGGATCTAATGAGCCCCAATCAGGTGGAAAATGAACCTGACCAAACTTTTAATGACAGGTTTCCTGTCCAACAACCTCCTCACATAATCTTTATCATGACAGACGACCAGGGCTTCAACGACATCGGCTATCACAGCTCTGACATTAGGACCCCAGTGCTGGATAAACTGGCTGCAGAGGGTGTGAAGCTGGAGAATTATTACGTGCAACCCATCTGCACGCCATCCCGAAGTCAGCTCATGACCGGCAGGTAGAGTCTTTATCCTGGAGTGCTGTTAGTTCTTTAACTTGCTCCACTTGAAACAAAGATGTAAATATTTAGATGCAGAATATTTCTACATCTTTACAAATTTCAGATTGAAAAAAATTGAATGGTACAAACTATTTAAAAAAAAAAAATTTTTCAAGTAGAGCCAATAGAATAGATGCATGCTGTTTGAGATTTGTTTTAATTTGGATGAAAAACTGTTTGCATAAACTGATAATTATCAGAAGAAAGCAGAGTGAGGAAAAAACTTTGTTAAGGGTCAAATTAAAAGCCGCACTATGCCTGTATATCAGTTTTGACCTGATGTTAACACGAGAACATGGAACCCATCATGTTTAACTCCTTATTGAGTGACTCAAAAAACGAATTAGTTGATCATGTAGCAATTCTTTTTGTCATTTTATGTACTCTCTCCCCAGTTGCTATGGCATAAACTATCTGCTGCACCCACAGTAAAGCAATACTTGCACAATGTAATTCTTACAACCCATCTGTTTGTGACCTACCTACTGTATGTATTTTATCTTGATGTGAACCAACAAAAAAAAAGTCGAGGAGGGAATCTGGGTGCTCTCCATCCTGTTTTATGTATGTGTCATTGTGTCACTATCATAATTTCACAATGTTTTGGACCTTCTTGACATTGATAAACTTTTTTTCCTTTTGATTGTCTTATTGTTTACCTCTGCAGGTACCAAATTCATACTGGCCTCCAACACTCCATAATTCGTCCCCGCCAGCCCAACTGCCTGCCCTTTGACCAGGTCACCCTCCCTCAACGGCTTCAGCAGCTCGGTTACTCCACCCACATGGTTGGCAAGTGGCACCTGGGCTTCTACAAGAAGGAGTGTTTGCCCACTCGACGAGGCTTCGACACATATTTAGGCTCTCTGACAGGAAGCATGAACTACTACACGTATGAGTCCTGTGATGGCACCAGGCGTTGCGGCTTCGACCTTCATGATGGAGAGTCGGTTGCCTGGAGACACAGGGGTAAATACTCCACACATCTGTACACACGGAGAGTTCGCAAGATCCTAGCAGCCCATGATCCTCTGGCCCAGCCGATCTTCATTTTCCTGTCCTTTCAAGCTGTTCACACACCTCTGCAGTGTCCTCAGGAGTACATCTACCCGTATCATGAGCTGGAGAACGTCGGACGTAGGAAGTATGCTGCAATGGTTTCAATTGTCGATGAAGCTGTTCGTAACATAACATATGCTCTCCGAAAGTATGGATACTATAAAAACAGTGTACTAATTTTCTCCACTGATAATGGTGGCCAGCCTTTGTCTGGGGGCAGCAATTGGCCGCTAAGAGGACGTAAAGGAACTTACTGGGAAGGTGGTGTCCGAGGTTTAGGGTTTGTTCATAGCCCTCTCTTGAGGAAGAGGAGGAGGGTTAGTAAAGCACTGGTACACATTACTGACTGGTATCCCACATTAGTGGGGTTGGCAGGTGGCAATGAGACGCTGACTGAAGGGGTTGATGGGTACAATGTCTGGGAGGCCATTAGTGAAGGAAAAGAATCACCCAGATTTGAGATCCTCCACAACATTGATCCGTTGTACAACAATGCACGCACCGGCTCCCTGCAGAAAGGATTCGGGATTTGGAATACCGCCATTCAGGCCTCAATACGAGCAGGAGACTGGAAGCTTCTGACTGGAGACCCCGGTTATGGAGACTGGATCCCACCTCCTATTCTTCCAGGTTTCCCCAGGGATTATTGGAACCTGGAGAGACACATTAAACCTCGCAAATCAGTGTGGCTCTTTAACATCTCAGGAGACCCCTATGAACGTTTTGACCTGTCTGAACAGAGGCCAGATGTTGTGAAAGAGCTCTTAGCCAGACTGGTGTACTACAACCGGACAGCGGTACCAGTAAGGTACCCATCAGAGGACCCACGGGCAGACCCCCAACTGAATGGAGGAGTCTGGGGTCCCTGGGTTGAAAGTGATGATGATGAGAGCTGGGATACGGTTTACCAGAAGGAAAACATGGAATGGAGGAAGAAGCTGAAGATGTTCAAATATAGGTCATTTTTTAGAGGACTCAACACAAGGATGATGTCTAACAAAATATAAAGGCAAAAAAATGAAATAAAACTTCCTCAAATAATAATAAAAAAACTGTTCATACGAAGAACACTTAAAAATTGGCTTTTACTGAAAGAACAAGGTTTCTGTGAAACTAAGCTGGGGTAAAATTTCTCTCGATCAAGAACTAATTTTTCAAGCTAAATGTGGATCCCCAATAACAGAGAAGATACTGCTTTCCTGGACAGATCTTTTCACACTGCAGTTAAATACAGCTGAGTTTAAACATATATCAACATTATGCACTTAATTTTAGAAAACTAAGACTTAAGTCAGTGTTTGACTGAGCCAAAAAGCAAAGAAAGAGCTATGTGCAATATGATTTTGTTTTTTGCAATAAGACGGATCTGATTGCAGCACGTTGCCAGTTATGTTTTCTAGACAGACTGAATACTTATGTCCAAGTTGTGCCTTAAATAACAACCTTATAAGATGAATGTTACAGATGGAGGCAGGTTCTGTATGTCCTCAGGGAATCATTCTCATACCATCTAACAACTGATTGTTTTTATAAACTTATGTGCTTGATATCAACCTTTTTTTTTCATTTGAGTGTATTTTCAGTAATGTTTGATATTAAAACCTCATACCATCTACAAATAGTTGATTATTATTTTCTTTTCCAAATAATTCTTTTTTATTATAACTAAATGTAGTACTTTGAGTTGGCTGTGAGCGGTTTGGGTATACAAAGTTTTTGTGTTGTTTATCTGTATTTGGTTTTAAATTAACCACTTACTCTGTTTTACGAAGTCTCAAATAGCTGCAGACTTATAAGATTATGAGTTCATAAAACAGAAGACTTTCCCCTAGTGCCTCTCTTCTGATTCTGTTAAAGATAATTGTCTTTTCAGCTTCAACATGTAATTTTTTAACCTTTAAAGCAATAAATGACAAACTAATAAACTTTAATCAGCTTTTCTTATGTTAGAGTTAGACAATATATTTATGTATCAAATATGCTAGATAAAATATGTTAAACTAAATGTAATTTTCACTAATGAAATTATGCTTACCATATTTGCTTTCCAGACATAGAATTTCTTCTAATCTCAAACTGAAAAATACATTTCACAACAATTCAATGAAGTGTTCATTATTCAGCTCAGTGAATCAAATTTTAAGATTTATTTCCTACTTTCCTTCATTTAAAGGTAACAGTTCTGATATTGAAATTAACTCAGCTTATTATACATGTTTCAGAAGAATCTTTTAATGGCTTTCGCTTTCAGTCTTCTCAGATTCAACGATTCTCTCTGGTGTGCTTCTGGAGCGGTTTCCTGGCCCTTACAAGTTTTCGATTTAAAATGCATCTTTTATTTTAACATTCTCTGTGTCTGGCTCAACTTTTGGGTCCTTATTACTTTTTAGCTAGGAAAAATCATTTGAAATAAGAAAATAACGACATCTTTGAGTGCACAATGAAAAGTTTATATGTTTACTTATGGGTGTCCATGGTTGATGGATACGGTGTTGCTTACAAGTAGTAGAATTAAGGAATTTCTGCCTATTGAAATTCATGTACATATGTGTTTCTTTGGTTCCATTTTGGAAAATTCCTCAACATACCCACAGCAAATTTTAACTTGAAGTAAGACTTTCATAATTTTTTCTGAGTTCAGATTATTAGCACACCATGCATATGGTAACATAAAAACCAACAAAATGACAGATGAAAGAAAAATATTACATTTCTGTAAAATCCAACTTCAACAATTACAAAATAGTTTATAACAACAAGTTTGACTGCACTGGTTAAACAGTCAGAGCATTTCCATTACAGAAAGACCAAGCTCCTGCATGTGCTCCAAAGGACTTGAGATGTTGAAGAGGCCATATTTTTGCTGCAGCTTCCAAGATTTAAGTTACAACACTTAATGCTGCACAGCAGACTGACTTCAACACTGAGACCCACATACAAGTCCAGATGACTGTAATTCTCACTTCTACTATTTTTTGGATGTGGAACGTGCATGAAATGAAAATTCAAGCTGGTTTGGCATTTGGTGGTTAAAATGTTTTGTGGAATTATCGTCTCCCCATGCTTGGATTGGTTCATATGTAGTAGAGATCTCCTGACAACAACCTGGAACCAAGGCTTGCAAGCAGAATTGAAAGCCAAGTTACTTCCTTTTGTAAAACATAAAAATACTTCAGAATCTTTGTTAGCACATGTCAGTGTCTGGCACAAGTAATCAGCAATAGGTCATTTAATATTTATTACTGCTTAACCTAATTTGTTGTGTTATTTCAAAGATTAAAATACATTACAGAGGATTATGGAAAAAACTTGTCTTCTTCTGGTGTTAGTTGGAGGAACGTATGGTAAGAGCACTATCATCACACGGACAAATTCACGTTATCAGGGATGGAAAGTTATTTTTTTTTACACTATCTTTATATTTTTTCAGCACTAGCCACAGTTCCTAAGACTAAATGCGATGCTACCAAGATCACCCATTGCAGCTTTGTTCCTGGAGGAACCGTGTACATCAGACTGATGAACAATGCCACCGGCTACCTGCTGGAGCTTTTCAAGGATCTCCTTGATGAAGAGCTAATAGTATTTACTGTGAAGGAAGGAGAGGTAAAAATACAAGAGGAATATAGAAACAGGACAGCATTTGTCATCAAGACTGGGATGCTGATGATGTATGATGTGGAGGAGGATGATGCTGGCCAGTACAATCTAGATGTATACACTCCTGAGGGAACCTTAGTGATAACTCGCAGTTTCACACTTCAAATGAAAGGTGCATTTAAGAAATAATCCCTCCATTTATCACATTAAGCTTATTTTGTGCTATTTTCTGTTGTCAAAGTTCAAAATATAATAATTATGGGAAAGTAAGAGATGAGATGACACAATGACAAACATGATATAGTATCTGAGCTTGTAGTGCTTTGACAAAGGCTTGACAATTAAAATACAAATAATTAATATGGTGTACTTAAAAATTCGAATTACATAATTGGTATTATTTTATCCTCAGAACGAAGATTTTACCTCGGGATCTCCCTCTCTGTACCAGGTGTTGTTGTCTTTGTGGTTGTAGTTTGGAAATTAAAACCCTGGAAGAAGTCAGGTAATTTTTTAATGGTCTGTTTGTAAATACACAAAAGGGAAAAAAGGAAACAATTAATGATTTAATCACCTTTACCTTTACTAGAAAATCTTGAGGAAGGAATTTTTATTATATTTATAAATTGTGTTTCTTCTTGTTTTTATTTTTGCAGGTTATGAGACATTTAATTAAAAGTAAAAATCTTCACAGTGATCTTGGACTTTGGCAATCTGAATATGGGACAATCATCTGCAGTGGATTAAGACAATTCAGCAGCAAACACATTTTTTACAGAGTAGTAGAGCTAAATCCATTTTTTTTGCGTAGATGTGTTGGGAAAAGACATTTTTACACATAATTGTGGTTTAGTTGTTTTACTTAAGTTTCATTTTGAGGTCAATAATCCAAATATTTTTGAAAAACTCTTTGTACTTTTATCTGCGTCATTTTTAAACAAATAGATATGTACGTATATATCTAACTGTTGTCTTGCTGATTTTAAATGTACCTTAGATACTGTATGAAATATAAACATTTTCAGAATTACTTATTTCATTGTCACTCTGTCATAATGTACGTCAAAGACTGAATAGCGGGCATCCATAGACAGCAGAAAAACAAATTCAAAAGGTTTATTGAAAAAATGTACAATTGTGCTGTCGCCAGTGATGAAATCGGTTTGGTGTAACTGGACTGTGGAGAACTGGTGAGTGATTAATCCTTTGTTAAGAATTTTATGTTTCAGGAAGTTTTCTAAGATATAGGAGTTTGTTCTTACTGTGTGGTGGTATGTAGAGTTCACTGGAGAAGTTAAGTAGGAGTGCAGTGATTAGGTTTGGCTATCATCGGGTATCTTTGGAAATGGAAAGAACTATGCTGGTTTTGTCATGATAATTTAATATGGTTTAAGATAGTTTGGATCCCTTTTTTTCAGATTCTTTTATCAATTTTGACAGGTTAATCGGTCCATAAAGCATCCTAGTGTTGTTTTGGCTAGCCAGACTGTTTTTTATCTTTTTATTTAGAGTGTGGTAGAAAGCTGTTTTCAGAGCTTGTGCTTTCCAGCCTGATTCAGCTGCAAGAGTTTGAAATTCAATGGGGGTAATCTGTTACCTTGTTTAAGGTTCCACAGTTTCTTAGCTGACTCATTCTCACTCATATTAGGGGACATTGTAGTTTGAAGAGACTGAGGCCACGTCCACACTAAGCCGGATAATGCCTTAAACGTATAATTATTTAGCCTACACCCCCCTATCGTCCACACTAACCCGGCGTCGTTTAAGGTCTGTGGCCGGATAACTATTAGCCGGGTAAGAGAGCCGTGTAAATCTTAATTCAACGGCTAAACGACCTAGTGTGGAAAGCTTCCCCGGATAATGAAAGGAAGTGGCGTCAATAAATGCTGCGTCAATAACAATACGACACTACAGACAAAGACAACAGCGAAGAGTAATAAATCGATCACGTCGTCTGTCCACACCAAAAATTCTCTCTTCTTCTGACCAGCTATTGTTCTCTTCGGTTAACGGGACAAGCAGATATGTACTGTGCTGTAGAGCTGCTTGTATATATTATGTAGGCGCTGGCGTCACGTAGATTATACGCGTCTTTTCACGCATGCCCAGTATTTGCACAGGTCAGTATGGGATTGTGCAATCATGGGAACTTAAACGGACCTTAAACGGGGCGTAAATACTCGTGTTGAGTGGATAACAGTAGGCGTCTAACTCCCCGTATAACCTTATCCGGCTTAGTGTGGACGTAGCCTGAGAAAGTCATCAAGCAGAGCATTGGAGTAGGAAACCCATGCACTTACCCAAGTCTCCTGAGAAGTTCTCAGGTGTGAGTGACTTAACTTCAGCAAGACTGGCTTAGTAGATGTGGAAGTGGAAACTCGGGGAAAGAACTACATAGGTTAACAGTAACATCTATTATTTAGATACAGGAAATGCCGGGTAATTTGACACAAGTTATTGGGGAGGGCAGCTTGTTGTTGAGCTATGTCTTGAGGGATAGGTTATGCAAGTAAGGTGGGACAGATGGAAAAAAAAATCTTTGATTAGAAGAGTGCCAAGATATCAGCATATTAAAACTCGAGGAGAGTGAACCATCTGGTGTCAGCCACAGAAAGCTGTTCCTCTTTTATACTGCAACACCGATGAAGCTGATGAGGCGAACCAGGTGCAGCTCCTGTCAGTCACACCCTGCAGTAATCTTATGAGACACACAAACACACCCACAAACCCATCACATAACCTCTGAAGCCTAACACTTGATGCAACTCTTATGTTGAAGTCAAATGTCTGTACTGCACATATGAAAAATTCTAAAATCACAAAATTACCAAAGTATAAATAAAAATGTCAGTTCTCTAGTGTTTTGTGCCTTTAAAGAGGAAGTTCTTCTTTTTTTGTCATTCCAGGAACTTATTTTCTTTTAAAGCAAATATTATTTTTCTCACCCAGAAAAGGTTGGAGCTACTTGGAATCCTTCAGGAGAAGTTAATATACAGTCGCGATCAGCGTATATCCATATAATGGAATAAGAGCAGGAGATTTGTTGCCTGTAATAAGGCATTGTCTGCCCCAAAATTCCATAATTGAAGCCAAGGTTTGCAGCCATTCATAACAAAACATAGGTGAAATGATTGTGATAGATAATGCCTTATTTAGAGGACGCACTATGGGCGCCCTCAACAACTCCCATTATATGGATATACGCTGATCATGAATGGATCTAATAATCTCCAAAAGGACTTTTAATTCACACCAAAATTGTCTTGGTGAGTAAATTAAAGTAATGCATGCTATAAATAAGGTCCAGGTTGAAAAAAAAAAACAGCACTCCCTATTTAAGACTACAAGACTACTAAAGGCAGAAAACTAGAGACACTGAGTGCTTAATGATGGGTTTTAAGATACTCCTTTAATAAATGTTAGTCCAGGATAAAAAAACCCCAACTGAAATATGGGTGAGAACCAGCTGAAATGCTGCATCTGTAATGATATAGAAATTATTAAAAGTGAAATATAGCAGCCTATAAGTACAGAGTATTTGGTTCTAAACTGAAGCAGTAAAGATGATTATTCATCAAAACAACCTACTAAAGGGTTAATGGTGGTTTATCTAAATAAAAAATAAAAAATTGTCAGCTATATAGCAGCATATTTCCTAACATGTAGCTTTGCCCTCTTTTGAAATATAAATGAATGAAGTCAGGATATTTCAAGAGTTAAGTCAATACAACTATCAACCCAAGTGTTAAAGAGGTTCAAATTAAATGGAGAGAAAAAAAATCCCCTAGAGACGCACATTAAAAATAAATTCTGACAATAAGACTGACAAGTTTAAAGAGAGACTACATTATTCAGCCCAAATGTCCGTGGTTTTATAAATTAACTAAATTCATGTTCAAATCATTTTTGGAGAGATTGACCCAGATGCAGAGAGTAGTTTGGAATGATTATTTCCCATTAGTTATCAAAGCTAGGATGCCTGCTATGAGGCCAACAGGAGCTAGGTTAGATGTGAACGTAGTGCTGGAATGAGGAAACAGTGGGCTATAAGAAGGGTGGGACAACAATTGGAAGGTAATTAAAAGAAGACAGGTAATGTCTGACGATAATTAACAAACAAACATAGGGACATAGTGTGTAACACGGATAGGGAGGAAGTCACACACCATGACAACCTCATCTTTAATGTCACAGCTGACTGGTTGAGCAGGAAATAAAACACCACAAATAACACTTGCATCCTCCTGCCTACTTCTGCCTGTGTACTACACAAAAACCCATGCGGTTAAACCCATCTGTTTTTATCTACAAATTTGATGCCACAAAGGTGTAATCAAAGCCAAATCATCTAACACAGTTTTATTGCTTTTTTTATAGCTAAAAATATAGCTCTTCTCAAAACAAAAATCACACCGAGTCCCAAGGCGTTACAATATAACATAACAGGTTTGGCCAAACGTGGAGGGACAGGGTGAATCAAAACATTCCCAACCTTTTATATCTTAAATAGTATTTAGCAATTAATGTTTATCTTCTAACAGCATGAGCTCAGCTTCGGTGTCCAGAGTGACCACCAGTCTGGAGCCTGCTGCTTCCAATAGTTCAACAGTGAAATGGAAATCCCTCTGACAATGTATGAATGTACTTTTGATATTAACTGCTGGCTGATATCTGCCTGGCAGTCTGATGCTGGATTCAGACCAAGGACTTTGCCAGCGTCAGCGACGTCAAGATTACATGTTAAGTCTATTGCGGAAACCGTTGGAGGAGCGTTTGTGAGCTTTGGCTCCGTCAACTTTTCAAGCTTTTCCTGCTTTTCATTCTTCAAAGCTCATAAAGCCAGCAGCGCAGAAGTTGAGCTAGTTGAACTTTTGACGGTGCTGACGGCCCTGAAGCGGCGCGTTAACCAATCAGAGCTTATAATTGTAGAGATGTCACTACACGTATTTTGACTGTAGCGGGAGCAGGAAAAACCTACATTTTAAGTCTAGATAACGCAGATATAAAAAATCATAAATAACACTTACCGAAGACAGATGGACAGGCGCTCTTCTGGAGGAATAGAGAACCTGTAGTTGGTGTCCTGGTAGGAGATTTGAGCTCCGATGCGGCCGAGGAGGTCGTAAAATTAGGCGCGGGACAGACGGAAGTACTGCTGAAAGCGAACCTCATCCATATGTAGCTCCTGGAGCAAATGGTTAAAGTCCCAAAACTCAGAACGCATCCGTAGAATAGGGTGTATCCACAAACGGTGCTTATGTTGCCGAAGTCGACGTTGTCTAGCTTTATTTAGCAAATAAAGCCAAGCAACACTCTCAATTCTATCTGCCATAGTTCAGAATGTAAAGCAACAGAAGAAGCCCCGCCCATGCGCTCTTTTTTGCTCAAAAGTGGCAGACTTTGCAGACTTTGTAAGCTTCAACATAGAAGCGTCAAACTAGATGCTTTGTGAGCTTTGCATGACGCTGATAAAGCCTGCGGTGTGAATGCACCATGATACCCTACCCTCAAAAAAGAAAACTCAGATTACCTAAAATGTTGTGTCAAGTGGTTCCACACTCCATCACTGCTTTAAATACAGTAACTGTTAAGATAATTGGTTACTTAGACTCATATACTAAGTAACCAAGTATCTTAAAGGCACAGTATGTAACGTTTTGCCAGTAGGGGGCAGTGCATACCTGAATTATCACAAGCATGCGGTATCTGTGTCTTTGAGTAAGAAACTCAACAACGGAGGTCCAACTAGTGCTGTTTTCAAACGCTCTATTCCCTGAGAATTATCTATTTGCAGCAACATGACGAGCACATCAGTCTCTCTTTCATCGCTTGGAACTAGCAAAGAGGTAAAAATGTATTTATGGCGAAACTTTTTTGCATTTTGAGCGGAAATCAATGTTTAAATAGCGGGCTTGTTCCGTGCGCTTTGTCCGTCCGGGCTCTTGTAGAAGTAAAGACGTCATCTACTATGGCTTTCTCCTGAAAAGAGGACCTGCGCCTATGTATTTTAAAACTGATTTTTAAAGTCATATTTTACCATATCGCCAATATTTTGCAATTAATGTGCTTTACGTAATTATTATTACACAATATTTTAATGGCTCTTTTCAAAGATGTACTGCAAAAACTACACACTGTCACTTTAACAATTACTTTAAGCAGCTGTGCGGAACCAGTTGACATAACAAGTTTAGGTAATCTTCTTGTGAGTGTACTTTTTCTAACATCACACAAAGAACGCCTTTGTTTTTTCTTCATGACATACTGTCCTAGATGCTTATATGACTATATGAGAGAATAAAAAAATAAAATCCTAACAGTATACGTAATGTTCCCCAACAGCTGACAGCTTTAACTTTTGCCACCTCAACTCCTTTCCTTCTTACTGCTTCAGGAGCTAGGACCAGTGCTGGTAACTTGAAATCTATTCTATTTATAGATTTCCCTCAAATTTGGAGTAACAGTACATAGCTTTCAAATCTTTCCTGCTACAAAATAAGGTGAGATTAATGTCATGTTAGCTGTGTGTCACAGAGCGCATCTAGAGAGGACTATGTGCCATTAGAAGAACACAACATACATCCTTTCATTTCCCCAACTATTAAATCAGCAGCAATGTGTAAACCTTTGGTTTCACCTCTCTGGCAGTGGTGCAAACAAAAACAAGGTAACATAATTAGATAATTAATTAAGGACATTTGCATAACTTGTTTAGAACTCCTCAGTGAAAATGCACACAAGAAACAGCCTGTGTACGTAAAAAGGATGCCAGTTAGAAGTCATTTGGGAACTCATAGTGGAAACAGGCATTGATTAGTAGTTACATTTATATTGTAACAACTGAGAACTATTCAGCTTCAGCAGATTTTTTTAGTTAGGTTTAAACATTAGATTTGGCTCATCTTTTTTCTGTTTTGTGTCTTTCCTCTGCCCAGAATCCACTCTGCCTAAAAACCCTGTTTTTGTCAATTTGTGGGATTACCGTTTGATCATACATTACTGATCCAGGTCCTCAAGGAATTACCTAAGAAAGATTAATATTCTAACAACCACACAACACTATCAGACTACCTATACCAAAATTTCAACAATTATCAAGTTTCAATAATATTCTAAATACTGTAACATTTTAATTAACATACAAAGAGTTACATTTTCAATTTTAATCAGGCAAAGATTAACTATAAAAATAATCTGAAAATTAATAAAATAACTAAGATTAGGTTTTTTTGCTGTGAACTTTTTATATTCAGAAATGTGTCTAACCTCTAATTATTAAGCGCATTTTCCATCAGATAAAAATAGAAAGATGTCCTGATTTAAATGTCACTAATCAGTTGACAACGTTTCGCTTCTTTTTTGTAGGCTTATTAAAATGGGCTCACTGATGAAAAGCAGATTTTTAAGTATTTTAGCTATCTAAAAAGGTCTTATTAAAAGATTAGGAGATCAATCACAATAGTTGAAAGGACAATCACCAGAATTTTCGTCCACACATGGTGAGAAATACTGCTAAAGTATATATTGTTCAGGATTTAGAAAAATGTGGAAACCTTTTTTTTTTTACAACTCTTATAACTCTTTTCCATTTTTTGACAAAACAAGTGCACCAAATAAAACCCCAAGCTAGCTCCTCATTGCTTTAACTTGTTCATCGGTTCAGTTTCTCTTATTTTTATCCCACAGAATGGGATAAAAACAGATTCATGTCTATTTGAGCTCTCATAACAACAGTATGCAACCAGATGAAAGGGTTAAAAGAGAAAGTGGGAGTTAAGTTACACTCTCTTTGCAGTGACAGAAAATCCACCGTACTGCTTTTGCTCCCAGTCATTATCTTGTAGAAGTGGACAGCAGAGGGTTGTTGCTGATTTGTTACAGTAGTTTTCTGCGATTTCTTGGAATTTTTTTCAAAGAAGAATATGGAAACATTTCTTCCTCTCATGATATTAGCTGGAACAACCTGTGGTAAGATCACCACCACCAAAAATAAAGATTGAACAATATTGTCATAAATATCAGTATTTGTGCATTTTCTGCATTTTCTTCAGCATCATCCATAGTTCCTGAAACTAGATGTGATACTGCCCAATTATTTTTTGTCTTGCAATCCTGTTCCTGGAGGAACTCCGTACCTCAAACTGATGACCAACACCACTGGTTATGTGCCGGTGTTTTGGAAGGATCGTCCAGAAAAATTTCCAGTGTTTAAGGTGATAAATGAAACAGTGAAAATACGTGAGTCCCACAGAAACAGAACACAGTTTTTCATCCACACTGGGACTCTCAAGATCACTGGTGTGAAGACGGATGATGCAGGCCAGTACA
Organism: Apricaphanius iberus; assembly: GCA_028564705.1. Classification (NCBI taxonomy): domain Eukaryota; kingdom Metazoa; phylum Chordata; class Actinopteri; order Cyprinodontiformes; family Aphaniidae; genus Apricaphanius; species Apricaphanius iberus. Next base: position 712,257 of record JAPXFQ010002076.1, read on the forward strand.
CTCTTGATGTCTACACTCCAGTTGGCCTGCTTATGCAAATGTACAGTTTCACCCTCAATGTTAAAGGTAAACTTAAGAAATCAATTCTTGTTTTTAAATATATCCAGGTAGCTTTTTCTTTTCTGTTCTTTTTTCTTTTCTTTTTCTGTACTGTTCTCCTTCATTTAATGCAACCCCCCCAGAAAAATCTGTATCCATTAAGATACCAACCTATGCAGTGGTGGCTATTATTGTCATTATTATTTTGGTTGAGTTTCTGGTTTGGAAGAGGAAGTTCTGCAGAAAGACAGGCAATTTTCAAACATTTGGTAATGTCAAACGGTGGAGGACATTAGGCACTTTGGAAAAATCACAAAATTTCCAGGCAAATGTTAAGTATTAAGAAGATTTTAATTTTTTAAAATATGTATGTTCTGCTATATAAAATAGACTCTTCTAAGTTGTGTAAGAAATGATCAAAATGAAAGCAAAAGGTTGACTTTGTTTCCTCTTATCTTATTTCGTTGTCACGTTCTATTCTCAGAATTTTGCAGTCGTTTGAATGTGGTCATTCTGTGGGAACTGCTAAACACAAAGAAGACTAAAAACTATCCATCCTCATCACAATGTTTATGCACTCTCTGTTTTTGTTTATATTGCCTCATTTGCTGATTCGTTTGTCTGAAATATCAGTTTCTATAAAGGTTAAAGTTCTTACCTTTGATATTATCACAAAACTATTAAAACCATTGTCATTTTAAAACATTAAAAGCCTGAGTGAATAAGTGAGTCTTTTCACTGTATTTCAATATTCAATATTTAGACAGACAGACAGACAGACGGACAGACAGATAGAGCTTCCCTGCCTCTGGGCCTATCAGCTGGTTAAGGTGGCCCTGTTCACCTGTTATTGGCTCTGTTGCAGTGTGAAAGCGGCTTCAGCTGGTTCAGGTCACACTGCACGCAGGGGTCAGCTCCCTTTTTCCTCAAAACGGCAGACTGTGATACAGATGGCTTTCAGTAGGCTTTGAGACAGAGCAGTGGTATTTGTTTCATCAGTTTTTGAATTTCACCTGATATCGGCAGTCTTTGTGTCCCTTGGAGTGAGTTTCTCCTACAAACGCATGTGCTTTTCCATTGCCAGCGGCCAATCAAGCTTAGGGCCTCCAAAAGCCTAGCAGCGGAGCAGCCCAACAGTGTTAATCATGCACACTAAACATGTTGTTTTCTGGGGGATTTTTTTTTTTAAATGCTGGAAAAATGAGTGGAAGCACAATAGCAGAGTGTGTAGAGGAGAGGGCTGTTTTGCAATATTAGTGCGTAAATAAAGATATTCACCTCAATAATGTAAAAGATCTTTCAATGGTATCTATAAAATATTGACATTATAGCTTGTACTGCTTTTTACCTGTATTAAAGTATTACTAAACTATATACTGTGATATAGCCATAGCTGTAAACCCTCCTCAATCAACACTCCCCAGCCTCCAAATGCATCACCTCTGACATCAGCTCACCTCCACACCACAACCACAAACCAATCACACCACGCCCTATTTCATTCTGCTCAGAAGTTTGCAACTCTGTTGTATGGATGCGTGGGTGTTATTTTCTTTTCTTTTCATATTTCCACAGAAAATCTATTACAACTTTCAAAACAAACCAAATTAGTAAATAGAGTCCAGTTGTGTGATTTAATATCAGTAGAGAACATACTATAAGTGAACAAAAACATTATGAAGAACAAGGAACACACGAACATCTCAGGGACAAAGTTGTGGAAAGGTTTATAATGGCTTTGGACTCATTGTTCAATCCATCATGCTAGAATTTAAATAGTAAAGTAAAGTAACTGTAGGCATGGCAATCCACATTAACCATCTAATAGTTGTGCATGGTAGCCATTGTTGAAAAAAGCCCTATTGCAACACAGTAAAACACGGTGGTTGCAACATCATGCTGTAGGAGATTTTTCTTTTTTTCTTTTCAACCGATCAACTTTTGTCATTTCACCTCCACACCAGCTGACAAGATGTTCACCTTTTACCTTTAATCTTAATGCAACATTGCATGAGTTCAAAGACAACGCTGCAATAAACTCAGCTTGTCATGTGTTGCAGTCACCTACTTAGTCGGATATACCAACAGCAAAAACCCACAGACTTAAATGTTAGATTGGCACTACACTCACCCACAAAACTATTTGTTTTCCACATTAAGACCCTAAGTCATGTGCAGTAGAATACCTTATTACATTACAAGTGCAAACACAGCTTTGCCTTTCTTCCTCTTTTTTGGTGGAGGAAGTGCACAAAATGAAAATTCAAGATGCATCGGCAATGATAATATTCAAATATTGTCATTCAAGTGGATCCAGGCTCAATAATGTATTTTTAGCAAAAGGCAAGGACAGGCCTCTTCAGTGTAAGAGATTTTTCATAAGACAATTTGTGGCAATGACATGAGGCCAGATATCTTTTTTCATTTTACAAGAAGAAGTGAGACAACTCATTTCCTTCCTTGTTTTAGTTTCAGTAACACCCCACCTTTTGCATTTCCTATCAGTATCTGGCACAGCTTGACAGCAGAGCTTTATGGCAGGTTTGTAATGTCTCAGAGTTTTTAAGAGGCTTAATCAAATAACAGCAGAGAACATGAAGCAATTTTTTCTACTCCTTATATTGGCTGGGGAAACTCACGGTAAGATTTAAACAACCAGAAAAAAATAAATAAATAAATAACAAGGAATAGCACTGTGTTATGTCAGTTATGCAAAATAATTTACATGTCATTTAAATGCATCATTCACAGCATTTATTTCGCCTCCTGATACTAAATGTGATGCCAGTCAGACTGAAATCCTATGCTCTCCGTTTGTTGGAGGAACTGTCTACATCAAACTGATGACCAATGCAACTGGCTACAAGTTAACGTGTTTCAAAAATGGTTATGAAAAGGAAAAAATTATGTCTTTAAAGAGAGGCAGAGTGGATTTATTTGGTGCCTTTAAAAACAGAACAGAATTCTCAGTGACCGCAGGGACACTAAAAATCATCAACGTGGAGAGGAATGATAAGGGTACCTACAACGTGGAGAGCTTTGATTATGATGGGAAAAGAGAAAGAGACATCCCTTTCACCCTTCAAGTTCAAGGCAAGTTCAAGTTTCTGGAACCTAATTTTTCTACCTATTCTTACAATTTTCTAAAGTTTTCTTTTTATATACTGATAACTGAAAAAATAACTTTAAAGTACAATCCATGATACATAATCACAGACATTTCCATCCTCATCATGCAATACTATTATGCTTCATCACATTAATTAACATGATTTTTGCTAGGAGTCAATAACTTTTGTTTGAGATTTATCAAAGCTTTTAAAAAAAAACAGTGTTACACAGGTGTGGTTCAGTCACAGGAACTGGGTATGGTTTAACGGATACTCACAGCTGTCGCGTAGGGTGTGAAGCAGTCTTTTTGCTTTTATGTGTATTCATTCATAATACAATGACCCTGGAGCTGTGGGATTATTTCCATTTGTTTAGTTTAGCATGCATGTACGTATATACCCCTGCAGTGAATACAAGTTCACTCTCCCAGCAAACATTTTAACCTTCAGATTAAAAATGAAATAATCAATTTTTGAAGTTCACTGTTCGTATTCAGAATTGAATTCATCATCTCACATGAAGCACTTCAAGTTCATTTATCAATGTTGTGAGCCAAGGTCAAATATAGGAATATATAGTAAATGACTCATTGTAATTAGCATATCTATTGTATTTAAATGTGTGCCACAAACATTTGCTGTTTTATCTATTTATCCTTTCTAAGACACTCAGTCAGAAGCCCTTTTTAGAAAAAGGAAACTGATTAATAAACAATCTGTTAAAAAAAAAATGTTGCAACATTGCTGGTTTTGCATATTGATAATGGAGCAACACACTTATCTGTGGAGCGATGGTAGAATTATACTTTAAGTCATAAATGCTATACAAAACCTAACCTGTTTTATTGTGGTTTTCCTCTTCAGAAAACGTTTACGTTATCCTAATCATAGCTGGAATTGTGGGTGTCATCCTGATTGTGCTGATGTGCTTTGCTTGTATATGGAAAAAAAGAAAATCCAAACAGTCAGGTAATACCTAAAACACTTCCCAATAAATAATGACAGTGTTCAGTGAACTCCAGTGCTGTGGGGAAGTTCAAAGTCTTTGCTTCTTGTGTAAGAAATAAAATATATTTTTGCAGGCAAACGCAACAGATGTTCATTGTAAGAAGGCATCTTACCAAGTTCAACCAGACCTGGATGTGGGCCAAAACATTTAATAAACAACTTCAACCCTGGATTTTTACCATCTTAAGGAAGGCGTTTCTCTTGATTATTACGGTTCCTGGCAATGTTATAAGTTGATCATTGTGGTGTAAATACATTTTTATGTTTGGTTCTATCTGCCAAAGAAGATTATAAATAAAATCTATATCATTCAATTGTCATTGCTGTTCAGATATTTTAATCTAATCTTTTTTTTTTTTTTTTTTTTTAAACTTTCTATTCACCTGTGTTGTGCTTATAAATGTTTTATAAAAAATACAACATGCTTCTGTGTTGTTATTGGAACAATATGATATAAAATGCTGATATGTGAATGAGCTGCAAAGTATGAAGTCAAGAAACTTTTTTTTTGTTTTAACTCAAATAACAATCTTGAATCCTTCCAACACAATCTCACTTTCAAAAATCTTTAAGATGGCTTGCAGCCCTGGTCTTGCTGAATTATAAGGGTGGAATTGATGAATTTGATTAAATCCAGCAAAGACTGGGCAGCAATTCAAAAACAGTGAAACTGGTTGTGCACTTCCTTAAAACCTCTTATTGTAAGCCACACAAACGGTGGGTTACTTCTTCATGTGTTATCAGGAACTGACCTGAAAGCTAGACTTAAACATGTCCTACTACATATCTTTCTTTGTTTTTCTTTTTTGTTACCAATTTGTCAAAACCTCTCATTTAATATAGATTGTTGTTGGTGTTTTGAAAATACATGTTAAAGCATAATATATCAGACAAAGCAATACAGTGCTATTAGAGCTTAAAACTCAAGGAATTTACCACCAGAATAATAATAATTTTAAGAATAATTTGAAGAAAACTTAAAATCACACAACATATATATGTGCAACATTTACCGGTACATGTATTTTTAAAAGGATAAAACTATCTCATTATTCCTGTTTGAGCTCCATCTGAGGCTTTGGAGGGGGAATTAGTTCCAAAAGGCACAACAAAGCAATGATTTAAATCCAATTGAAATCAGTGTAAGCAGTGGCAGATTTTGTATTAATGCTTGGTAAGACACTAAGTCGAAAGCCTTAGTTGAAAAAAAAAAGTTCTGATTACTTAACCATCTGTCTTACATCAAAGACATCATTTCTGCTTTTTCATATTGTTAACGAAGAAACAAAAATAAATCTTTGGAACACTGCTTGATTAATGTTCTAAGTTGTTTAATGCTATTCAAAACCTTGTAGCTTGTACTGGAATCCAATTATAATGGCAACAATTCTTCCACTAGTAGTTTCTAAATGAGAAAATGCATTTTAATTACAAATTAGCTGGTTTGATGTGATTGTGAGGACGAATTAAAAGACTTGAAATGCTCTGTGGTAGAAAACATGGTGTCTGAGGCCACGTCCACACTAAGCCGGATAATGCCATAAATGTATAATTATTTAGTCTACACGCCCCTATCGTCCACACTAACCCAGCGTCGTTTAAGGTCTGTGGCCGGATAACGATTAGCAGGGTAAGAGAGCCGTGTAAATCTTAATTCAACGGCTAAACGAGCTAGTGTGGACAGCTTCTCCGGATAATGAAAGGAAGTGGCGTCAATGAATGCTGCGTCAAAAACGATACAACACTACAGACAAAGACAACAGCGAAGAGTAATAAATCGATCTCGTCGTCTGTCCATACCAAAAACTATCTTCTTCTGAGCAGCTATTGTTCTCTGCGGTTAACAGGACAAGCAGATTATGTACTGTGCTGTAGAGCTGCTAGTATATATTATGTAGGCGCCGGCGTCACGTAGATTATATACGTGCTTCATGCGTCTTTTCGCGTATGCCCAGTATTTGCACAGGTCGGTATGGGATTGCGCAATCATGGGACCTTAAACGGGGCATAAATGCTCATGTTGAGTGGATAACATTAGGCGTCTAACTCCCCGTATAACCTTATCGGCTTAGTGTGGACGTAGCCTGTGAGGCCTCAGATGAGAGAGAAAAGGAACCAGCGGTCTTCTTTACAAAAGTTTATTTTACATGCGCATGGAGAGTCCATAGGGAGCTCTGAAGCTTCAGCACAGATGCATGGGTACATATAGTAATCAGCCAAACCCTATTGGATCAGCTTATGACTGATTCATTATTCAGCTCTGGGAGAACAATACAAATCATACAGTCATGGTAAGATAACTAACACTCTGTTCTATGCGTCAGAGGATAATCACAAGATCTGTAATGAGGCAACACGGGATATGTCATATGAGATAACTAGCTTCTTGCAGTACATGTATCAAACAGAACAGCAATATTTTATCTAGACACTAAGTAACAGAATCAAACTTATAAATGCATCAGCAATAACTCAGCATAAATGAGCAATGTTCAGTTAACTAATGTTTTATCTAGGTACTGTGAGTAATAAAATAAAAAAGCCTATAAGTGCAATAATAATTCCTACAACACTCTAGCTTTAGTAATGCTTTAAATTTTATTCTGGAGGTTTCTTTTTCCCATATCACGCTAAATCTGCTTTACACTTTGATCTGATCATATTTTATCATTCTCTTATATTTTATAATTTTGGATGCTATCAGTCTTAACATTTTATAAGTATTTCAATACTTAATCTAATTTTATATAGTTTCATATAGTTGTGATGATGATTTTATTTTGGGGTTTGGGAAGGGTGGGGTTTGTGGGGTCATTTTAACCTGTAAAGCACTTCGAGAAGCTTTGTAGTTGTAAATGTGCTTAATAAATAAAGTTTTATTGATTGACATGGCCAAAGGTTATTGTAAATTCACACCTTTAGAAACATTTTCGAAGTCAGACTGTCTGAGAGGAACAAGCGAATGAAAGGAAATGTAAAAAAAGAAGAAAATTCATGTGTGTAGTAATATTTACTTTGTTTCACTTCTCTCAGGTCTTTGCAAAACTATCCTTACAAACTTTTTCTTTTCAAATGATATGAGAAACATGTGAACCTTTTTTTTTTTTTTTTTTTAAAGCCACAGTTCACTTAATTTCTGGTTAAACTGTTATACGTTGAGTTGTTAGGGTAATTACCCTTTCAGGGAATTTTTCTTTGCAATATGCGGTACTATTAGCACATTTCCTTGTTTTATTTTCATATAGTTCTAATTTGTTTATTTTCTATATTTTACTTTTTTTTCCTCCCTGTCCTTGTGTGACTCCGAATTGACTGTCTGCAGGGGATTACTGGGTTTTTCATTAAAGTGTTTTGTTTTTGTGTCTTTCTTCCTCAGTTATGTGTTAAACGTACACACTAAATAATAAATACACTCAAACTTGCTATCTCCTCCTCTGTTGCAACCCTCCCCACCTTCTTTGTGTTAAAGTGCTATGTTAAGGTCTGTGTGATGTTGGTCCAGCTACAGGATGGTTCAGCATCAATATTTAGCTAAACACCAGATGTAAACCAGACAAAAATACTGCTACAAGAATCTAGAAAAAGATCTTAATGTCATACCTTTTTTTTCATAAGCCTTGGGTGCTAAGATAAGGAAAGGCAAATCAGAAATATCAGAAACACAAAATACACATTTAAATAATTGCTCATCACAAAATAAGACCTAAGATATTACAGCACTAATATAAAATACCTGGGGACTATGTGGAAAGAGTAAACAGTAGTGTTTTCAGTTTTCATTTAGTAAATAGTTTCTACAAATCTCAAGTTTTTAAAGAGTTTGTTCCACAGGTGAGTGGCATAGAAACTAAAATCGGCATCCTATTGTTAAGACCTAATTGGTGGGAAGTTAAAGGGGAACAGGATGAATGGTATGACCACACCCTGAGGTGTGGTCATACCATTCAATAACATTGAACGCTTTAAAGAACATTTAAAAATATTCTATTCTGTCTTTCAACAATTAAGAAGACGGTGAATTGATTTAAAGACTATGACCAATTTTATCAGTGTTGATCATAACTCTGACAGCAGTATTTTTGTTGACATGCAGCTGATATAATCGGGGAGCCTGTTCCAGAAAGCTTGGTTAACTTACCATTTTGTACGCCTTGCATTCTTGGTTAATCAACTCAAAACCTGCTTAGTATGTCAGTTCCAGAACACCTGATAAGAATCTGGTTAATCAACCTACTCCTGGTAAACCCTGAAACATAAAGACCATCTCAATGGATCACAGAACTCAAGAGTCACAAAGGAAACTGAAGAGAAAAAAAAAGGGAATAATACCTCAAAGAAGTGGAGTTGGAAGTACTAATGGTGACCTATGAGGAATTCAAGCCAATCATTATGAAAAAACAGCAATAAAGCTAAAGAAGAACTTTGGTTTTGCAAAAAATAACTGTGTGAGTTTAAAGTCCAACTCAGCCCCTAATCAACTTTTTTCTTGGCTGATAAGCTGTATAAATGAGTATCTAATAGTATGGTCTACATGTCTCTTCGTTATTTTCATTTTTTAGTACTTTTTAGTTCAGAAATGTTAATTTACTATCAAAAAACATCAGCGGAGTGCCCTCTTCAGTTTAAAATGTTACACTGCACTTGAATGTGAATAGAGCAGGGATCCCGACCTCCAGGCCTCGAGGGCCGGTATCCTGCAGGTTTTAGTTCCTTCCCTGGTTCAACACACCAGAATCAAATAATGGCTCGTTAGCAGGCCTCTGCAGAACTTTGCAATGCTGAGGAGGAACTTAGAGAATTTGAATCAGCTGTGTTGGAGCAGAGACAACTCTAAAACTGGTAGGACATCAGCCCTTGAGGCCTGGACTTGAGGATCCCTGGAATAGAGCATTCTTACTGGCTCAGCCTCATTGGAGACATCAGCCTTAAATATACTAAGGCTAAAAAAATCTTAATTTTTATTTATTCTTTTTCTACCCTGTGGTGTAAATTCTGCATAAGGTTTAAACTTATCATTCAGAAGGTAAAAGACTGTTTATAAAGTTTGCATGGTTATGGGTCTGTCACTATTGTTTATGCAGGTAAGCTTTTAAGTCATAAAACTCTGGGGTGAGTTTTTATTGCAAGCTGTAAAAAACAGGATGTCTGTAGAGTTGGGGTGTTGTCATAAAACCATAAATTCAGAATGAGCTTTTAAGAAAAAACGTCTCACCCATATGACTGTATAATTTTCTGACAGCCAATAAGAGCTAAGACACTGTATGAAAATGTTCTGATTGGAGAGATTATAAACGCCCAGAGGCCCGATTGTCTATAAAGCTGTGAAATAAAGATCAGTTAATTGTTCAGATTTCTTTAAATCTGGACCACAGAGGAACTGACGGGGGCAAAATTCCTCTGTAAAACTGCAATTTGTTAATCTGTTCAAAATAAATGTTAAACTGGAAATTGGCTCCATTTTGTCTCTGCTTGAACATACATTGAATTACTTATGATAATTATTTAATTCAACAACAAAATTGGTGACCTCGACGTGTGCAGGGTTTTGGACCGAAATCCAGTTATTTTTTTAAGTTAATTAACGGACATGTATTTGCTCTATTGACAATTTGCGCAGAGTTGAGTAGTTTTTTAATTCTATTGATTGGTTAATCTAACATTGGGTAATGTTGTCATGCAAGTTAAATATGTTTTTTGTTTTTGTTTTGAGCAGATTGACTGTTGCAAGCCCGTGGTTGAAGCGGCTCCATTGTATGTGTCTCTCTTCTGAGCAGGACTGCGGCCTGCTTTGCACTCCGCAGAGAAACACCGGTGCCTGCTGGGAGATGGAGTTTGTTACTCTGCAGGACAATGGAGCAGATGGACCGGATGGTGCGGTCCCTTCAACGACTCAAAATCGGAACCAAAGTGCGGATCGGGGCTTGAGAAGTGGCGATCTCAATTACGGAAGGACGCTTTCGTAAGATTGTTCGAGGCTGGCAAACGGAAAATAGATTAAGGAGCGCCTGGGTTGCCCTCTGTTAATCTGAACGGATTACTTTGAACTGCCTGCATCTTCCCCAAACGTGCGCGTGAGCACCGCAAATTGGGTTGTGAGAAATGGTCCGGCATTTTTGGTGAGCTCCGACGAGGTTAGTGTTTTAAATTCTGCTTGTACAAGGGTGTATTACTGTGTGTGTGTGAGATGTTTTTTACGCAGGCGCTTGGCGAGAAGTGCTGGTGATGTTGCGTTTTGGGTTAAAATGTTATAGTATAAATAATGAACTCGAGTATAATAAATGAATTAACATAGATAAATAAATATATAACTGAATATGATGGATAACTGAAATTAAATATCTATAAGAATTAGTTGTGAACATTTACGACAGGCCATCAGAGCGGCCGCCCTAAGCTAGGAGCTAATACTGTGTGAGTTGTATGCTTGATAGCACGGCTAACATACGATAGCTGTGCCTATATGTTTTGATAAATAAATTAGTGGTAGTAGGCGGTTTTCTGCCATCTGTTCGAGTCTTTTGAGGGGTTTTCTGGAAGCCGGCGCCAGGACATTTCTCAAAGCGGACTACGAAACTTGTAACAGACTGGTCTGAAACCTCCGCGATAAAATAATTAATTAGGTCTAAAAGCCACAGCTTATAATGTTGTGTTTTTTGTTAATGGTTTTGGGCTGTAACGGACGTAGTTGAATCGGTGTTTGCTGTGCGGGATGGCTAAAATTGGAAAAATATGTTTCAGTCCGCGTGGACGAACAGGAGAATGTTTTGTTCGTGCCGAATTAAAGTTTGGTACAGTGGTATAAATTGTGCGGATTAAGTCCTGGTATTGCGGTAAGTCATCTTCTAAAGTGTTTGTTGTGATTTTTTGGAGTGTTTTCGCCGTACGTTTTGTACTGTTTTAGCTTTCGTTTCACAAAGAACGCTAACGGTAGCACGTTGCTATAGGCTGTTGTGCTAACTTAGCGGTGGTGGCTAACTGCATGTTCTATGTGTTGCAAGCTAAAAGTTGATTTTGGATAGAAAGTGATTACAGACTCCTGCAGACGATTGTCTTGTTAAGACTTAAACGAATTTGGATTTTGTTAAATTTTTCTGGTTAATTAGGATGTAACACGGCCAAATTTATTTGGGATAAATATGCATGTTACAATTAAACGTAAATGACTAAGAACAGTTACTCATGAGTCGATTCTGACTTGGTGTAGTTTTAATTTTTGATTTCATCTTTAAAATTAAAAAGAGGGAGTTTATAGTCAAAATAAAAGATGCATTTTTTGAATCTTTAAATAGGTGGATTTTTTGCTTTTTTGATTGATCCAAGCAGGAGTTGTTAAGTTGGCCTAAATAAAGATAAAGCTATATGTAGTAATTATAAGCATTTAACGAAAAGCAAACGGTATTAATTGGAAAGCAACAAACTGGTTTAAATTATTTTAATAAGCACCGTGTTGAATGGTACAGAAAATGAGTCTGTGATTTAAATAAGTATCATTTATGCTAAAATTATGTTTGGCTTATTTCAGATGGCTCTATAGACTTTAGAAATATAGCTTGGTCTCTGAATGAACGACCTAAAGGAGACTGGTGTTAAATTATTTACACAATTGAACATTCTTAAGGATTTTATGGACAAAAATGCTTATTGGAGTTATCAAAATTCAACTAGGGCTCAAGAAATAACCCAGCACATTTCAATTCCGTTACAAATTAAATGTTTTTATCATGCAAAACAACACTTATCATAGTGATAGTTTATAAACTAGTGGGATTTGAATGTTTGGTTTTAAAAAAGAAAACATTAAAACACAGAGTCATCTTTAAGTAATCAGTTTGTTTTTTTTAACAGACTGGGGATAAATTTGGAATTGGTCTAAGGATTGAAAGTAACAATTAAAGTCTTTGGTAGATTTATTTAAGAACAAATAATGAATATCAGAGGTGATCGAAATGATGGTTTAATTTGGAAGTAAGAAGTAAATTCTAAATTCATTTATTCTGATCATGTAGAGGCAAAATGTGATTGGACCAGCTACATTGAAATAATTTTTACCATATATTTGAATGCACATTTTGTTTTGACAAATAAGAATCGGTTTTGGTTTTGAAATTTAAGATTAATTTTTCAGATGTTCTTTAGCTAGTTTTTTTGATGCTGAGAGTAAATTTACAGGTCCTAAAACATTTTGGAATAGATCTGATCCTAGAATAATGACATAATATATCATTTGATTAGTGGGGACTCTGTAACTGACAATTTATTTAGATTTTTGATTTTATTTTCTTTATTTTTTCTTATTTTTATTTTTTGTTTTTTCCTCTTTCTCTCTCAAAATTTATATATTTGGTTCGATTTGGATTAAGACCCAGATTTTTGAACTGCGGTCTGTTTATTAATTAGAACTTTGGAAAATGTTAATTTGGGAAGCTGGATTAAAGAAAACGTGATTCAGTGGAAATGTATTTGACATCTCTAGAAGCTTCAATTTAATTTGGTGTTTATCATTGGAGAAAATAAAATAAAAAAGAAGCCTGAGAGGAAAAGGGGGATACTGAAAAGAAAAATGCTGGTTTTTATTTTTATTTTATTGCGACTAGTTTTTGTTTAGAGAAATCTTATCTCTTGAACCTCTTTTATTGAATTTTTTTGTTTTGTTTTGTTTGACTGCTGAGGGGAATTAGACTATTGTGTATCCTACGAAAATTTAAGAGGAGTTTTAGTTGCAAAAATCACTTTGACTATGTTCAGTGAATGGATTGAATGGATATTGGATTGTGTTAAAAAAATATATATATAATTTAGGTTTGGCAATATTTATGGGGAAAGTTGTTTTGTCAGTGATTTAAATCTTGGATTTTTCTTTAGAAATATAGATAGACTTTGAAGTATAGCAAACTGAAGACTGTTTTTGTAAACTATGTTGTGTTATCAGTCAGTACTGTTCTCTGGTTTTGTTTTAAACATTTGATGTTTTTAACCTTTTTCAACATCAACAACAGTTATCTCAATGTAAGTAGCATACTTATATTAGCAGAAATTATTAATTGATTAAAGGGACAGAGTCGGGGAAATGTGGTGTTAAGTCTGATTACAAAGGGGTTTAGTTCAATATGAGCTATTCGTCTCAACCTCAGTGAAGCGAAACCAGGAGAGCCACTTTTCCATAGAGACTTTAAAAAAAAAAAAAGGGATAGAACCTTTGCAGATGGTTATTGCCTTTATTTTTGTTATTGCAATGTTTTAGTGGTGCTTTAGCAATATCTAACAGAAAAATCCAGCCTTTTTGTTTGTTTCTTTTTTGATTTAATTTTGTTTTTCTAAGAACTAAGTGTGTTGATGAGATATTGCGATGCTCCATCTTTATAAATGTTTAATTTACACATGAGATGAAAGAGACATTTATCAAATTGAAAAAATTGAGGAAGGCATTGCATTGATGAAATATAGAATATAAATTGGATGGAAAATGAAGGAATCCTTAATTAAAATACGCAGGGGAAGTATTAGAACAACAGTTTAATTAGACGTATAAGGATTGATTATTATTCCTGGTGGAGAGAGCAAACCTGTTGATTGGTATATTTTTACCAGAATTAATATTGAAGAAATTATTACTAGTATAACTGATTGAAGTAAAATTAAAATAGAGCCCACATAGGCAGTCTGAGTGTGGAAGATATTTAAATTCAGCATTCGAGGAAGGAGACTAATGAATATGAAAATAAAATGTTTAAATGAAACTTGATTTGAATAAGCTGAGAGGATCGACTGTCTGTTTTTTTTTTTCTTCTTACTCTAATTATATATTTTTTCTCTTTTTCTCATCCTGCAACAGAAAAACCCCTCAGATAAACATTCTTGAGATGGAATTTATGATCCTGGGGAGATGAGATGGGTGGGGGTGCGTGGGCTGATGACGGATAGTGCCAGGCGCCCGCCGTAACGGCCACAGAGAGAAACATCTTTACAACCAGCGCAGAATTACGACTCTCTTGTGCTCTGCTCCCACACAGGGGGGCACAGGTGACTGTATATTTTCAGGGGTGGACTGGAGGCCACCCTCAAAAGAGCACGTTTCCTCATGCTGAGCTGAACTTTCAAGGACAATATGTGTGAATTCACTTGGCTGGCGTGGGAAGTGATGATCAAAGACTGTTGATTCAATGTCACTGTTGCTGAATTAACCACAAGAGTTTCTGTTGGTCTGATCGAAGGTGGCCGAGGTTCTACGTATTTTGATAACCCCATGTCTTCCCCAGGATTATCTCCGGGTAAAATACCACCATTTACCGGGAACAAAATTTGGCAGGAAAAATTGGGCCGATAGCAGGGGGTTGCTGGCTGGTGAGAGAGAAAAAACATTTTTTTCTTTTACGTTTTCCTCCACAGGGATGTACTGAATTTAAGAAAGGATATATTGTAATGGAACAGACATAAGTGTCTTAAACTGGATAAATAAAATAAGTAAATTTAAGAATCAATTTGGGTGAACAAGCAAATGGATAGTAATCAGTTGAACTGTACACAAAAAGTAAACTCTTGAGCCTGCTCTTGTTTTTAAATCCATTAATGAGGGAGGTGTTTTTTGGTTTAGTTTTTAGGAAAAACAACAGTGTGTCGAAATAATGTGGATTTGCTCTTTCCCCAGGGATTATTTTTAATTAGATGGGTGAAATAATTTCTTGGCACAATGCAGTTGAATTAGATTGAAAAGGAGTGATCACAAGACCGGATCAAAAAAAAAAAACTGTCTTTTTTAGATGTTTACAAGCTTATGCCCCAAGGTACAGCTCCAGGTCGAAGGCGTGAGGTGTCCAGTGGTTCAGCAAAGTTCCAGATGACAGCTGGGAACACACACAAAGTGCAGCTCCACGCCAACGACGAACCTGGTCGGATTCTGCCTAAGGAGGGTCGTGAAGGGTTTGACCAAGCTGAATCGGAAGCTGGGGCCACAGGCGGTGGGGCCTAGCTCACCCAGAAGGTTGTTTGGATGGTGATATTACTCATCCAGTGTGATCTATGTGCCAATGAATGAGATGGGCAATTTGAAATTGCCATCTCAAAAGAGGGATCTACAGAAGAAGATCACAACTCACCAATCAGCTGCACAGCAGGTTTTGACCAGCCCACAACGGTGGGCTAAGCTATAGGAAGCGGGGCCTGTCTGTGCATGTGTGTATATTGGGGGAAATGCTCAATTAATGAAGTAATTGGCATTTCAGAGAGTGGTTATCTGCAAATTTGGGAGTAAAAACTGGAACACTAAAAAAATAGGAGCCCTCCACACTGATCAGCTCTGTATATCGCTGTCCAGCTGCCAGGAGCCATTGAGGGGGATAAAATGAGAGTGAAGAAAGAGGATCAGAATACAAATATAAAGACTGAACATTTATTAATAATTTTTTGCATTTTACAGGTTGTTTAACTATTTGATTAACTATTTTATTCACAAGTGAAGAGTCATAACACTGCCTAAAAGGGTTCTTAATACCTTCTATTTCACAGGTTTCTTAACACTTTAAGTTTGATTTCTTTCAGAATATAATATAGTAATAATGTCTATGTTCATGGATTTTCTGAGCTTCTTCCACAGTATTAACATGTATCAAGTCAGATTTAATTATCTCTTCACATTTAAGACATTCTTATACATTGTGGGTTTTTGAATTTAGTTTGTGGGAATTGTTAAAATAAATTTTTTGCTTAATGCCAAAAGAGGGTGAATCTATGATTAACAGATTTACATTTTTTAATGGGAGTTAAGGTTAAAAAAAGGTACTTTAATAGTTTGTGTTTTGAATTTTAGTCTGAAATACTTCATGTTTTTAAACTGATGAAATTTCTTGGATTTGATTTCTTGCATTTTCAAAATGCTTTACAGGTTATGATCTTAAGTTCTAAACACTTACGTACAGAGGAGATATCAATCTATTTTAATAAAAAGATTGAAAGAGGGAATTGTGGTGTAAATTCTGCATAAGGTTTAAACTTTTATCATTCAGAAGGTAAAAGACTGTTTATAAAGTTTGCATGGTTATGGGTCTGTCACTATTGTTTATGCAGGTAAGCTTTTAAGTCATAAAACTCTGGGGTGAGTTTTTATTGCAAGCTGTAAAAAACAGGATGTCTGTAGAGTTGGGGTGTTGCCATAAAACCATAAATTCAGAATGAGCTTTTAAGAAAAAACGTCTCACCCATATGACTGTATAATTTTCTGACAGCCAATAAGAGCTAAGACACTGTATGAAAATGTTCTGATTGGAGAGATTAGAAACGCCTAGAGGCCCGGTTGTCTATAAAGCTGTGAAATAAAGATCAGTTAATTGTTCAGATTTCTTTAAATCTGGACCACAGAGGACCTGACGGGGGCAAAATTCCTCTGTAAAACTGCAATTTGTTAATCTGTTCAAAATAAATGTTAAACTGGAAATTGGCTCCATTTTGTCTCTGCTTGAACATACATTGAATTACTTATAATTATTTAATTCAACAACAAAATCTTAAATGTCAAGTAGTGCTGGATGATATAATGTATAATTTAAACTTTGTTCCTGTATGTTGGATCATTATTCAGAATTCACTTTCTTTTGCCACCAATTTGTTGAGGGTACAATATTATTGTACATTGACTTAGACATATATTGACCTCTAACTTAATTAGATGTTGTCCTTCTAGATCCAAAGAACTCTTAAATCAAAATGAAAAGATTTTAAAAATGGTAAGATTGAAATCAAATAATTATTGGAGAGATGTAGGTCTATGAAGTATTTTTTGTACATTCTTCCTATCATGTAGCTGATCAAAAGAAGGTTGAGGCCCATCTAACTGGTGGGGGGCCACCACCATCTCCCCTTACCCCAGCTGAGGTGTTGGCTCTGTAAAGGCAGAGCAGTCGTTCGTGGCTTTCCTGGGGGCACTACTTCATCTTTCTTCTAGTGATTTTGTTAAATGGAAGTTTACAACATATAATAATGTATTCCAATGTGTTTTGCAATCTTATTTGAAATACATTTACATGTTACTAAAATATTTGTGAAATAGTTTTTGATTGTCATATGTAATGGGCTTTGTCCTACAGTTTCTGGTTGACAAAATTAAAGTTATTTTGACAAAATATAGTATAATCTTTGTTTTCACGTCCAAAGGATCATCATTTAAAAGTTCACACCACGCTCAGAACATCTCTAGAACAAACTTACCCAGAACGTAACCTGGTCTGCAGCAGGTTATGTTCAGAGATTCAGGGTGTATTAAGATCTGCACTGTTTAGTCCACTTTAAACGGAACCCGTGTTCATTTGGACTTCCTCATCTTCTTTCTTTCTTCCTTCCTTATCATCGCAACTTCGTTTCCATAACGTCAAGAAATCAAACCCACAGTAATCACTAATAAAGATTTTTCATACACATATACCAAGTGGAGTACAGTAAAGCTGTAATGCTCTGCTTGGGAAAGTAAATCTGTTGGTCTTGTACTTGGTACTCAGACACCAATTCTGAGTAGCAAACTGCTAGACAGGACATGTGTAAAAATCAAACCCCCCAAAAACAAGCGAATCCTGCTGCGGATCAGAGAAACAGACCGAGACCAACTTTTTTAGGTGGTCTCGGTCCGGTTCCAAACGGACAGAGGTTCGCTTCGCTTCAGGTCTGAATACAAACAGTCTCGATCCGAACCAACTGCACAATACATGCGCCTTTTTCTAATATCATTCATATTCTTTAATCCGCGCGTTTGACTCGCAGCACCACAAATCAATATCCCATATTCTGTAGTGAATCATCGCTGTCCAATAGCAGCACTGATCGTTACACACGTGGATGTGTTTACAAAATAAAGTCCACTTGCAAAAATGAACAGTCTGAATACAAACCGCAGCAGAGGAAAAAAAAAAATTGTTTGCCTTTGGTCCGGACCAAACAACTGGACTAAAGGACTTTTCTGGTCTGAATACACCCTAAGTTGCTATGGTTACTAGCATAGCTTGAAAGATACCGTCGTTTTTGGAACCAAAAGTTGAGGTTATCCACATACTTACCCTCAAACTTATCTGGTTATATCACATAACCTGCTTTCTGGAACGGACCCCAGGCCTTCTAAAAATAAAAGCATGAACAAGGACACACTTTATTCTGGCAATACTTTCAAAGTAGCAGTTGGCCGATTTATTGCCAGGCTTTCTTCAGGTCAAATCTAAGAGAACACCTTGGTCTTGCCTTCCTCTGTGGTTTTCAGCCCTGTAAAGTCTAGTTGAGATGATATATTTGTAACCCTACAAAAACAGTGACATGTCTTTTTTTTTTTGCATTGGTGGAAATTCTGACCCATCCAGTCACTGATATTTGGACACCCAATAGAGGACTATAACTGTGTGTTGAAAAGGGTGGAAAAAATCTGTATGTTGTTAGCATTTATATTACATGAGATGTTGTAGTACTTCATAATTGCTGCTATGATGTAAAAACTTCCAGCAGTAGTTCTGCAGGGAATGTGGGGGTTTTGGACCTAAAAGCAGGCACTCTGAAGGTTGGTCTGTTTTGTAACGAGACACAAAATGTTACAGGATAAACATAACCAATCAAAAGAAGACACGTAAGGTGACAAGGGAAACAGAGAGAGAAATGGGTTATGATGAAACAAAGGAACTGAGAGTGGATGGAAACAGTTTGGTTGTCGATTACTCATTCAGAGCGGATGTCAACAGAATATAGAAGGACAACCGAGGACATCTAGTGGGAACAAGAAGAACTGCCCTAGGAAAAACATCTCAGCTGAATTAAATGGCTGTGAAAATGTTTAAGAAACTGCAGAAAGTCCACCAAAATGTAACTTTAAACGCTAAACTAGAGACAGAGAGCAAGCCCAAATCATGAAACATTCATTCGTTAATGCTCTAGCTTTTTGAAATGTTCTGATAGGAACCATTTTATCTTGGATTGTCAGTGACAATAAAGCCAACATGCAGTGGCACAGTGTTGTGGTTATCTAACAATGGTTCACTTTCATTTCTCATTCATATTAAAGTCATAAACATTTGCATTTGTTGCAATTGTAAATTTACTTGTCAATAGTTAGTGCAATAGTTATGTTGTCCCAGATATTGGGGGAAAAAAAGCTCAAACAGGTTAGGGGTTAAGAAAAACATTCACCCATTTTCCACTTAATTTTCACAGGATAACAGCGACTGTTGCCTTGGTCCATCAGATTCTGAGTAGGTTCACTGTTCATTACAGACACACACTCCTAAGCAGGAATTTTGTAATTAAAAAAGGTTAAATGTTGTTGGTGGGTGGGTAGAAGACAGTGGTTAGTAAAGCCAACACATTTAGAAAAGTTGCTCAGATTCATACCTAAAACCTTCTTACTGTGAGGTAACACTGTCCCACTGTGAAGAATGCTTTATTATTTTCATATCAAGCCCAGTGGGACATATAAAGACATCTATTATATCTGCTTGTGCAAAGCGACGACCTTTATGACGCGAATGCTCTTCAAGTGTGGCCACAAAGACATGTGAAACTTTCTGTTTTTCTCAGTACTACCATAGCAAAGTAGTACTTCTTGGTTAGGGGGAGGTGTTTCGTCTTTGGTTGAGAAGTGACCCACGCTCTCATCACTTCCTTTTTCATCTGTTCACCTACGGCTTCTATTCGCAGTCTCATTTCTAAGAGGAGCCATTTTACACCATTCAGGGTACTTCACCTGTACAGAGTAGTGTGGCAGCTGCCATAGAGATATGAAAACTGTGGTTGTACTGTTGATGATGCTACTGGGAGTATCACATGGTAAGTTCTTAAAGTTTTATATAGTTGCTTCATTTTTAGAAAACATGTCAGTGCATTTGAATAAACTCCTGCATAAAGGAAATCACTGAGGATGCAGATGTCGAACTAAACTAACTGTGATGTTTAAACTAATATTTTGGGCCCTAAAATGCCTATTCAAGGTTAACAAGTTGTCATTCACTAATGCCACTAAGTCATTAACTGAAAAACAAGCTCTGCTGTGCTCTTTGTTCACGTACACAGAGCTTTGGAAACCGTGGGCTTGCTTCAGCGAACGGATTTCCCACACATATGCGACTAGGTCTCTTTGATTTTGAAGGAACTAAAGCTTGAAAATGTTCTTCTTTGAACCTGTTTTTTAAAATTTGCAGCAGTGGAAATCTACTGCGATGCCAGACGGGAGAAAGCTCAATGTTTCGCCGCTTTGGGAGGAACTGTGGCCCTCCAGCTGATGGATGAGGCTTCAGAAATACCCAGATACAGATGGATGAAGGATGCATCAACAAATGAGTTAAAGCAAAGTATTTTCGGTGGCATAAAATATAACCTCACATTCAATACCATAGGTCACAGGTCTGTTTTTATTCCTGGTAATGGAACTTTCAAGATCAATAACCTGAGCAGATGTGACAGTGGTATATATACACTTGAGATTTTTAATTCTTTCGGAAAAACAACAGGCAGTAAGATTCTGCAACTGACTATTCAAGGTAAGCTTATTTTGTTTTTAACCATAATTTATCCTAGTAATGTTTAAATATATATATATAGTCTTGGACATCCAACACTCTGAAAAACTAAGCACACTCTTCAAAACATTATTTGTGGTTACATCTGTGTGTGTCTCTTTCAGCTCCCGTGTCGTCTGTGCGTATGATCTCGGGGTGTGTGCCCCAGGGACTGTTAAAGGTGTCCTGTCTCTCTGAGGGTGGGGACAGTCCTCATTACACCTGGATTCTGAATGGACACAAAACCAGAGAGACTGAGATCTTGAGCAGGAATACTGAAAATAATATCATCATCCTGAAACAAAACATCTCAGGAAACCTTGCCTGCTCAGTTTGGAACAACATCAGTAACATCTCAGAAGAAAGGATCATATCTGCTTGTGAAGGTTAGTCAACTGGAGATGAATTTTGCTTTATAACATTAGACTTTCTCCCACAGTAAAACAAAACCAAAACAGAACCCTGCTTCCCCTGGGAGGAGCGGATATATGTTTTTGAATGGTTATTTGTAGTATCTAAGCTGATTGATTGCTGTGTTCAGTTTGGTAAAGAGTTTAAATATTAATCTTCTATATAAACTCTTTGGAAAGCCTTTAGTGCTCAGAGGACGACTGGTAGCTAGAGTTGGATTTACTTCTTCTGGTGCCCAAGGCAAAACATAACAGTTGTTCTACAATTTATTTCTAAACATTAGTTAAATCAGCAATTGGATTTTGGGTCTGTTTATCTCACTACACTGCTTTTCCATAAGAAAGCATGAGAGAACCAGTGGCAAGAAAAGTCTTTAAAAATCACCATCCCCCTTCCGTTATCCTCAACACACAGATAGAAAAAGTAGGTCACCTATTAGAGGTTGTTTTTTTTTGTTCTGTCTAAAGCAACAAAAGTTCTAGGCTGACCGCTCTTTGCTAAATCCATACCACAAGCGTCATATCCGGAGAGATTTTAAAGAATAGATAGCTTTTACCAAAGTTATACAGGGCATGAACATTCACTGCTTATCTTGCTTTAAAGTTTGTCTTGCAAACAAACTTATCAAATACAAATTCAAAGCAGACAAAGACCAAAAACACAAATTACTGAATGATTATGCAAAAAGTGGGCTTTGCAAATATATTTATGACACTTTAACTTGCAGCCTGCTGTGTTACAGCTACTAATTTCAGTGTATTCTATTGACTATGTATTTGATGAACTCCCAAATCAATGTATATCGCTCTTTTTTTGCTAATTTTCCAGCCCAAAATAGCTTAAACTCAATTCCCTTAATTCTCTCCATGTTAAATCTAGAATAGAATTAAAATTCTGCTTGTCACAAATTAACCCTAAATAGTCAATCTCTGTCATATATCAGAGATCTGTTTGTTTCCCCTTTTCCTAACATAACCCTTTGCTGAATATATATCTTCCTTCTACTTCATAAGAAAGCACAACTTTTTGTTGGTTTACCACACAAAACACGGCTGAAATGATATTTGTACCTGTAATGTGACAAGATGCAAAAACATTCAGGGTATGAATACTCCTGTATAGCAATGCATGTGTATGTGGATACTTTAAAAATAAATTTTCCGTCAACAATTATTTATTCCTTTCTCAATAATCATGGAAAAATCTTTATTATCTTTATTACATTCCAATCCGAGCCTTGTAATTGCTGACCAGCTTTTAGCATGTTTTCACTGATATTTTGATGAATTACTGTGTTTTTGGTAATGAACTACAGGTATTTTTGGTTGAGAGGCCTCCCTGCCACCATCTTAAAGATCTCATTCACTAGTTTTTAAAATACATTTACTCTGATCTCTAGTTTAAAATATTGAAACATTTTCAGTGCAAAAAAATGCTATCTAACTCATGTTTAAAGAGTTAAAAACTCAACATCATCTGTTTTTTGCTGATAAACTGTAACAAAATGAGTGTCAAATAGTGCTGCCTACATGTTTGGTCATTATTTTTGGTGTTTGGTGTAAAAATGTTAATTTTGTATCAAAAACCTACATTGCACTGCCCTTTTCAAGTTAAAACTTTACGCTACACTTTCATTTGAATTGTCAGCTTTTATTTCTGACATCAGCCATCCTGCTGCTGTGGCGTATAAAACAACCTCAGTCTCAGCCACATCTCCGTAGCGAGTAGGAGTTGGCAATTCACAAGCCATCGGCTCAAAACCATACGGCTCAGGGCTGCTTGCCTCCCCCACAGAAACTTCCTCCCTTTCCTCTGGTAAAGAAGATTGAGAGAAATCTTCAAAATTGCCCCCCTCTGAGGCAATGAAACTTGAGCCGCTATTGCTCTCCATCTTAGAGTCTGTGGGGCACTGAAGCAGAGTGGCAGTCAACATGTCAGGCACAGCACAGACCACACCCAGCCCCTTGCTGGTCCACCAGGCTACGGCTGATTTTCAGGCTTTTTTCAAACAGGAAATGTGAGCGGAGCTAAACTTGTGTAGGGAGTGAGTTTCTCTTTAAAGGGGTTGCAGTTTGTTGGAAGAGTGTTTGGGGGGGGGGGGGGGGAGGGGGGGGGGACTTTAGGATCACGGGTCCAGCTTATTATCATTCATGATATGTAAACTTTTTGACTCTGATTGGCTGACAGCAATGTGATTCTAATCCTGCCCTCAAATAAACAACTACTTAACTTTATTGGTGGTGCTGCAAAGACAAAATTCAACATTTCTTTCTCAGCCCTGCTTTCTTTGGTAAAGGAGAAAAAAATGCAACACTGACGTCTATGTCAACAAAAAACACTGGCTCAAGTATCTTATGCCATGTTGTGGAGTTCCTACCGGTTAACATCAACAAAGACGCAATATGCTCTCATCTGGCAAGAAAATCAATGCAGCCTTCCGGTGCGTAATCACAACCTAAGTTAGACAAGAGGATAAATACTAACTTTCCCTGAGGTGTAGAAGTGACAGGATTTTTCTAAATTGCTATTTTTTTTGCTGAGTATTCCCTTTATGTTGCTAATGCAGACAATGGGGGTTAAATAATTTTGACACCTGACCAATGGCCATCCCACTGAGCCCCCACCCCCTTTAAAATTTTTTATTGCGTTCATACAGACCGGTCATCTTCAATCAAGACATGTATGCAAAACCCAGTTATTAAATGTATAGACAGTGATACAAATAAATCCTAATTTAAAAAAAATATATACATATACTGTACCTCGCTGCTGCCCAATAATTTCAATTGGACTAAGACATTGTCTTGAAGATGAACAGTAATTCTAACCTCCACCTGTGTGGGCGGTAATGTACCGAAAGCAACACTTTCAGATGCCAAAAAAAGAAGAAACTGAAGAAGCACATTTTCACTTGTCCTTTCTGGGGACGACACTGTATGCAACTTAGAGTGACCAACCAAATAATAAAAAAAAGAAGTATTTTCACACATTCTCATTAAATAAGACCTTTAGGGATTGATTTATCGAAAGATTTGTGCCTGTTAAAATGTGTGCAAACTTTATACAGGACAAAAACATGCAGCATGAGATCTACTAAGCAGAAGCAGGGAGGACAGCGTGTGCTAAACCTGGAGGAAGAGACGTGCAAGCCATTTTGCAATTTTGCCCTTGATTAATTTGCAATGTGGCAATTTTTTTTCAGAAGGAGACACATATTGGAAGGAGAACAGGCAAAAAGAAGTATGCATTCCATGTGCAATGTAATTTATTAAACATGAAACTGTTTGCACCGGCTGTTTTTGTGCCTATTTTTACTGTCTATGAAAGGCATGTTTTAACTTTGCAGAACCACGATTCATTATAAGTTTGTTACTGACAAACAAAAAACTATTATTCACACACATTCTAACCTAATAGTAATTAACACCAATGGCCATAAACCTGACATTTATATAAATTTCTTTTTCCCTTTTTTGAAAAGACATCATAACTTACTGCTTTTTTAATGTATCTGCACCTGCTGTTTATTTGTTTATTTATTTGAATATCTATTAATTTCTACTGGAGTGGTAATCTTCCTGAGGTACATTTTATAAAATAATCATGTAAATACCACAATGACGATTACATATATGACATTTTAAAAACACAATTAATTACATTACATTGATTACAACTTGCACAATCAGTGGCTGCCTGTATTTGGGTCAAAAACTATGTGTGGGTGTGTTTTTAAATCCTCTTCAGCAAATGTTTTAGGAGCTAAAAAATATATACGGATGTACCAGGTCAGCTTAATTTCGTTATGTAGCACATGAAAATCTGAACCCATTTTTAAAATCCCACGGTGATTAAAAAAAGCCTGTCCCTTCTATGACACAAAAAGCCATTTTTTATCGTCTTGCCTACCTTGGCTTGCAACTGCCCAGAAAGGCTGCAATGATCTTAGGCCAGGAGAAAGTAGAGCACATCTAAGCTAGTAGAAGCTAATGGTTAGCAACTTGTGTAGAAGAACACATGTCAAACTCAAGGCCGAGGGCCAAACATGACCTGCCATAACAATTTATCCCCGCCCTCTAGACCTCGCAGGGCTACATAAATAGAACATTTGACTTAACAGCTAGGTGCCTAAATATAATTTTATCAGTCAAATCAAATCAGTATTTATTTGAATAGAGCCAAATTACATCATTTTGAAAGGATATTTGGTTTTACTTATTTTTAAGAAGTTGCCTACTCATCGAATAAAGACAATCCATTATATTTTAAACATGTGTTAATGGTACTTTTGTCAACACTTTCTGCTACAACAGGCCCTTTAAGGACTTTAATTAATAAACGAAATGGAAATAGGTTTGACATGCCTGGAAGCTAGGCATTATCGACTCTACTAGTAGAAGCTAACCATTAGCAAATTTGCTAGTAGAATTATTAGCAACTCCACAACATGGTGGAACATGTTTGGGCTGGTGTTATATGTGGCCACAACACATCAGCGCTGCATTTTCTTACCCAAGAAAAAGGAGCAGAGGAAGAAATTGTTGGTTTGTCTCTTTAAAACACCACCAGTGAAGTAAGTTACATTACGTAATTTGTTTGAAGACAGCATGAGAGTTGCTGTTAACCAATTAGAGGTGAGATGTTATTATATCATAAATAATAACATGTAATCGTAATTCTGACAATTCTCCCCACCCACTCCTCCGACAAACTGTAGCCTACTGAAGCAGAAGCGCCAGAGAATTTTTTCCACATACAATGAGTCACAAAGGCCACTGCAATTTTATTGAGAAAAAAAATCAAGTCAAGACCTTTAAGACCATCAAGAACTATTCTATAAAATGAACAAATTAATGAATAAACCTACTTTTTACATTTTGCACTTCAGTGCTTAAAGGGGAATTCCTTTTTTTTTCACCTGGACCTTATTTTTAACACATTTTATGTTTTCTTGCTCACCCTGAGAATTTTAAAGCCAGTCTGAGCCATTCAGCACTATCTATATTCACTTCTTCCATCAGCGGACATCGTTGGAAAGCTGTGCTAGGGTTAGTCCACATTCGGCTTGTAATAAGGTTTAATCTGTGTATTATATCCAAATCGGCCTTGAAGAAAATAGGAAGCACTTCCGGGGCATTCGTAAGTCCAAGTGGAATATAAAAATGATAAAATTAAGCTGTTTGGGGCAGATTAAACCTTATAAAAAATTGTAATTGTAAAAAACCGAGCACTTCTGTTCTACCGATGTACACTGATCAAGAGTGTAGGTAAATACTGCTGAACGACTCAAACTGGCTCAGAACTTTTTAGTGTGAGTAATAAAACATAAAATGGTTGAAAAAAAACACATTTTCCATTAACAGTCTCAATGTAAGTGATTGTTGTGAAGTGGGCTTAGTTCTTGCAGTTCCTGATACCTTTACGATATTACAACACTGAGAACGTTATGCATCACAAAATAAGAATTTTCATTGACTTTGAAAAATGGTCTGTGGAGATGTGCATTATTTTCTAATTGTTTTCTGTGGAATTATAGTCCTTTATGCATTAATCATTTACTTTTAAAGTTATGTCTCTACATTTGTAGGTGACGAAACTCAATGTAACACTGGAGAAGACAGAGCTACTTGTTATGGGGCTTTAGGAGGAACTGTGGTCATTAAACTGATGAACAACACCTCAGAAACACCGAAATATGAATGGAAAAATAACACATCAACAATCCTGAGGGGCAAAGGGAATAACACTATTCCAAAAACCCTTAAGGAAAGATATCTCTTTATTCCCATGTTTGGTACGTTCAGTATCATGAATCTCAGTAGAGCTGACAGTGGTAACTTTACTCTTGAAACCTTTGATTCAAATGGACGGAAATTAGAAAAGAGGACTCTTCAATTGATTGTTCAAGGTAATTGTTGTTCTTTTTCCACCGAAACAAGATTTTACACTGATAAATCTCCAACTAAGATCTTGGTAATTTTTTCAAGCATATCTCATGTTCAGCTCAAATATAATGCTGTAAGTTTTTTGGGGAAAAATAAAATTGCTTTTCTTTCAGCTCCCGTGTCCTCTGTCCAGCTGGTCACTGAGTGTTTGTCCGAGGGACAGTTGAAGGTTTCTTGTCTCTCTGAGGGAGGGGACAGCCCTCAGTACAACTGGAGTCTGAATGGACACAAACTGACTGACTCCGAGCTCTTCTCAGAATACAGTGAGACTGATGTCATTGTTCTGAGACAGAATATCACAGGACGCCTGGTCTGCTCAGTCTCGAATCGGTTCAGTTCTCTCTCAGATGAGAAAACCATATCTACATGTGGCAAGTGACAAGATTATAATCTAAAGAAAACAATTATTGACCATTTTGCCAGTGAACTGATTGAATCTTAGTTTGTTTGCTTTCTCACAGGGTTCATATTCATTAACTGCACTTTCAACGGAACGGAAATATCTGGGTGGGTGTTTGAAAAAGATAACATCCTCTGTGTTAAACATGCAGCAGTTGTATATGGTGTTGTAGGTAAGACGGTTACACGTTGAGTCCTCTATTTATACATTGTCCGAAAAATTGTTGACTCTGACTGTCTAATTGACTTGTGCTTGCTTATCAAAAAGGCTTGTTGACGGTAATGGGCAGTTTACTCTCAGTACTGGTAATTGTCTTAGCTGTTGGAACAGGGTTCATCTGTGCGCAGAGGAAAAAACACAATTTTAAAGGTACTAACCTGATTTCATTCTCACTGCTTTTGTAATTTTTCTTTTTTGTTAAATTAATAAAAACGTACCCTGCAGTCAGTAAGTTTACCTGAACCTTTACCTTTCTGCTGTTCTGCAGTGGAGAAAGACAACAGCGAACCTGTTTATGCTGAGGTCAGGATTGTTTCACAGCAGGAGAGGCAAACAGAGGAAAGTATGGAAGAAGAAGCGGAGTACAAAGAAGAGCCACTTTCTGAGCTTCCACAGCAGTCGGTATCAGCTGCAGAAAATCCTATCTATGCACAAGTCTGTAAAGTTAGGTGACCTTTGTTACTGCGGTCTGTTTACAAAGACTGTAGGTTGATGGTGTGAAGAAACGATGCCAGAATGTATCACACCTTCATTTAATGAGGGTTTATTTTCCAAACACAATCAAGGTTCATTCTCGTCTTGTTTTTGTCTACTTATGTCTGCCCAAATGCTAACTTGGCATTACAATATCCAGTCTTGAGGTCTAATCAGTGGCTCAAGAAGTTGAAGAGGTAGTAGCTTTAGTGGCATTGTTTTGAAACACATTACCACCATTTAAAATCATCATTCTGGAATAGATGCAAGCAACCATTAGCATAAATCTAATCGCGTATAAATGACATATGCTTTTACAGAGCATGCAGCTGGCAACATGGAAATTAAAAAGACATGGCCAAGGATTTGCTGCTTTCACATCAGCCATATGCTGATGCAAGATATATGTGAGAGATTTCTACTATATGCAATACATTAAGGGTAACAATGTATTTCTCAGATCAGTTGAACATTGGAGGATCATTCAGTGGCTCAGAGTTCTTTGTAATCACAATGTGTGCTGGTGCTATTTTTGCTTTTTATCATGTGGGTCACAAGCCTAACGTCCTTGTCAGGATGCCTCGGCTGATCACAAGGTGTAAAGAGCGCATTTACAATACAGCCTGAGGAGATGGTCTGAAAATGGCTGTAGTAGGACCTCTCTGCCTGCTTAAATCAAGGTGCCTTTCTTTATCTATACTCACTTATCCTGGCAGGGTCAAGGGGGTCCTAGTGTCGATCTCTAGCAATCATCGGGTGAAAGGTGGAGTAAACACTGGACAGGTGGTTAGTTAATCTAAGGGAAACATGAAGACTCAATACAAACCACTATGACTGCAAATACTAAAATTTATGGACAATTTCAAGAGACCAATTTACCTAACAGTCATGGTTTGGGGCTGTAGGAGTAAGTACTCCGAGAGAATGTTTTCTAGAACATCAAATTTGCACCAAAAAATTTTATGTCTTTCTTTTAATATAGCAAAGGTTAGGATACTAATGTTTCAGATCTACACCGATTTACAAATCTGCTGTCAACAAAAATCTGACTTCACTGTCTAATTTATATATTTTTTGTTTGTTTTTTGCAAGTTAAACAAATTACAAAAAAATGTTTGTTATGTTTTTTATTTAAATAAAAAATGTGATCAACAAGTACTTTATATTTGATGATACGGAATCATGTCACAAAAAGCTCTATACTGTATCTATAGACACCTGCAGGTATCAATAGAGCTACGTTTTGAGATCCCTATAGAGATCTGTATGGGAATCATCTGAAGTGAACAAATGAAAAATTGTTACAATTTTCGTAATTACTGAAGAAATGTTGCCATCCTTTTTAAAGGGAATATGAGAAAATAATCTTTACATTAAAGAAAAAAAGTGCAATAGTTTTAGTAGTATGAATCCATTGTGCTTTGTGATGTGTAAACAAGATTAACTTTTCTAGAGGTAGGTGGGATTTGAAGTGCCCCCAACACTTTAGTGATGCTGTCATGATTAACCCACACATTAGAGAATCCATAAACTAATCAACCAAACCATCAGGTTTACTACAGCTGTTAAAGGAGTTTGTGTGTGTACAGACCAAAAGCGATAGGAGCGACTAGAGCTTCAGGTTTACATGTAAAATCAATGGAGGAGTGCAATGAAGCGCGACTTGGTGTCCCGCCACACTTCAGAAGCAGATTTGCGTCGCGAAAAAGCTTTTCTGCCTGATTTGCACGAACAATTCGCGCTACAGATGTAATGGAAAATTCGCACTGCATTTTATGTGGTGCATTTTGTGCATCCACGCTCATGGCGTTCTCCAGGCGGCGAGGAGCTGGTGTTTATGAGAGGTTCGCTGCTGTTTATGGCTCCCTCCGCCGTAGCTTGACTGTATCTGTAGCTCACCAAACCCCCAGTGCAGCGGTCCCCAGTCTACCGGAGGCCAGGCCGAACACGTAATCCACTCTGTCCTCCGTCAGCTCGGTCCATAATCCACCGGCAGTTGCACTGTAGCCCCAGCTCCGCTAAAGCCCGGCCCGAACACCCAGTCCTCCGTCAGCTCGGTCCATAATCCACCGCCAGCTGCACTGTAGCCCCAGCTCCGCTGAAGCCTGGGCCGAACACACAGTCCTCCGTCAACTCAGTCCATAATCCACCGCCAGCTGCACTCTGGCCCCAGCTCCGCTGAAGGCCAGTTCGCGCGTGAAAATACCCTATTTTAAGCGCGACCAGTTCGCGTTGTACACGCTTCAAGGTGCGAATGTGCACGCGAACAGCTAGGCGTGTGTCGCGCTTTATAGTCGCTCCTATTGCGTTCAGTGTGGACACAGAGTTAGGGTAATTACCTATGACTGCATGTGTAAAAGTTTTGCATTTGATGTTGGACCACAGTTGCACATTGCTGCAAAACTATTCTAAATGTTAGTCAAGAAGCTGATCTTATGGTTGACATTTTTCTTTTACTATCAGAGTTCCTGGGTAGACAGTGACTATCATAGTGAACTCCACCCTGTTTACTTGGCTCTTAATAGATCTTCAAAGACAGTTTGTCCCCGTTAGCTGCATGAAAATCACTAAAGAACACAGTTCAACATACATGAAATAATTATTTTTAAAGGTCTGTTGCTGGTGTTTTTATAATTTTTTTTCCGTGTTCTCTGGTATGAAAGAATGCCGCCTGTGTCTGTGAAAAAAAAAAATCTTGTTCAGTTAAGCAAAGCAGTCGACTGGAAAATGATTTGGAGTTATTGTTGGACCATGAAGTACTAAATTGGCTCGTTTTTCTATAATCCAGCCTCCTGCCCCCCTCCCCCCTCACCATGAGTTTAGCGCTGCTCTGACTTTTGGAGAAAAACTGAGGCTTATCTAGACCTGAAGTCCATTGGTGAATTTGCACCAAGTACCACAATGAAACTGTTTTATTAAGAGCTGGGACATTTGTTTTTTTTAGTGTATTTTTCGTAACAACT
Organism: Apricaphanius iberus; assembly: GCA_028564705.1. Taxonomy (NCBI): domain Eukaryota; kingdom Metazoa; phylum Chordata; class Actinopteri; order Cyprinodontiformes; family Aphaniidae; genus Apricaphanius; species Apricaphanius iberus. The sequence goes on from JAPXFQ010002076.1 coordinate 743,337, forward strand.
GGAGTCAAAGCTTATTTTAGCAGGACAGTGACTTTCCAAATACAAAAGTTTATTCACAAAAGGAGAAAAAAACACATTTAATCACTCAAGCTAGTAACTAACACAAATAAAAATAAATGAATAACCAAAATAAAAGAACAGTGAATGGATAAATATGCAATAAAATTAGAAACCATGAATTCTTCTGGAGGAATCTGGATGCTTTAAGGAACAAAGGCTTATTTTGTAAATCCAGGAATGAAAGCTAAATTAGTTTAGCAATTATGATAAGTTTAACTAATTAGCACCATCGATTTATATCTAAACCTATAAATAATTTAAGGAAAAATAAAATATTCTTTGGGCAAAGAGATGTTTTGTTTAAAATGTATCTGGATGGAAAGTAATTAACCTTTGACATTACCTCAATTCAGATTGATCATGGCAGTAAATATAATTTCAGTATTTTGATGCATTAAGGAGGGTTCAACAATGGCTAATAAGATTAGTTTCTGTTCTTAAACGATCTACTTTGAACCGATCTCTAGTTGAACACCTTCAATTGTTTATTTATTGAAAACAGGCCTAGACCAAACATGTGGGCTTATCTTTAGCATATAGCTCACTTCTAACCCATGTGGTGCTGTTGGACAAGCTCAAATACATTCATTAACATTGAACAAAGAAAATGAAACTCCTGTCGGATTGAGTAACTCAAATTGCACGATTTAAAACGACTCTTAGTCAGGAAAGTCTTTTAAAACACTGGTTAAAACTTCAGACTGAGAGGCCGGGTTTACCCAAACAGATAGCTGATGATATTTTATACACAGTCACAAAATCACAGTGAAACATAACTCTTAAATTTTCTAAACTAATCTTGCACTACCCAGAACAGACCTTATAGAATGAATAAAGTTCTCCTGGCTTCTCCGTGTCAATGAGGGAGGAGATCAGACGACGTTAGCCTAGCAGGCTAACAATGGCTGTAGTGGCTACTTAGCAGTGAACCTCAAGACCATTGGAGATGTGGTTAGCTTGTCCTCCCATTTGGCTAAGCAGCAATCAGCTCCAACTTTCCTTCACTGAATTGTTCCTTTGGCAGCTTTCTCCAACCAGGCATCCGACTCTCATTGACACTGTGGGGGGTGAATGAATGCGGCTTCGGCTGGTCAGCTCCCGGATCTCCTCTCCTGGAGGCCTACTATTCAGGGAAGGTTTTGTCGGGCTTTGAGGGTAAAACAATTACTTTGCTTCATCAGTGTTTGCGATTCACCTAATTGGCGATCTTTGAGTCCCTTTGAGTGAGTTTGTGTGGAGCTAGAATCCAGATTAACCATAGGTTGGATTAACGAAGGTTGGACCATAGACTGTAAATACAATAGACAAACCCTCGTTGACTTCACCCATAGGTTTCTGAAGAGCAAAAATGAAGCCAACTGCCGATGGTTCTCTTATTTCTCAAACCTCAAAAGGTAAGAACGAGTAACTTGAAATAATTATTAAAATGTAGTGTTATAATAATTAAATTCAAACAAAACAGCCTGTCAATCAAAGTTTGGTCCCTCATTAATTATGCAATATTTCAAAAAACTATCTTACGAAAACCGGCCTGGTGTCTATTTTTTTGACGAGTCCAGCGTTATCTCAGGAAGAATATGTAACCATAGAAAGTTTAAAAAAAATTCGCACCAGGCATTAAATTTGTTTATAACGTGTCAAGCTGTCTTGCAGATAAACATCTAAAACCAAATAAAAACTGCAGAGGCAACTGATATTGGAGTTCAGAAACACCAAATGACTGAAGTCTTTACGTTAGTCCCAGGCTGTGAAGAGCTTCCCCGCAACCAGAGGGGGACAGCAGACTATGGAGCAAGCTATTAGCTACAGTTAGCCACCATTAGCTACAGTTAGCCACCATTAGCTACAGTTAGCCACCATTAGCTACAGTTAGCCACCATTACCCACCAGCGTTAGCCTAGAGAGACCTGTCAATCAAAAGGGCACGCCCCTAATTATACATAATTTCAAGATTAAATTATAAATTAAACGGAGAAGTTAGAATAAATTCACCCTCTCAGAGTTGTCAAGATGGTAAACCTGAACTATCTACCCTAAAATGTTTTTTTTTTTAACCAGGCTGTAAACATGTTTATTTTTGCTGTAAATTTGTCCTTTTTAACATGGGAGTCAATGGGAATATGCTCCTTTTTGGAGCCAGCCCCCAGCGGATGAGGGCTGAACTGCAATTTTTGACACTTCCACGTTGGCTTCACTTTCTGGGTGGGGAGTTTACCCTTGGGTTGGACATAAAAGCTTAGGTGAAAACAAACACAAAACAGCTAAAACTGAGAAATAAACAACGTGGTTTAAGTTCTCTTTACACAAGTTTATGTTTTTATGTTGAAGTCTGTCTAAAAGAAAATGTAAGAACATAAAAATAAGGATACTTTAAAACAGAACTTTGCAATGGGATTGGACTGGATAATAGATAACATGCATTTAGTGCACCATCGGAGAGGGCACTTAGTGTCTGGAGGCACATTTTAGAAGAAAGACGTACCAGCCTGAAACCAAAATCTCTTCCCAATATCATCTTGCTGCACAGCAAGACCAATGCCCGTGTAATTAATTACCTGTTTTTGAGTTATTCTTCTGTGTCCTTGGCCATTGTATTAAAGTAGACTGAAAAAAAATGTTTTGTTCAATTTACTCAAATTTTTATTTGACAAGTGTGTTGCATGAAATTAAATTATGTAAATCCAACATAAAACTTTTTAGTTTAAGTAAAATTAACAAAAAAGTATATGAAGCATTTACCAGGGACTAGAATCATTTTTTTTCAGTGTAGGTAACAACAATTCCAGTTATGTTTTAATGTGTGTCAGGGTTTTCAGTTATTTACAAACTCCTGTTTATAAATAGCTTCATTGGTTAATGATTTCTTCAAGGTTTGTCTGGTTTAGTTTTTGGAATTCAGACATTTTCTTTACTGTGGTGTTGAGTGGGGATGACGCTGGTAATGTGTTTGGTTCAGAATGACTGTCTAACTGTCAGAATCTTTTGAGTGAAAAGCTGGCAAATTCATTCATTCATTCATTGCAGGCCCTGGTGGAATTTAGTTCAGGGGCTACTTCTGCAGGGGGATTAGTTAGTCTCTCGCGCATTATTGATTTCGCGTTCATGATTTCAGAAAAGAATGATTCCCTTGTATCTTTCAAAGTTAAATGATATCTGTTCAGTCTGTCTTTGTATATCTCACTGTAAACCTGAAGTCATTTTCTCTCGGCTCGTTTACACTCCGTCTTTTTTAGTATGTACCAGTGTTGCTAGTTCATGGAGACTTCTTTCTACCAGAGACTACTTTTCACTTTGACTGAAGCAATGGTATCAGTGATCAATGATATTTAATTATGTTTTAAGACAGCTTGTTTAGCAGATTTGCCATAGCAGCTTTAAACAGTTTTGATATTTTTATAACTGCAGTCATATGTGATTCAAAGCCCAGAACTTGTTGAATGTAGTTTAATTCACCACTATATTTCTTTTTTTGTTTTTTCCATTTTTGGCATACTCAACTATGGAAGGGCAGGAGTGGGCGGGTTTGGATGGAGATATTTTGGCAATGGGTAGCCTAAAAAAAATCCAGATCCTAATCTATTAAGATTAAGGGTGTGGCAACGAGTAATGAAAAGGGCATCATTCGAGGGGCGGAACCAAGCTTGCATTTGAAACTCATGCACGCAATTGGATAACGCCACGACCAATCATAACAATACACAGTGTGACATATCCAGAGTTACCAGTGGAGCTAACTGGTATATTAAACTCTTGCCGTATCCAGTCGGTAAAACAGCAAAAATGTCCTTGCACAGGAACGATTCAAGCGCGGTTTTCTGTTCGTCTTTTGGATGAAAAGCCATGTCTAACTCGTTCATTGTAGCGACCAAAGCCGTTTCAAACAGCTGGTGTTCTTCTGTAGCCATCTTTCAATTGTTACTAAATGATTCCGAACGGTGCAGCGCTACGATCATCAGTTTAGCTCGCCTCTGGCTTTACTTTGAAATCAACCATTAAGAAAAATACTATCTAAATCAGCAATATACAACCATTTTTTTCTTTCTAAAGATATCAAGAGAGTGATATGTAATTGAAATCACCTTTTTTTGGAATTCTGCCATTTTAAAATAGGTTACATTTGAGCAGAAATAACAGGAGAGAAACAAACAGTAAAATTAGTTGGTAGCCATACAAATAAGTGTGCAAAAAAATATTTAAAAAGATAAGAAAAACATTTTAATCACCAAGCTAGAAAGAACACACTACTGATTAAAATAAATGAATAGTTAAAATGAAAGAAAATAAAAAGATGAACATGTTAGAAGATGAGAAACCATGAATTCTGGTGTCATAGTTCTAGATGAATTTGGATGTTTTAAGAAAGGCTTGATCTGCAGCTGCTTGAATGAAACTGAATTAGTTTCACTAATTTAGCACCACTGGTTTACCTCTAAACCAATACGTAATGTACGAAAATACTAAACCTTCTTTTGATTAAGAAGTGTTGTGTTTAAATATTATCTTGATAAGAGTAATGAACCTTTAGTGGATTACTTAATTCATGGATTGATCACAACAGTAAAACAAACTAATTCCCATATTTTGATTAAGTAAGGAGAGTTCAAACACGGCGGATAAGATTAGTTTCTGTTCTTAAACAATCTATTTTCAAACAGAGTTCTTTTGAACCGTTAATAGCTATCTTTGTTTATGAAGCACCGGTCTAAACCAACACGTGGGCTTCCTTAGCTGTAGCGCTCTGCGCCGCAAGTCGGGCATTTAGAGTGGCTCAAATACATTTATTAAACATTAACAAAAAAGGAAAAACTCCTGTCTGATTGGGTAGCTCAAATTACAGGATTTAAAATGACTCTTTTTCGGGAAAAGTCTTAAAAAAAATACTGATTAAAACTTCCATGCCGAGGCCTGGTTTACCCAAAGATAGCAGCCATAAAAAGTTAAAAATAAAAAAAAAGAGGAAACACCTTTAAAATTAGTTATCCTAACTAATTTGCCGAACGTTTACAGTCCTCTGAGTTGTTGCACGTCGATCAGGAAAGGGGGACCCCCAGGGAATGTTAGCCAGCAGGCTAACAAAGGATCGCTAATCTGGCTAGCAGCAGTGGGAAGCTCCTGGCTTTGGCTTCTCCTGGCTGGCTGCGTGGCAATTGGCATCCACATTTTAACAGTACCTTTTTGGAGCTCTCCAGTTCAGCATTCACCTCTTATCAGCTCGGTGGCTAAATGCGGATTTTCGTTTGTTCGGCTCTCGGCAGATGTGGCTCACAGTTCTTGGCAGTTGGCAGTCTGAGGGGTTTCGTCTGGCTCTGGGAATAAGCAACGTCTTTGTTATCAATGTTCAAGATTCACCTGGAGTGGTCTTTGGGTTCCTTTGGAGCAAGTTTCTGCCAGAAACTCGGGCCTCCCTCTGCCAGCGAAGGAAGATGGTTGGAGATGATCTTCTGTTGCTTTCCGGCAGGCAGGACGCAGAAGAACGAGCGGGTGGAAGCGGGCTGTATTTATGGACTTTGGCCCCCACTTCCTGTGGGCCTAGAGCAGAGTAGTGCCACCCGATGGCCGTGTTTGTGACTCAACAACAGCGAGATTTTCTAAGGCAGAGCAGATGGATGCTTTTTTTTAAAACACCTGTGATTCACTACTGCATTTCAAATCTCTAAAAGATCTGAGATCCGTTTCAAAATCTCCTGATTGTTGGGATCCAGCTCCGTGTAGCTGTTCTGTTTGTGTTGCTGTGTGTTTTCCCTCACCTTCTCTGCAGGGGCGTGGCTGATTGGCAGCAGGTGCGGCTTGTTGGACCTCATCAAGCTCCAGCTTTAAAAGGGGAACGGGAACTGCATACTGGTGCTAGATTGTCTTCGCTGCAAGCGTGGATTAGAGCCATCTTCCTTCGTCTTCCTGGGTTTCCTCCCTCGTGTCCGTTCCATCCGGTTCTCCCTGGAAACCATTTACCTCTGGTCCTGGATCTCCTCCTGGTCAGCCTCTGCACCGTTGCCTGCCTGTCTGCCCGCTCCACCTACACACACACACACATACACGCACACGCACACGCACATACAGCTAAGATCTCCAGTCAAAATCAACTAACCTCCAGAACTGGATTCCAACTACCATCCCCAAGGTTCAGTAATCTCATCTCCTAGTGAGTACTTGTCGGACCCGCTGGTTAACTCTCCTTCCCCTCTACATTTACTAACCTCTCGTCTCTCTGCTCCAGAGCTGCTGTTCGTTCCTGGCTTCCGTTCCTGCTGAATTATCAGAGACTGTTCATATTCAGAATCTCCTGTAATAAACTTATTTTTATTTTAAACAAAAACCTACCGAGTCGCTCTGGTTTTGTGGCTCACTTTGAGTCCTGAAAATCCTGCATCATGACACTGATCAATTACTCCTAAGGATGTTAATTTGGTTGCTCAGCACAAATATGAGAGGACTGTTATGATGAATTATCTTGTGAAGTGTGAACATGCCCCACACTGCCATCTACTGTATCTAGCTTGATTTCCTAATTTCTATATTTTCTTTTTTTTTTTAGAACTTATCATTCTAAACTGTAGTGAGAAAGACATCTGCAAATGTGTCAAACTTTAAAGTTTAAAATGGTCAAGATAATGCACATCCCGACAAAGATGATGTGGGAAAAGCAAAATATCGATCTTTATCCAGGGAATAAATCTTTGTCAAATGCAAAAAATGAACATCCCCTTTGTTGATTCATAGATCAACTGCAATTAACCACATCATTTTTATGAACTTCAAAGACCACATCATAAAAATCAAGAAATCTGTTAAGTGAAACCTACCTGAAAAAATGAAGACCACAAAAAGCAAAAATAACATGACCTGATCTAAAAGATTTTAAAAAAACTCAAGGAAAAATAAACATTGACATTTGAAAAGTTATTGATGTCGGTCAGCCTGGAAAGGCTTACAGAAACATTTTTAAAGTTTTGGAACTCAAACAACAGTGAGAGCCGATATCCACAGCTGCAGAAAACATGGAACAGTGGTAATCCTTCCCAGGATTGCTCTTTCACAACACATCCATAATGCCAGTCATTATAAAAGCAGGCAGCAAAAATCCATGATAAACCACAACAGTATCAAATGATCTATTGTTGATCCTATTTTTGCCGGATGGCGAAATGGCGGCCAGCGCCCTGCACCGCTCGGCGACAGCAGTGGAAATGTTCTTATTCACTACTATGGGATTGTTTTTTGCTGTTGAGTGCTTGGCGAAGTGGAGCACATGCAATAGAAATTGTGGGTTAGAATGGACTAGTCAAAGCTTCTATAAAACTGAAATGTTTTGGCATGACTTAAAACTACCCAATATGGTTGTATGAAAACAAAAAAGTGGGCCATAATTCCTCCACAGTGATGTTAAAAATCAATGCCAGTTTATTCAAAAGCTTAAGAGTTAACTAGTCATTAGGTTTAGGGGGCAATTACTTTTTTTGCATGTGTTTTCTTATACCTGTTCAATTTTATGCTTTCCTTTACCCCGTTTATTCTTTTCAGTGGCTAAATTTGTCTCCCAGCCATCACTAGCCCTGAAAAAGGTACAACTTGGACAGGTCTATCAGATACACTAGAGAGGCACATACTGTATAACAAAAAGAGATGAACTGATATGCTGTCTTTGTTCTATTATAAAAATTGTTTTATTTGTCTCATTTCCCCAAATGTTTAATAAAGAGAATTACATACAATATATTTTCAAAATCTAAAAAAACATTTTAAATATACAAAACTATCACAATCATATTTTTTATTGTTACCATGTCAATATGTTCCAGGACAACAAACCACTTTTATGCTGCAGAAGACATTTTGTTTCCTGTGATGGTTTGGTAAATCTTTAAGATCTTAGACCCGTACACCTTTTTAGCTTTGCACTAGCAAAAGAATGTGGTGTGAAGGAGTGGAAATGAGTGTGGGTGGGCAGATGAGTGGATAGTGTGTGTGTGTGTGTGTGTGTGTGTGTGTGTGCAGAGCTGACCAAGCTCTCTTCATTTCCTTTTTCATCTCTTCAGACCAAGTTTCTTTTTCGACATTTATGATCCACAAGTGACATTTGACAGATGTCAGCGTTGCATTTGGCTGCATAGAGGGATTAGCTGCTGTCAAGTCATGAAAACTCTTGGACTGTTGCTCATCCTACTCATATTATCACATGGAGAGATCTTTTTTTTTTAGTGTGCCTGTTCTGTCCTCACTTGACGTCGCTAGCTATCCAGCTAGACAGACAATTATGTAGGGCAATGATCAGTTAAAATTGATAAAGGTCTATCTCTAAATAAAGTAGCCTATCTATCTGTATCTGGCAATCAGACAGGGCTTGAAGCAGGGGCGGAGCTTCAGGGGTGGCTGGGAGGGCGGCACGCCCCGGCCCGGGCATCACAGGGGCCCGGGCTCCCTGTCTCTTTCTATGTCTTTGGAGCTAAGGAAAAGTCGGGCCTCTCAATGACACACAAGCTAACTCACATTATAACTATGTTTTGCTGCCACTGACAGCACGTTCAGGGGATATCATACAATGATTTTATAGGTTGCCCAGTCCGGATTGAGTCATGGTTGTAGTAGGTGTAAAATATTGACTAAAATGTTATAATTCACGACTGGCTTTATTTTCACTCTCACATGTAACTTTACAACATGAAAAGTTACAAGAGGATTGCCGATATCGTCTCCAAGTGTATTCTGGGTAAAACTCGTCACCTACCGTCCACCAACCAAAGTCATCATCAGTCACCTGCCATTTTTAAAGTCCCTTTTGTCAATAGATCGTAAACTTGGTAGAGTATTTTTAGGACTAACATGAGTGGCACTTCATATAAGCACAAAAGTGGAGCGACAAAGCGAAAGGAGAAGGAAAAAAGAGATCAAGGCAATGCTAAATTACCAAAACTGGACACATATTTTGTTCGTCGTCATGGAGATAAAGCCGGCTTTTTTGTTGGCAGTGATCCAGGCCCGCCAAAAATACCAGGACAGCCAGAGAGCCAGGTTGATTTAAGGTATTAATTATAAAAATCAGTATAACACAATGTGTGTGAGTAGTTGTAAACTGTTGGTTGTAAACTGTAGTAGCCCAGCCGCCTAGCTTACCCCCCTCTCTCTCTCGGCGGTATAGCGGTGATGTCAGGGACTCAGCCGTTGCTAGCTGCTCCAGCAGGGCAGAGCCACACCTGGTGCCTGATCAGCAGCCCCTCTCCTCACCCTCACTGGACACTAGGAATGAAAGCAGCAGCAGGTCTCCTACCGCTACAGGTGACACGCAGACCGCAGATCATGAAAACCCTACCCAGGAATGTTTTCCGACTGATCGGGCCAATTTTGCTGAGAACATCCAGGACGCCAACATCAAAAGATATATACTTAAGATGGGCCCGTGCAGACCCAAAGGTCCATTTCCCACTGATAATGACAATCGATGTTTTTCTGAAAGTCATTACACCTCTACCACCAAAGTTGGGATGAAACTTCCCCGCAGCTGGATGTGCTATTCCCCCAAATTAGACCGATGCTACTGTGAGCCTTGCTGGTTGTTTGCCAACCGAAATGCCCCTTATTAAAATAATGCATGGGTTAATGGAATAAGAGACTGGAAACATCTTTCTGCAAAAGTTGAGAAGCATGAATTCACGCAAATACATCTTGGTGCATGCATAGTCTACGAGCAGTGGAAACTTAACAGCACAATAGACGCTGAAATGGAGAGAAAAGTGCGTAATGCAGCCTTGTTTTGGAGACAGGTCCTGGAGCGCATTGTAAATGTAACGCTTACTCTGGCTTCATGCAACCTGGCATTCAGGGGACACAGAGAAGTTCTAGGTCAGGGAAATGCGGGCAACTTTTTGTCAATCATCGAGTTATTAGCTCGCTACGACCCTGTTTTGAGAGAGCTAATCAATCGATCAGAAGGGTCAGTGAAATACCTAAGTCACCAGATTCAAGATGAGATTATATACATCCTGTCTCAACGTGTGAAAGCTGACATAATTAATGAAATAAACGAAGCCCCGTTTTATTCCATTATCATGGACACAACGCAAGATGTGTCAAAGATAGACCAGCTGAGCCAAGTGTACCGCTACGTAACTGTTGTTAAGAATGACATGGATATTGCAACAGATATACAGATTAAAGAAGTGTTTTTGGGTTTTGAAGCGACTGTGGGCTCATCAACGTCAGAGCTTGAAAACCAAATCCTGGGCTCTATAGAACGGAATGGATTACATCTGTCAAAATGCCGCGGACAGGGCTATGATGGGGCCGCGAATATGAGTGGTGTGTATTCAGGCGTACAGGCAAGGATAACGGAGAGGGAGCCCCTTGCATGTTACATTCATTGCGCTGCTCATAACCTCAACCTTGCTCTCAACGACTCGGTTAAAAATGTCCCTGGAATGAAACAGTTCTATGACTGTAGAGAATCTGTACAACTTTTTTGGTCACAGCATCAAACGATGGGCGCTCCTGAGTGAGTTAATGACACCAGAGAGCAGACCCGTCACATTAAAACGCCTCTGCCCCACCCGCTGGTCCTCTCGACATGATGCGCTTTTTGCGTTAAGGCACAGATATGGAGACATTATAAAAACTCTCGTCAAAATATCCCTGACCAGTAAAAAAAAAGATGAGCGTAATGAAGCAAGTGCACTCAAAAATGTCATAATCAAATTTTCTTTCATATTTTTAGTCAACATGCAATGTAAGATTCTTGAGTGCATAAACACTGTCTCACAGTTACTACAAGCTGAGGACGCGGATATTTTGAAAGCATCTACTCTTCTGCAAAACGCCATCAATGTTTTGACGGAGTTTAGGGAGCAATTTGATGAGGCTAAGTCTGCCACTCTTGCTCTAGCTACAAAATGGGGAAGTCAAACGCAGTTTGAAGCAACCAGGGCCAGAAAAGTTAAGCGTCACTTTGATGAACTTTCTGAAGACAGCCGCCACTCTGACGGAGAGAGCAACTTTCGGGTGAATGTTTTTAACGCCTGTCTTGATATTATCATCCAGCAACTGTCCCAAAGATTCACCAGCTTAAATGGAACTGTGAATATGTTTGAGGCAATTCACCCCAACACACTGCTGCGAGCAGCAGATGAGGAGTTACACCAAGCTGCACGGCGGCTTAGCGAGCACTACAGTCGGGACATCGCTCCCAGCTTCCCTGACCAGCTGCTTTGTTTTAGAACCTCGTTCAGGGACCAGATAACAAAGCAAAAGTCTGTGGCGGATCTGGGAAAAATGCTCATTGTCAACCACCCAGCTGTAATTTCAACTTTCAGTGAGGTTTGCACCGCCCTCCTTTTATTTTTGACTCTTCCCGTCACCGTTGCAACCTCTGAGCGCTCATTCTCCAAATTAAAACTAATTAAAAACCACTTGAGGAGCACAGTGGGACAAGAGAGACTGAGTGGACTTGCCATGTTGTCCATAGAGAATGAAAGAGCAAAGAAAATGGACATACAGAGCATCGTGGACGAGTTCGCGGAGCGCAAGGCTCGTCGTATGCCCTTCAAATAGTAGTGAGTTGGCCTTTATATTGAAATTATGTTTGTGAACATGTGGGCCGCTGTGCCAGTTTTACTCTAGCTACTGATACTACTACTAATACTGAGTTGAATTCGTCAAAATGATGCGGTCACTATCCGTGGTGCTGAACTGCTTCGAATTTGTGTTGTTTTATTATTCGTGACCATAGCCTAATGTTTTTGTTCTCTTGGTTTTGTTATTGTTCATGTCCGTTTGATGAACTTAAAAAATTACATGCAACTTGTGCGTGAATGTGTGTGTGAATGGGTGTATGTCTGCAATGAAAAGGGCTATATACTGTAAGTGCAAGCCGCAGTCGCTCTCCGTGGTGCCGAAGCTTGTACCGTTGCGGGCATGTGTATGTTGTAAAATGATGTCACCATACTGTATTATTTGGGTTTAAGGGGCCCGGTCATTTGCTCCGCCCCCGGCCCAGCTCTGATTTGTTCCGCTAGTGGCTTGAAGCTAGTTAACTTATCAGTAATTTTACCAAAGATCTTGTCTGAATGGATGAATTTTTTGCAATGATTCCGACACACTCAATAAAAGAAACAGATGTTTGATTCAGTTTAACCAATTTCTTACTAATCACCACGCCATAAATAAATAATCAAACTCCGAACCAGCTAATAATGTCTGGTGATAGCAAACGTTCCATGGTGTACCATAAAAATTCAGAGGGCACCTCGATGACTGCTTTCGTGGGAAACCTGATCAAGAACTAGTTGGGCGAGGACATCAGCCCAAACCGTGACCTCATTGAACCATTGAACGTGCACGCCGGGACCGAGGCCACCCCCGAGCGCCCCGCCACGCTCAATCATTGAATGCTTCCTCCGCTTCTCCATGAAGTAAGAGAATCTCCGAGCCGCATGGAAAAAGGGGGCACATATCCAAAACAGTCGGGTTATCTTTGACTATGATTACTGCATGGAAGCACAGAAGAGGAGACGGGAATATACTCCCGTTAAGAAGGCTCTGAAAGACGCCGGGATACGCGTTCAAACACCGCTCAGCAAGATGCGAGTGTCATGGGGTGTTTAGACCAAACTTTGCTGCCAGGCATCAAACAGCTCAAACGGATGAAATTTGCTGCTTAGAAAATTTAAACCCTGTTGGCACATTTGTACCCTGCGTCCGCTGCAGCGCGTCACATTAGTAGCCTACATCAGCAAGCAGGTGGCAATTTCTCTTCTACCGGGAAACTAGGAGTGTATATTTAATAACCAGTTGCGCTAACCGGGTTTGTTCTAGTGTTAGCTAATATAACAAGAAAGTTAAAAGAACATATTTAACTGCTTACCTGGCAATCTGATAACTTCCACCAAATAAAGTCCGATTTTTTCCTGAGTCTCCAACTCCCCAGCCTTCCACTTCCATCTAATCGACTCCCCTCTGATAACCGCAGAGACCCTCGTTGAGTAGCTACAGCGCACGGGCTCATCCCCCATCCTCCACTCTGCCCGAGTGGCTCCAGCCAGCGGCTCGGCTCGTCTTCTCCGCTCCCCATGTAGCTCCAGCCCGCGGCTCAGCTTGTCCTACGTCTTCTTAATGCAGGTGTTGTGCCATAAATGGATCGTCTGCCAGAAATGGATCGGCCGCGCGGGAGCGCGCACAGCCAGCTGGAGGCGTGTGCATCCCGTTGATAATTGGTGCTGCCCTGCGTTTGCTGCACTGAGATGCTGCTGCCAGCTGTGCCGACGCACGCGACCAGCTGCATGGCAGCTGGCGCAGCTTGACGCTCCCTTGCTGCATAGGTACAATAGACTTTGCATGTAATCCAGCTGCCCTGCTGCCTCGCGGCCAAGTGCGTTCTGGAAGCACCATTATACCCGTCAGGCAGCGTCCTATATAACTATGGAGACTAAATACAAGTTTGCTGAATGATCCTGCTTTTATTAAACAAATGACAACTGATTTTAATTTATACATTCAAGATAATGATAATGGAGAGACAAACCCTTGTATTGTGTGGGATGCAACTAAAGCAGTCCTCAGAGGGAAAAATAATTGCCTGGTCAACCATGCTTAAAAGAAAGAAAACACAAGAATTGTCACAACTACAGGATAGATTAAAGAACTTGGATCAGTCAGATCTGAAGGGTAAAACTACCAAAGTAACCCACCAGATTAGACAGATTAATCAGGAAATAGACAAGATATTAGGTGAAGAAGTAGAGAATAATATTTGGTTCACGAAAAACAGAGATATTATGAGGAAGGGGCCTAAAGCAGCCAAACATTTAGCATGGCGAATTAGAAAACAGCAAGCAGAAAAACTATAAGATTAAAGACCCTACGGACAATAAAGTGGTAAATGACTTGGACAAAATTCAAAAAGCATTTGAGACATATTATGAATCGTTATATAGCCAGTCTATTCAGGTTGATGAAAATAGGATAACTAACTTCTTGAATTCCCTGGACCTGCCCTCAAGTGTTCAGGAAGCAAATAATAGTTTAACATTGCCAATAATTCAAGAGGAGATAGCTAAGGCGATTCCTAGTCTTAAATAAATTCTTAGTCTTTGTAAACTAGTTTTAACTACATTTTGAAAGGAGGCCTTCATATCAATTTTACCAAAGGGGGGAGGGATGGAATAGATTGCAAATCCTATAGACCAATAAGCATGCTGAATTCAGATTACAAATTATACACAACTATTTTAGTACGAAGAATGGATGCTGTAATGTCTTTACTAATTGATGAAGACCAAACTGGCTTTTTGAAAAACAGACAAACCCATGACAATATCAGGAGAGCTTTACATGTTATTGAACACATTAATAAAATAAAAATTGGCTCAGTCATCCTCAGGTTAGATGCTAAAAAAAGCCTGTGATTCAGTACATTGGGACTTTCTCTACCTAGCAATGAAAATATTTTTTTTTTGTAGCAAATTTATAAAATGCTTTTAAGCCCTTTATTCTCGTCCTACTGCCAGAATTAAAATTAACAGCAGTCTTTCCAACACTATAATTTTAGAACGTGGATGTAGGCAAGGGTGCCCAGCAAGCCCATATCTCTTCAATTTGTTTATCGAGCCCCAATCTCAGTTCATACTTTAGGAAACAGCATTGAAGGGTATTGTAATAGGTGGTGAGGAATATAAGGTATTCTTATACGCAGACGATGTCCTGGTAACAATTACAGAGCCCAGTTCAGGTTTTCCAGTGTTAATGAAGATGCTGGAGACATATGGCTTACAGTCAGGATATGCCATTAATGTTGATAAGACACAAGTTTTATCGTTTAATTTTCTTCCAGATCAAACACTAATCTCTAAATACAATTTTAATTGGAATGCAACTATTATTAAATATTTAGGAGTGTATTTGCCAAAAGACCTGTCACAAATATTTGATATTAATTATAGCTGTATTAATAAAGAAATATTTAGTGACCCTAACATTTGGCGCCTGCTCCCTCTGGACCTCAGAGACAGAATACACATAATTCTTCCTAAATTGCTCTGTTTATTTCTTGCATTGCCTGTCACAATTCTTGAGAAGCAGTTTAGGGAGTGGAATCAACATATTTCAAGATTCATTTGGCTCAACAAAAGACCAAGGGTGAGATTTTCTACTCTGCAACTGCCTAAAGCTTGGTTTATGCTTGCCGCATGAACATTCCGCGCGGAAACTAGACGTGCGGAACCGGCCGAGACGCCTTCTTGCAGCGTTTATACTTTTTGTGGCTTGCGCCTCCCTGAACGCCTTCTTCTCTGTTCCAATGTTCCAAGTCTGTTCCAACTGGTGACCAATCATATGGCCGGATTTGTTCCAACTTCGAGAATCAGACTTTGGTGTCCCAAATTGAACCAATCAAATGGTCGGGATTGTTCCAATATCGAGCGTCATGACATTTGGTCGGCCAATCAGAATGCTGGATTGTCCCAAATTCGTCTTCATACTTACACCGGCTTCGGAGCAGAAATCAGAACGTAAGTCCTGGTTTTACTTGTTTTTTCTCTAAGTTTAAATAGATAATACGTACAAAAACGTATGGAGACATGTTACTAGTGGTTTTCAAGTAACAGGAGTTGTTTTTTTTCGGCGCAACGCGATCAAAACTCACCCTCTGTAAACATGTTTTAGCTAGCGTCAGATCGTTGCGTTTCGCTCGATTAAAGACATATATTCCCTTTATACGGCACCATATTTATATGTAACTAATGTCGTATGTCTAAATTACTAAGTCTTAGTGTTTATTCTCTTGTAGCGTTACGTGATCGATCGGGATCGATACGTGTGTGTGTGTGTGTGTGTGTGTGTGTGTGAGGGTGTGTTTGTGTCGGGGCATGTGTGTGGACATTGACACACTGATTGTTGCTATAGCCGATTAAATAAAAGAAACATCCATTGACGGGGTTTTAGAATCAAGATTAGGCCTGCAAAACTGTGTATTATGTGATATTGTCTAATCTGCTGTCTTTTAAAATGTCCATTAACTCTAAAATTAATTATCATTAAGATCTGCTGTCTTTGATCAGCAGTTGCATGAACATGTGCTGAAATAATCATGGAAGTAAAGCTTATGTGTGAAAATGTTGCAAAAACACATCTTTGTGACCTCCCTTACCTCCGCTGTCCCAAGATTTCACCTGCAGCTCCTCATTCTGTCTTTCCCCTCTTTAATTTAGATGGAGAATCCAATTTTTAAGAAGGCCCCAAACGGGACCCTCCTGCTGAAAGCCTCAGCGGAGGCCAAGGTTCAGGGCCCCCAGAGGCCTGGATATAGGGCCAAAACACTGGAGGAGGTGGAGTCAGAGGCCAAGGCCCACGTCGCCAGCGAGGGTGGTGACGCCAGCAACGCCACCCTCGTGCTGAGCCGGTGGAAGGTCCAGTTTGGTAGTTACCAGGGAAAGACCTTCCACTGGCTGCTGGAGAACGATGTGGGCTATGCGGTCATGGTGGTGGCGTCCCACCAGAAGGAGCGAGAGAGGACAGGCTCTCAGTCCCCCCTGATGGCCAATAAGGTGGGTTCTCTCAGCTCCGCTCCCATGTCAGAACAGATTCTATTAATAATAATATAATCATTGTTTTTTATTTGTTTTTTTTCCACATGCAGGACGCCCTCACCCGTTACTCCTTGGAGTACCCGGACTTCGCGGAGGCGGTGCGCTTCCGGTGTGCGTTCGAGGAGGCACGGGTGAAGTCCCTCCAGCCTGGTCAGGAGGGACAGGCCCTTGTTGGCTTCGGGGACTTCAAATTTGAGAGCCTGCAGAGCCTGTACAACTCAGAGGACCCCAAGAAGATCCGGTGTGTCAGAACTGCTTCAAATGTCACATATTTACCACCATATTTACCACCTCATCTGCTAAATATGTTATTTTATTTTTCTTTATTTTCATTTGTGTCTCACTTGCACAGATTTGTCAACTACCTGAGAAGGACGGCGCCGGCACCAGGCTCGCAGATGGAGAACGCCCTCCGTTACATTAAAAAGAGGGACAGACAGAGGGCGAGCAGCGCCGCAGCCTCCACCACCACCAGCCCTGCTGCTGCTGCAGCCTCCACCAGCACTGCCTCTGTCTCTCCCTCCAAACAGGGGCCGAGGGCTGCATCCCAGTGGGTTTTCCAGCTTCTTCATGTCTGACTCTGATGTTCAACATCCTGTAAAAAACTCACGGATGAGCCCGGCCCTTCCTCCGCCTCCTCCTCCTCCTCAGAGCCTGCTCCCCCTCCTCCATCCAAGCTCCGGATCTGCTCTGCCGCTTTCTCCTCCTCCCTTGCCCAGGACAACCGCCTACAGGAGGAGGAAGGCCGCAGAGGCTGGTGCCGCTGCCGCCGCCGGGGGGCAGGCTCCACCACCAAAGACAGCCCGCCGGGAGCTCGCACAATACACCTGCACCAGGTGTGGTCAGCCCAAAAGGCTGCAGACTGGCCACACTCGCATCGCAGGTGTGTCGTACTGCGCGGTGACCGGCGGAAAGACTGTAGAGGAGTGGAGGGAGGAAATGAAGAGGAAGACAGGAGGAGCTCCTGAAAAGGACTAATTTCTTTTATTGTGTCGTCATGTTTAACTTTAAAAAAAAAAAAAAATTATAATAAAGGACAAGTGTTTGAACCATTTGAATTCTTTATTCAACTCTCACACAGATGCATTTATTACATGCTTTCAATAGTAACAGCTTCAGCGGTATCTCCACGCACTCCACAGCAGGAAGGTCGAAAGGTCACGGAAGATCAGTCAGTCACTGCATAAAAACACAAAAGTCACAGGGATTCAGGTTTTCCAACTCCATAGACTCCTCATCACAAACAAAAACGACAAATTATCTTAAAACTACATTGAAGCCGGTTAATTTTTTCTGTTTAAAGTGCGTTTACATCATAGACAGAGAAGGATCCTGGGTCGCTACAGGCTTGCTCGGTATGAGGCATTCTTTGCTGAGGGAGGAATTCAAATCAATCTTATTTCTTTTATCGTCTCGTCTTCTTTTTTTTTTTAAACTTTTTGTAATAAAAGGACAAGTGTTTGAATCATTTGATTTTTTTATTCATATCTCACACAGATGCATTTTATTACATTCTTCAACAATAATGATAGCTTCAGCGGTATCTCCACGCACTCCACAGCAGGAAGGTCGAAAGGTCACGGAAGATCAGTCAGTCACTGCATAAAAACACAAAAGTCACAGGGCTTCAGGTTTTCCAACTCTGTAGACTCATCACAAAAAGAAAAACAACAAATCCTGTTAAAATTACATTGAAGCCGGTGATGTTTTCTGTCGAAAGTGCGTTTACTGCGAACTAGTGTTTGTTTGTGCAAGTTTACATCAATTCAAATCGGGCTGCCGGGGCCGGGACGCGAACCCCGCCCGCACCGCAAAAGGTAAACAAATCCCCCGCCCTGACCCCTCCTCCCTGGACAGAGAAGAACGCTAGGGTTGCTTTGTCCCTGCTGAGAGCTAATATTCTTGACGACTGTAGGGGGCGGCGTAGGGCTCTACGGCATGCATACAACACTACACCATTGTAGAAGTAGTAATCACTGTTGTTTACAAGATGGTGATACCCGTGAGCTTTAACAAAGCAGAACTTTTATGCTATTTATTAGGAAAAAAGACGAAAAAAGGAGACCATCCTCTCTTCCATTAAAACACAGTTGATCACAGTGATCTCTATAGGCCGAATAATAAAGATGTCTATTTACGAACCTCCGGCAATATGAGCTCTTGCCAGTCCGCCATGTTTTTCCGCGTAGTTACAAATTTTCCTAGGTGCGCGGCGCGGAAATTTTGGAGCGGGACGAGGCCGCGCGGATATGGAAAGCCGTTTTGGACATAATCACGTGAAATTTCGTGTGTCTTTGACACGTAAACAACACGTAAACAACGTGCACACAACACGTACTTTTCGTGTGAAGATATTCGAGGCGAAAACAACACGTATACAACGCGTCCAGGACGTGCAAACAACGCGTACTTCACGTGTTGGGTTATGTCGCTGCTGATTGGCTGACAAAACCTTGGCATGATCCATTACAAAAAGAAGTAAAGGGGGGAACTAGCAGATCACAGCAGACTGCAGATAACCCAGTTTTTGTCATCTGCTAGAATCTCTTGAGCGTTATATTGAGAAGATACACATGCACAGATGCAGAAATAAATTTTAAAGACTAACCTCGGTTTCTAAAGTTTGTGCACAGAGTACGAATCGCTACTCTCGGGTATATGAAAACAGTTAATTAATGATAAATAGTTAATAAATGCCTCATGTTTTACTAGCTGCTACAATGGCAAAGTGGTTCGCGTCCGGGTAGTGGACTGTACTTATACTTTTTTTTTTTTTTTTAATACGGTGCCTACAGGGAAGTATGATATAAGCATAGTTTAAACC
Organism: Apricaphanius iberus; assembly: GCA_028564705.1. Taxonomy (NCBI): domain Eukaryota; kingdom Metazoa; phylum Chordata; class Actinopteri; order Cyprinodontiformes; family Aphaniidae; genus Apricaphanius; species Apricaphanius iberus. Next base: position 762,786 of record JAPXFQ010002076.1, read on the forward strand.
GGGGACAGAGGGATCAGATCACTAGCCTGACGTAGCCAGACTCAATTCTACTCAGAACTTCCAGACCACAAACGTTGTGGGAGGGACTAAGTTCGGCTGGTACCCAGGCTATCAGATCACCGCAGGCTGCGGATAATACTGTTTTTCCTCATCTGCTAGAATCTCCTGTGAGATTAGGAAGATACTTCATCCTGATTATTTGCAATATATTTATGTATTTTAATATATGTTAAATTCTAATATAAAATACAGACTAAACGTTTGGACACACCTTATCATTCAATGAGTTTGCTTTCTTTTCATGACTACCTTGTATATTGCATCACTTTTCAAAATTACTTTTTTATAAATGTTTTACTCTTGTTCATGTTCCTGAGTCAAAAACATGATCTTTGCATGAAACGACAATATTTAAATGTAGTAAACAGCTATATGCTGCAAATAGTTAATGCATCTGTCATAATCATGCCAGGTTGTCTAAAAGCTTTTTGACAGGACTATCTATAATGTAGAACTCTCATCAGTAGAGGGTTGAAAATGTACAAAAAAAACAAACACATTAGTAGGTGGAACACAGACATTTATATAACAGTTGTAAAATGTGTATGCCACTTCAGAACAATATGTAACAAACAGATAAATGAACAAGACAAGATCTAGAACTATAAAAAATAAACATGGTGGGCCTAAATTTACCTCACCTTTCTGTCAGCCCATGTTTAACTTGACAGAATAAATAATGGGATTGAAGTCAATGAAGCGAGAAGTTATTCTCTGGTCTGCTTTGTCTTACATCCTGAAATACATATATACATCAATGTAAATGATAACTAATGATGTGCATTTCTTTATTTGTGAAGTGATTTTTGATTAATTTTATTGTAAAAATTCTCAATTAAAATGTCTAAAAATCAAAGAGTTTTCACACCAAACCTAAATTAACTTTTGCCGCCGTTAGAAAAAAGAAAAAAAAAAAAAATCAGCATTTTCTGTGCATCCAAAATTTGTCTGTAATATTCGTGAATGTCATAGGTTTTATCCATGGATAAAATTTAAGATAAATTTAACACATAGAAAACCTGGAAACATATATGTCGTACACTGATCACCAGCAGCGCTGATTTTCACATTTAAAATACTCCCTTTAAGGCTGTCGACTCTCTATCCAATAAGCATAACGTGTTCTGGCTGACATAAGTGTTGCATTCTAAGCATCTATGGTAATGACTCTTCTAAAATGGCAATGACACGTTGGAGCTTGTCGATACAAAGGCTGCCAGGGGGCTTGGGTGGTGAACACCTGGAAGTAACCTGTGGCGTACAGAGAGAAGAGTGGAGGGATTCTGGAGAGACTTTCTACTGGAAGTGGAAGGTAACATGTGCAGTGGGAAATATGCTAATCTACTAAAAGATGTTTTCAGTTTACTATCAAATAAACTATAATTTAGTCAATTTTAAAAATGACATTATATAATTTGAAAAGGTAATCACGCATATACTGCATTTGTCTATGTAATGTAATCATTATTATTATTATTTTTTCAGATGGGGAGCATCCCATAAGACTGGAGAACATCATGGTGTTCGCCTTGGGTGCTGACACCATTCCAGTACTTGGTTTCCCTACACGCCCAAGCCTTGGGTTCAATCATGAGCATGGTCGGCGCTACCCTGAGGCAAACACCTGCTTAATAAAACTAAAACTTCCCATCCACAGGAATTATGAGGACTTTGTTAAGTTTATGGTGGAAGGAATTGTTCAAGCTCCAACTTTTGGCGTAGCATAGATGTGTAATATAAGGTTTTTGACTGTTCAGGTTAAGTTCATATTATGAAGGATTTGCTGTCAATGTTTTAGATGTTTCTCTGCAACAAAAGCTACATCAATAGTGTTAATCAACTCTGCATGACATTAAAAAATACAGAAGACTGGCAAACATGCATGGAATTTTGTCTAGTGTGTGTTTGTGGAGACACGGCATGTAAAGCATGCAAAAAAGTGGGTCCTGATTATGTGTTTGGAAAACTGTGGCCTTAGCTTATGGCGCTAAAACTATTCCTTGAAGTCTGGTCCTCCATCACTGAATTTGCAGATGCCAGTGTGTTGCTAAAGGGTTTTCCTTTCTTTTTTTTTTACATGACAGATCTGTTGATTGATGCTCCTGTTCATAAAAAGTGTTGAACAAATGCCAAGTCACTAGGAAGCAGTTCTTCTGCATTCAAATGAAACAACCAGGAATTGCTTTACTGGAAACCAGGTCGCAGTAAAAATGTAAGGGACACAATACATTATGAAAGGGACTACAAAGGTTTTTTGAACATACAACTGACAACCGTGGCTAAATATTGGGCCACAGAGCTGTACTTGGATCAGATACCTGGGTGGTGTAAAACAAGCTGGACTTTCTTTGGGGTTAAAGAGAACTTTAAGGAATGGTGCAGGAAGAAGTCTTTTAAAAATTATTTCAATGCTCCCTGCATGCTAGTACTGAGCAATAAATGCATGCCACCTCTCCTGAATTGAAGCAATCTCCATACTTAATGACGGAAAAAATACCAAATGTATGGCAAAGTTATTACCTGAATGGGATTTGACCTAGTTAATGGATTATCCAATCCAATGTGATGACAACTCTGCCAGTGCAGCTGCATATAGAATTGGAATAACTGGGTACTATCTTCCTAATCTCACAGGAGATTCTAGCAGATGAGGAAAAACAGTATTATCCGCAGCCTGCGGTGATCTGATAGCCTGGGTGCCAGCCGAACTTAGTCCCTCCCACAACCTTTGTGGTCTGGAAGTTCTGAGTAGAATTGAGTCTGGCTACGTCAGGCTAGTGATCTGATCCCTCTGTCCCCGGTTTAAACTATGCTTATATCATACTTCCCTGTAGGCACCGTATTACAAAAAAAAAAAAAAAGTATAAGTACAGTCCACTACCCGGACGCGAACCGCAGCATCGCAAGCTGTTGTGTAAACCACTTTGCCATTGTAGCAGCTAGTAAAACATGAGGCATTTATTAACTATTTATCATTAATTAACTGTTTTCATATACCCGAGAGTAGCAATTCGTACTCTGTGCACAAACTTTAGAAACCGAGGTTAGTCTTTAAAACTTATTTCTGCATCTGTGCATGTGTATCTTCTCAATATAACGTTCAAGAGATTCTAGCAGATGACAAAAACTGGGTTATCTGCAGTCTGCTGTGATCTGCTAGTTCCCCCCTTTATTTCTTTTTGTAATGGATCATGCCAAGGTTTTGTCAGCCAATCAGCAGCGACATAACCCAACACGTGAAGTACGCGTTGTTTGCACGTCCTGGACGCGTTGTATACGTGTTGTTTTCGCCTCAAATATCTTCACGCGAAAAGTACGTGTTGACTACGTGTTGTGTGCACGTTGTTTACGTGTTGACTACGTGTTGTGTGCACGTTGTTTACGTGTTGACTACGTGTTGTGTGCACGTTGTTTACGTTTTGTTTACGTGTCAAAGACACACGAAATTTCACGTGATTATGTCCAAAACGGCTTTCCATACACGGAGAGGCGTGGTTGCTAAAATGACGTAATTTGGCCGCGTGGAGCTGTGCGGACCTCGCGGACGCGGCAACCATAAACCAAGCTTAAGGAGGAAGGGGGTCTGGCTCTAAAGCTGTGTCCACACTCAACGCGATAGGAGCAACTATAAAGCCCGTCACATGCCTAGCTGTTCGCGTGCACTTTCTCCTCGCCGCCTGGAGAACATGACCTGCTCGCCCAGTTTGTGCCGTGAAGGTCTAAGCTTCGCCTGCCGAAACACCAACACATTTCAAACACATTTCTGAGCAGCTGTCCTGCTGTCTGTGGTTCGTAAAAGTTTATAATATTTGAGCAGCGTGGGACGTTATGGAAAGCCGTTTTGGACATAATCACGTGAAATTTCGTGTGTCTTTGATACGCAAACAACACGTAAACAACGCGCAAACAACACGTAAACAACGCGTACTTTTCGCGTGAAGATATTCGAGGCGAAAACAACACGTATACAACGCGTCCAGGACGTGCAAACAACGCGTACTTCACGTGTTGGGTTATGTCGCTGCTGATTGGCTGACAAAACCTTGGCATGATCCATTACAAAAAGAAGTAAAGGGGGCAACTAGCAGATCACAGCAGACAACCCAGTTTTTGTCATCTGCTAGAATCTCTTGAACGTTATATTGAGAAGACACACATGCACAGATACAGAAATAAGTTTTAAAGACTAACCTCGGTTTCTAAATTTTGTGCACAGAGTACGAATCGCTACTCTCGGGTATATGAAAACAGTTAATTAATGATAAATAGTTAATAAATGCCTTATGTTTTACTAGCTGCTTCAATAGTAAAATGGTTTACACAACGGCTTGCGATGCCGCAAGGCAGTGGTTCGCGTCCGGGTAGTGGACTGTACTTATACTTTTTTTTGTAATACGGTGCCTACAAAATTTTATTTTTTTCCACAATCCAAGAAGAATATTTTAAATATACGAGCACTTGAAAAAATGAGTTCACCCTTTTTGAGGAAAAAGTATGTACGTGTGTGTGTATGTATGTATGTATCTATGTAACATCTGCGCCCCCACACCCCACCCAGCTCTATCCTCCGTTCCTGACTCGCTTAACATGGTGCCAAACGTTAAGCTTGGTTTTTTTTTTTTTATTCGGACCTGCAAGCTGTTGTTAAATGTGAACCGCAAAGCCTGACATAGATTTCACTGTGGAAGCATTGGAGAAATCTTAGTGAAAAAGAGAAAAATAACAATTTGTGAGGGTTTTTTTTTGTTTTTGTTCAAATCTTCTAACTATACTTCTAACGATTATGAGGGTCCATGTCCCTAAGAAGTTTTTGAATAAATATAACGGTGGCCATGCATGTGACCCTCTAAAGTTCCTCAGTTTGCATTTGGCACAGTGTATAATTATGATGCGGACATAAAGCAAAAAGGGAGCTGCAGGTACTTTATAAATCAGCCATGGTGACTTTTACTGTGTGCTGTAAGCCAATGTAAGTCAATGTATATACATTCTTAAAAACAATAGAAAAAAATTACATAAATAAAAAAAAATTACTTATAAAAATCTCTTCTGTTCATTTTAAATAAATATGACATAACAAATTGCTGTTTAAACTGTTGCTATCAACTTGTATAAGCTCATATAATCAAATCAAGTGGGAGTCAGGTCAAATTAAACAAAAAAGGCTATCACTTTAATGCTAAAAATAAACACTATTATTAAAAAGTGTGTGTGTTTTTTCACAGATGGCACCATGTGGAGGTCCAAGAAAAAACATTAAAGATTAAGGCCAGTACAGTACAAAATGTCAAAATGACACATTGCTAAGGCATTAAGGTAAAGATGAGCAGTCTCTAATGCTATTTATTGGCCACACCATTACCCCAAGTTTATCACTGTACCTTTATTTGTTTTATTTTACATTAGCATCAAGACACAATCATCGAGGACTTCGACCACATCAGGCCATACCAATGAGAACCTCACATCACCTTCTTCAATCACAACTGTTCATATTAATGAAGCACATGTGAGGAAGTAATTTAAAACAAAAATAATCCAATAATGTGCCTCTTGCCACTTTTAGGGTTTATTCACAGCATAAAGATTGCTTAGTATATCATTTTTCTGTCCATTTAAAATATGAATACCTGCAGCTTAAATGATCAGCCATTTCTTCTTAGCAAAATTGTGGGACTTCTGAAGAGGTTATTGTCATAAGATTCCGGATTTTTGAATCGGACACTTGATATGTCATGCATAACCAGCAGTTTTACATTCTTAACACTACCGTTCTGGAGAATAAAATGAAGAGTCACTTCAGTCGATTTTTTTAAACTGGGGTAACCTTTCTCCTATTAAACTGATTAGAAGTGTAAAAGACTCTACACACTAGCCGTTTCCAGATCGGTAAACTACACTTCAGTGGCTGGAAAACCTGTGGGAGGAAAGCAGCAGGCAGTTTCTAACCAGCTACAACGACCACAGTCGCACTACGAAGCATCAGTAACTTTAGTGGTCAGAGGTCGGAATAGCAATCTGTAAAAATGTCTTTCAGCCATTAGAGATTGAAATGTCTACCTCAGGTACGTAGAGGGCTGTTCTTATCATACATGGTGGTAATATTAGTCCAGGGGGTCACGTTAACTGAAGTTTCCTTATTTCTAACAGGTGTTTCATTCAAGCTTCATTTGAATTTACAACAGAATTGAGTGTATCTGGCTGTTGTACGTATAGTCTTATCCTCCCCCCAGTCCAATTTTTTTTTTGCTTTTTTAGACAGTGTGTTATTTTTTTTCAGCTTCATTTACCTTATTCGTCGTTTAATTGTCCTGGCCGATACCCCCAAAACAGCACCAATTTGCGGAGTAGAAAATCCACATGACCGCAAGAACTTTAGCTGTTCTTCTGTGATTTGGTAGCTGCTCCTTCCAAATTGAGCAGCTCTTACAAGATGTGCCTGATAGGCAAAGCTATCTTCTGTGGATGAAAATTAAAGAAATAATTAGAATACAATAATTTCATATAATATATATATAAAATATTATAAAGCTACATACAGTTTACACAGTTACTATACAGCGTTGATGACAACTCTGCCAGTGCAGCTGCATATAGAATTGGAATAACTGGGTACTATCTTCCTAATCTCACAGGAGATTCTAGCAGATGAGGAAAAACAGTATTATCCGCAGCCTGCGGTGATCTGATAGCCTGGGTGCCAGCCGAACTTAGTCCCTCCCACAACGTTTGTGGTCTGGAAGTTCTGAGTAGATTTGAGTCTGGCTACATCAGGCTAGTGATCTGATCCCTCTGTCCCCGGTTTAAACTATGCTTATATCATACTTCCCTGTAGGCACCGGATTACAAAAAAAAAAAAAAGTATAAGTACAGTCCACTATCCGGACACGAACCACTGCCTTGCGGCACCACATGCCGTTGTGTAAACCACTTTGCCATTGTAGCAGCTTGTAAAACGTAAGGCATTTATCAACTATTTATTATTAATTAACTGTTTTCATATACCCGAGAGTAGCGATTCGTACTCTGTGCACAAAATTTAGAAACCGAGGTTAGTCTTTAAAACTTATTTCTGTATCTGTGCATGTGTGTCTTCTCAATATAACGTTCAAGAGATTCTAGCAGATGACAAAAACTGGGTTATCTGCAGTCTGCTGTGATCTGCTAGTTCCCCCCCTTTACTCTTCTTTGTAACTCATAGAACATGTGGTTTTGCTCAGCCAATCACAACGCGACATAACCCAAACGTGAAGTACGCGTTGTTTGACGTCCTTGTGCGTTGTATACGTGTTGTTTTCGTCTAGAATATCTTCACGCGGAAAAAGTCGCGTTGGTTTATATGGCAAGTCCGTTAGGGCCACATAATTCGCCACTCTTATTGGCACGAAGGCAATGAATGACGTATAAAAGCGCCGAATTTCTTTAAAAAACGCCGTAAAAAAAAACGCCGTTTTTCAAGACAAAACGCCAAAAAACCCGCCGTTTTCAAGTGCTTCGGTAAACGGCGTAAATTCCGACGTTTTCCTCGGACCTTAAACGCCGCTTTATGCGAGGTTCAAAGTACGCGCGTAAAAAGCGGCGTTTTACCTAATTTGGACGCGCGTAAAAAACGGCGTTATGTGCAAGTACAACGCCCGTTTAAAGCGGCATAATGTTGTATTATAATTAAACCCAGGCACTTTTTGAACTGCCACTAAAATAGAACAGTGATTATCCAATCAGTAAAGCACAAGAGCAGAGTAAACGAGTCCATCTCTGATCTCCTTTCATGGAGCTTGTTGTGATTGAAGCTGATAGTGTGTCGCTTATATCTGCGACAATATTCAAATGTAGGCTACTGTCAGGATACAGACTCAAATAAACATTAACTTTTTTTTGTTTTGTTTTTGTTTTAAGTACATAAAGGCCTTGAATGCTTTTATTTTATTTTTATTCACGCACGTCTGAGCGCTGACTTAAGCATTACAATGAGCCAGATTGAATTAATAGTGTTGGAACAGTCACCCCTTTACAGATACAGTCATGGTTCTGTGTTATTTTAGTTTTAAAGTTACTAAGTCCGAGGAGAGTGTTTAATATTTGCCGTTTGTGGGCATTTATTGATGTGTAAAATAGAGCTCGACTCTAGGGCACCTTTCATTTATTCCACGGTCTGTGTCTCCATCTGCTGGTCATTTAGTCTATTTGCATCTTAAGCTTACGCACGTTAAAAAAAGTTACATTACTTATACATTTCTCTATTTTTACATTGTTCTGCTCAATTGCACAATCCTTAAATCTGAATATGCCAATATTGTTTTTAATAATTACACAGTAGTTGTGTAATTTTATCCCTAATGTACATGTATTTATCTTAATACAGTTTAATATATATGTTTTCCATTTAATCTGCTTCTTTATTACCTGTAAATTTCGCTGCTGTTAAAGTAGAATTTACCCTCTGTGGGACAGTGACGGATGATGGCGGGTGACGTCATCAACTGTTTATTCCGGTGTTTGTATAAAAGGAGACACCTCTTGACAAGATAGACTAATTTGTTTGTTTCACTCTGTTGACGGGCTAAGTTCTGGATTTCCACGTAGGTGTTTATAGTCATTTCTTGTGCTTATTATGAGATCTTGTTTTAAAGCTGTTATTTGTGCTCTGTCGACAGGTTAATTGGTACATAGATAACACTTTCGTTGATTTTCACACTTGCCAAGCGGAGCGAGGAATGCTTTAAATAATTCTATGAAACAGTGTTATTTATTGTTCAGATTTTAATGTTTATATTTTATACCTATTTGTATGTCGGATTATGTATGTGTAGTTTTCAAGGTGCAATATGTGCGCAAAAAGATGGTGCAAGATGAAATGATGTAGGAGAGAGGTTGGTTGTCACAATTTGTATTCATGCATGAATTGCTCATCCTCATACTCTTTCACCAGTAATTCTTTCATTTAAAAGATCAAAACATAGGTAAAAACTATTTTAACTAGGTGCTGGACCATGCAGAAGTTACAGATTAATAAAAGAAAAAAAGACTCTTCAAACTACCAGGGCTGGCATCATGCTGACAGACATTCTTGACACTTGTTTGGTTACTGAGCTAATACATGTCATTTTATTCACTCCCGGGAGTTCCAGCTACCAGGCACCACTTGTTTTGAGTGGTGGGAGAGGTCGTTCATCATATTCAATCACTCAGGAACAACTGTCATTCCTGAGGTCATGCAGCTTCACTGTGCCACAGATGGCTGAAATTTTGAATGTGTCGGTTCGTACGGTAAAAAGACGTTTACGGTAAATGCATTTATTCATGAATATATTTGTGTCATTAGTTTTGTCAGCCTCTATTACTACAGTTTACCATACCCAAAAATAAGACTTAAAGTATCACTGAAACAATAAATTTAAATGAAAGGTATTTTTTTCTTTTTCCAGTGAAAACTAAATGAAAACTGAAATTAACAATGCAAAACTGGCACAGAATTCTGAAAATTACTTGATACTGACTTATTTTATTTTGAAAAATACTTTTTCTCAAAAAAAGGCTGATTATATTGTCCTCAAAACTTTTTTTTTTTGCTTTCAGACAGTTTGGTTTCATTCCCAGCACAATGTATGCAGATGTGTCAGACTCTGCGCTTGATGAAATTCTCCAAGAGGCCGTGGCAGGAAATGACCGTGTTGGACCAGAAGCGATTAGAGCGACCTTTTTTGCCCGAGGACTTCGAATACAAAGAAGAAGAATTTGTGCAAGCATGATTCGTCTAAATCCTGGTGCTGCTGCCCTTAGATCATTGTCACAGAGACCACAACGACGGTTTTACCAGGTGGCAGGACCAAACTCATTGTGGCATGTCTGTTTTTAGGTGGAGGATAGTCATTCATGGGGCAATAGATGGCTACAGTCGCCTTGTGGTCTTTCTACGTGCCTCTGACAACAACCGGAGTAGCACTGTTTTGGATAGTTTTATCGAGGCTTCAGTGCGGTATGGTGTTCCTTCAAGAGTCCGAACAGACAGGGGAGGCGAGAACAGCGCAATTTGGGTGATGATGAACATTTTCAGAGGCTTCGATCGTGGCAGTGCTCTTAGAGGGAGGAGTACACATAACCAAAGAATTGAGAGACTTTGGTGTGATCTCTGGCGTGGAATGACGAATGTCTATTATGACTTATTTCAACATCTGGATAGCGAGGGAATAATAGATGTTGACAATGAAATGCATATGTGGGCTCTCCATTACATCTACCTTCCAAGAATAAACAGAGATCTGACTGCATTTGCCACTCAGTGGAACAACCATGGCTTGAGGACGGAGAGACACATGAGCCCCTTACAAATATTTGTAAGAGGATGTCTTCAGCAGCAGAGACGAGCATCGACTGCCATGCAGGACATCTTTGGAGGCAGTACTGCCTCTGCTGTTCCTGCTGCCTCTACTGTTCCTGCTACCTCTGCTGTTCCTGCTACCTCTGCTGTTCCTGCTACCGCCACTGCTGGTGGCAATCCAGTACCGATACTGGACTGGCAAGAAAGGGTTACTGTTCCAGCCATTCTTTTCACATTGGAAGATAATGTGCGAGAACAGGTCCAGACACAGTTCAATCCTTTCAGTGGTCCAAGGGGGGGGCATGGATTGGAACTATTGTGTGACCTTATATCTTTCTTGGAGACTGAGTGAACAGCAACAACATTTGTGAAATGTAAATAGTTGACACAAATTTGTGTCAAATTCTTTTTGGGAAAAAAAATGTTTTTTGTGAGTGTGCTTTTATTGTAAACAGTTTATTAAACTCCATTTATAATGTCACAGATTATCCTTATTGCTTTTCTAGTTTGCTCAATTTGAAATGAGGCCAAGTATGCACTTCAAAATATTTAGCAACAAGCCATAGCATGCTTATATTACAGCACACCAGTAAGCACATTTACATGAAAAGAAGTAGGACATCAAGGTGTAAAAAAGGTTTTGACTAAGGGAAGACCCCACCAGTAACATTACTGTTATGTACAAAATAAGTAATCAAGAAATTCAGTATAGATTTAAATATAGTAATTTATAGTTTTAATCTGGCAAGATAACAAATTAATATATTCAAAATTAGACTACGATACATTGATAAATGTGTACTTAAAGTCACAATGAATTGCATGGAATGTCTGTTTATTATCAAAATATGTTCATTTCAATGAAAGTTATAGAATGAGAAATTAAATTGAAGGTACATTTCTAAATTATAACAAAGCTCACTGTCAGCTAAATAAAACATGTTTGCTTTTGCCTATGCTAAAAGATATTGCATTTAAACGTCATTGATAATTTAAGATTGAGTAAGCCAAATGTAACATTGTACTGCCACTTGCAGATTCAGTGATGAAGCTGGAACACAATGCTTTTTACCATAGTAGTTTGTGGAGTTTGTAGGGTGGTGGTTCTACGCATTACTCCATCTAGTTTTATAAAAAAAAATTTAATCTAGCAATTTCTCCCTGTGGTAACAAAATATAAGTCAGCCCCTGCAAAAAAAGGAACAGTGACAAAGCCATAGTTCAATACACACATTAGAAATTGAATACAAGAAGCATTGCATACAAAGGAAAGCTAAGTAATATAAAGGGCTGAAAGAGAGAGAAAACGCAAGCAAACAGTGAAAATCAATAACATGAGGCATAACAGAAAAATGCTCATACTCAGTGATAGATAATCATTTTAAAAAAATGAATCAAAATTAATACTAAAAACTAATATGATGCTCAGCCTGAATTAAAGGGCAGATAAAATATGTATAGTAGCCATTTGAAATACGTGAGGCCTGCGGGCCAAAGTTGCCCCCGAACCATTCAATTTGTATAGTAAATATGAGTAGTATGTTTGGGTGCATGCAATATATGCAATAACCTATACTATTGGTATTTGCATTTCAAGTTAAAAACAATTTATAATTGGCCCACGGTTCTCTGATAGCTTCAAATTTTCGCCGTCTGAGGGAAAAAGTTTGGGCAGCATGCTCTATACTATGTGTGATAAAGGGAAGTGCTTAATACAATTTATAAACAATTTTCATACCATCACCGGATATAGGTCCTTGAAAATTGACCATCACACAGCAGTTGTAGCCTGCTAGATCTGGCCGACTGCTGATCAAAGTGAGTGATATAAGGGGAGTCCAATATGTGATAGATTTAAACCTCCCTATTACTCTCTTAACAATACTCCGGACTTGGCAGTGGCTGGTGTCATCTCTACATCCTCTTTGCTAAATTGGGAAGAACGTTTGAAGGGTGGCATTATATTTCTGCCTCCAAAATCTACAAATATGAAGAAATCCCCAATGATAAATCCTTTGTTGCCCATCACCTTGGTCCAGCAGTTGAAGATTTCCATTGAGTAGTGTTATCTGTTTTTCGGCGATGCAGCCAATGAACAGCTTGGAAAAAAAGGACAACAAAAACAGTGGAGCTGACTCCAATAATAATAGTTATTATTATTATTATTATTATTATTATTATTATTATTATTATTATTATTATTATTATGTGAAAATACATAAACAGAACTATTCAGTAGAAAAGAGTAGTTACAGTAGGACATTCCATCTATTATATATAGTCTATGGAATAATCCCTTAAACGTAAAAAAAAAAAGTTTTAACGTGCGTAAGCTTAAGATGCAAATAGACTAAATGTCCAGCAGATGGAGACACAGACCGTGGAATAAATGAAAGGTGCCCTAGAGTCGAGCTCTATTTTACACATCAATAAATGCCCACAAACGGCAAATATTAAACACTCTCCTCGGACTTAGTAACTTTAGAACTAAAATAACACAGAACCATGACTGTATCTGTAAAGGGGTGACTGTTCCAACACTATTAATTCAATCTGGCTCATTGTAATGCTTAAGTCAGCGCTCAAACGTGCGTGAATAAAAATATCATAAAAGCATTCAAGGCCTTCATGTACTTAAAACTAAAAACTTAATGTTTATTTGAGTCTGTATCCTGACAGTAGCCTACATTTTAATATCGTCGCAGATATAAGCGACACACTATCAGCTTCAATCAAAAGCTCCATGAAAGGAGATCAGAGATGGACTGGTTTAGTCTGCTCTTGTGCTTTACTGATTGGATAATCACTGTTGAATTTTAGTGGCAGTTCAAAAAGGGGGCTGGGTTAAATTATAATACAACATTACGCCGCTTTAAACGGGCGTTTTACTTGCACATAACGCCGTTTTTTACGCGCGTCCTAAATTAGGTAAAACGCCGCTTTTTACGCGCGTACTTTGAACGCCGCATAAAGCGGCGTTTAAGGACCGAGGAAAACGTCGGAATTTACGGCGTTTACCGAAGCACTTTAAAACGGCGGGTTTTTCGGCGTTTTGTCTTGAAAAACGGCGTTTTTTACGGCGTTTTTTAAAGAAATTCGGCGCTTTATACGTCATTTCATTGCCTACGTGCCAATAGAGTGGCGAATTTTGGCCCTAACGGCTTGCCATATGTTTACGTGTTGTTTGCGCGTTGTTTACGTGTTGTTTGCGTGTCAAAGACACACGAAATTTCACGTGATTATGTCCAAAACGGCTTTCCATAGTATGTGGTGCGGAAGCTGCTACCAGGAAACCAGGTGAGGAGGCTGTTTCAAGGCTCACTTCTAGGCCGAGAGGTGCTTTAACAGCAACAACGGCTCTTTTAAGAGCCACCCACAAACCTCTTAAGAGCATTCCTGTCTAAATAGTTTCTTTTTTTATTTTTCTCTGTATAGCAATCTGCTTGTGTCATGTAGCTCGGGATGATTAACCACGGTGTTTATCAGTATTTCCTCCCTGTCCTGCTGAGGCTGTGACATCATGACAGTCACAGAATCACTGAAACTCTGTCCCCTAATTGGTTGTCGCGGCGCGATTTGACGCTAGAGTTAAGATTTTTCCATTGCCCTGGGAGATCTCTCACTTGTTAACATTTTTATTGATGCATATAACCCCGGGAGCAACAAAGCCTTGATCAGTAAACTCTATAAATGTTTAATTTAGCACAAAAAGAGTTCAACAACATATGTAAAACAAAAATGGGAGAAAGAAATGGGCATTGTGATTACTGAAGAGCAATGAACGAAGATTTGCGGAACCCAATTCATAACAACTAATTCTAACATGTGGCAAGACTTTTGTTGGAAAAACATTACATGTTTTCTCATAACACCTAAACAAAATTGTAAATTCAGTGTCATATCTTTGATGTGTTGGAGAAATTGCAGGGAAACCCAGGCAGATCACGGACATGTATTCTGGTCTTGCCCTTCCGTGCAGTTGGAAGTATAAAGAATAATTTCAAAAGTACTGGGATACAATGTGAGTTGTACATTTGCGTCAATGTATCTAGGATGCCTAACAGAAGATTTTGTAACAGGTGATTTGTATCTCCTGAAAATCCTTCTAGCATCTGCAAAAAAAGCCATAGCAAAAGACTGGGTTTGTAAAGATCCTCCTACTATACACTTTTTTGTGTATGGAAAAATCAGACTGATGGAAGCATGACTTTCACCCTGCGACTCCAGGGAGACCTGGGAAAGAGACGGTGGAGAAAATGGTTGGGCTTTGTAAACAGCGACAGCATTCTTTAATACATGGAACCAGTTATATTGACATGTATGTATTTGTGTATATTGGCATGTATGAGTACATGCAGATTTTTTTTTTACTCCCATGATCTCGTATGATCTGTTGTACAAATTATTTTTTTAAATAAAAAGTTCTTAAAAATAAAATAGAGTTTTGCAAGCACAAGTAGAACATTTAAACCAGAGCATGCTAGCCAATACATGACCTTTTACTTTCCATTAAAGAACATCCAATTATTCCACCCTCTTGCCTAACAGAGTTTCAGCTCCATGGTGCAATAAAAGGTCCTGTAAAGTAAACCCAATATCCCTCTTCCCAGGCTAACTACTCACAGTAGGTTCTAGGTCTGCTGTAGTGTCTCCCCCTTGTGTGCAACATCCATTGAATTCCCCAAAAGCCTTTGGGTATCCGGATTTTGCCACTGATACATCTCAATTAACTGCTTTTTTAATCTAATCTAATCTAATCTGCCAGTCTATTTTGTCATCCTTTCCACCAACACTTATGATAAACAGATTAAAATACAAAACTTTTTCCAATTCTTTTAATCATTTTTTGAGGAAATTTCCTACAAGCTGAAAATGCTTTGTTTTTGCTCATTCTACTGTTTATTAAACATTTTGTTCACACAATGCGAAAGGAATTGCAGATTTAACAAAAGGAGGAAGGTTTTTACAGCAACCGGGCATCTTCCTGCTTTTTTAAAATATTGCTGAGTTTCCTTTTCTATTTCACCCTTGAAGAAAAGAGCTATCTTCTGAGGCTAATCAATAACACGGACTCTATTTCAACTGTAAATACATTTATTTTATTGGCAGCTGATCATGAAAGGCTCTGGTGTATAGCCACTGTAAAATCCCATTTAAGTGTGGTAAAAGCAAATTTGATTTTTTTCTTTACATTTAATAAAAATGGCACACTTTTCTAGGAATATTCAGATATAATACAGATTTGTTCTTAATTTCTTATTGTATTTAATTTTATGGATCGGCATTGGGTCTGCATTATACAGTGTCAGTATTGTTGGTATATATGTATGTATCTGTTGAGTTTGGGTATTTGAATTGTTTCTTCTTTGGATTAAGACATTTATAAAAAAAATACAAAACGTATTGAAAATCAAATTTGGATGTACAAATTTTAATTTTTTGTGAGTATTCTTTTGTCAAAATTAGTTCAATATTCTACAAAAAGGATTAAGTACAGTCGTGGCCAAAAGTTTTGAGAATGACACAAATATTAGTTTTCACAAAGTTTGCTGCTAAACTGCTTTCAGATCTTTGCTTCAGTTGTTTCTATGATGTACTGAAATATAATTTCAAAGCCCTTCATATGTTTCAAAGGCTTATACAAACTGTGTTAATACTTTTGTTTCTAGAATGTGAATCAAATGTAAAAGAAAGGCAAGGAAGATGAGGAAGTAAAGACGAATCTGAACTCACTCATACAGTGGGGCAAAAAAGTATTTAGTCAGCCACCGATTGTGCAAGTTCTCCCACTTAAAATAATGATAGGGGTCTGTAATTTTCATTATAGGTACACTTCAACTGTGAGAGACAGAATTTAATGCAGGAATTCAGATTGTAGGATTTTTAAAGAATTTATTTGTAAATTATGGTGCAAAATAAGTATTTGGTCACTTCAAACAAGGAAGATCTCTGGCTCTCACAGACCTGTAACTTCTTCTTTTAGAAGCTCTTCTGTCCTCCACTCCTTACCTGTATTAATGGCACCTGTTTGAACTCGTTATCTGTATAAAAGACACCTGTCCACAGCCTCAAACAGTCAGACTCCAAACTCCACTATGGCCAAGACCAAAGAGCTTTCGAAGGACACCAGGAAAATAATTGTAGACCTGCACCTGACTGGGAAGAGTGAATCTACAACAGGTAAGCAGCTTGGTGTGAAAAAATCAACTGTGGGAGCAATTACCAGAAAACGGAAGACATACAAGACCACTGATAATCTCCCTCAATCTGGGGCTCCACGCAAGATCTCATCCCGTGGGGTCAAAATGATCATGAGAACGGTGAGCAAAAATCCCAGAACCACACGGGGGGACCTGGTGAATGACCTGCAGAGAGCTGGGACCAAAGTAACAAAGGTTACCATCGGTAACACACTACAACGACAGGGAATCACATCCTGCAGTGCCAGACGTGTCTCCCTGCTTAAGCCAGTGCATGTCCAGGCCCGTCTGAAGTTTGCCAGAGAGCACATGGGTGATACAGCAGAGGATTGGGAGAATGTCATGTGGTCAGATGAAACCAAAGTTGAACTTTTTGGTATAAACTCAACTCGTCGTGTTTGGAGGAAGAAGAATACTGAGTTGCATCCCAAGAACACCATACCTACTGTGAAGCATGGGGGTGGAAACATCATGCTTTGGGGCTGTTTTTCTGCTAAGGGGTATTAAGGAAAGAATGAATGCGGCCATGCATCGTGAGATTTTGAGCCAAAACCTCCTTCCATCAGTGAGAGCTTTGAAGAGGAAACGTGGCTGGGTCTTCCAACATGACAATGATCCCAAACACACCGCCCGGGCAACGAAGGAGTGGCTCCATAAGAAGCATTTGAAAGTCCTGGAGTGGCCTAGCCAGTCTCCAGACCTCAACCCCATAGAAAATCTGTGGAGGGAGTTGAAAGTCCGTGTTGCTCGGCGACAGCCCTAAAAGATCACTGCTCTCGAGAAGATCTGCATGGAGGAATGGGCCAAAATACCAGCTACTGTGTGTGCAAAACTGGTAAAGACCTATAGTAATCGTTTGACCTCTATTACCAACAAAGGTTATATTACAAAGTATTGAGTTGAATTTTTGTTATTGACCAAACACTTATTTTCCACCATAATTTACAAATAAATTCTTTAAAAATCCTACAATGTGAATTCCTGGATTTTTTTTTCACATTCTGTCTCTCACAGTTGAAGTGTACCTATGATGAAATTACTGATCTCTGTCATCATTTTAAGTGGGAGAACTTGCACAATCGGTGGCTGACTAAATACTTTTTTCCCCACTGTAGCTGGGAAAAAGGGACAGTTTGGGATGCCTGTTCTTCAAAACAAGCTTGAGGTAAGCTTTTTTAATTACACCAAGTCATTCACAGTATATAGGAAAATAAAACGGATGGATACATAAAAGAACAGATATATAAACATGTAATGTAAAAAGAAATGTAGCGCCCTGAGAAGGGACCAGTATTAGTAGGCACTAAAAAATCTACTAGGTTCTATTTACAAAGAGGAATAAGGACTTACTGGACTTTGAACATGCGTGTTTACAATAATTTCCAAAATAAAATACCCAACTGTTAACGAAAACTTTATCATAATAAAATCATTTACATGTTTCTCCAAATCAGACTTCAGCTTTGTCAGCTTAAAGTTGTAATGTCGTGTAGCTACAATTTTAACAGTAAACATGTGCTAAAACCTTAATTAACCATATTTATGATTAAAATATCCGTCGTCACATTTCAACATTTTTATCTTTTTAGTCTTTATAAGGTATAGACTGAATAAATTCCCCCTTTAACGTTGCACAATATTTATGCATGTTTTTTTTGTTTTTTTTTATTATAAAAAAACAAACAAAAACTAATTACAACTGTATTTAATATGGGTTACAATTATGTACACTAGCTATTTTACCCCAAAACAGAAATAATATAGTGTGGAGACAGCACACTCACTCTAGTTATAATGCCAATGACTCCATTAAAAAAGTAGAGATTAGCATAAGCTGCTAGCGCCACCATCAGAACTTTAAACATACAGTTTACAATGATTTGGAATACACCAAACATTCAAAGACTTGGGAGAATGTCCGAATAAACTCCCGATCGGTCAAGCAGTTTAAGCAGTTCAGGCAGTGTTACACTGAACTCAAGTGGACACTCCCGGTATTACAATTTAAATAAGATACAGAGGTTTAGTAGCCCAATATTTCATGTGGGTTACATTAACATGTAATGTAAACGTAAAAACATACAATGCCAGGGGTCATTGTAAACAGGACACAAACGAACTGAGGATGGTGCACAGCGAAGAAAAAAAAAGATGTATATACCTATGAATTATAAAAAGATTTGACATTTGGAGCACAGATTTTTATGTTTTCATGGCTTTGTTGTTCGATGTGGATATCGTTCTAATGTTGAGTTCCATTTCTTTTTTGAA
The DNA here is from genome assembly GCA_028564705.1 of Apricaphanius iberus. Taxonomy (NCBI): domain Eukaryota; kingdom Metazoa; phylum Chordata; class Actinopteri; order Cyprinodontiformes; family Aphaniidae; genus Apricaphanius; species Apricaphanius iberus. The sequence goes on from JAPXFQ010002076.1 coordinate 781,635, forward strand.
GACACAGAAAGAGCGTCTTATTTTTAATACTTTACATTTATGGATGTAAAACTTGGCCAGCAATATTTAGAAAGAAAAACATTCATTTTCAAATTCTTTCTGAAAATATATTATAAACACCTCATGAATATGATCCAGTATAAATCAAAAGATCCCTTGCCATAGTTTCTGAGTATGTTCACAAGTCCAGAATAAGTCGAAAACAGTCTCTGGGTGAACATTACAGAAACTGCAGGATACATTAATGTCTTTCATACATTTCACCAAGAATATTTTTTACAAGATAATAGCACTGAATGAGTTAACGAGTAAATATCTATTAAGATGTGTCCATATATTTTTCCAACATAGAGAGCTTGAGGTAAGCTTTGTTAGCCATTATCCTAGCATGCCAACACGTCACTCACAGGGCGCGATTTAATTGGTCAACTGCAGACTGATTTCATATAATATCTGACTCTGGCTGAAGACCACCGATGGCTGGTTTTGGTCAAGTGCAATTGATACACTGCACAGCCACAGACCGTTGTATCAGACGCACGCTCACCGTTTTTCATCATGACTTTTCGTGACCAAAGTAAAGGTCTTCGACGGCTGTAATCGCACGCTGTGATCCTGGGCATTTCTGTTTGAGGTTTTAAAGAAAGTTGGATTCGATGCAAAAGCAGTACAATGTATCAGGACGCAGTACAAGACACCTACAGTTTTATAAAAGTTAATGTTCGTTTAACCGAAACTATTGATCGTAGGCGCTCAACCCGCCAAAGATGTAGTTTATCACCAACTCTGTATTAAACTTTATAAGGTGACAATTTTTTGGGATTCCCACGGGTCATGAGATTCCTGCAGTATTCCCGCGGGACAGGAGTCAATTTCACTGTTGGTAACGTGATCGGGACGGGAAAGGAAATAATCCACGGGATCGGATGGGAAACTGGAAATTATATATATATTTTGTTTTTACATTTATCTTGTCAGATATCAGGGAATTAGCTTTAAAAAATGACGCTGCAATGCGGTTCCAATGTGTGTGGTTATTAACTCAGCTGCGAAATGCAATTCCATCGGGTCTACTACACTGCATGCACCAAAACTGAAACTGCTACGTTGTTGCTACACCACCTGGATAAACTGGTAAGCATATGATCTCCGACTGAAAATGCGTGTATCTTAATAGTTTGGTAGTCAGACGAATAGAGTCCATTCATGAAGTGGTAAGGTGGCCAAACAACGAGAATGCAGGATATGGTTAAAGATGGCGGATAAAGCTAAATAGATGATCTTTGATACTGTGCTACGCTATGGTTTAAAGGGGGGGCGATAGGAGCGAGCACCATAGGAGGTAAATTACTAATCTATGGGATTCGGGTCGGGAGTCTTTCTCTCGGGATTTTTTCGGGACAAGATTTTGGGGGGGGGGGACTGTCACGTGATCGGGACGTGACGGGAGTATTTTTTTGGGGACGGGACGGGAGCGACAATTGATTCCCGTGTCACCCTCTATTATACATAGAACCCTTAGTACAATTTACAAGACAAAATGAAAAAAATTGAGGGAATACGGATTACAAAACATGCACATGTAGTGTTTTTTTTTTGCAGATGTTATTTACAAAACCCAGAAAACTACGGGATTGATTGCTCTCAAGGTTTATATATAATGCTTTATTTCAGACACAAACAGGAAGGTCCATATAGAAGACACACAAAACACATAAATAGATTAAAACATAATTGATTAAAAAAAATGTCACCTTGCTTTAAAAATACTCTTATTTCAACGATTCCGCATACTCTGATTAGTATCTAGTGTGACTTTTCAAAGAGTTTACAAACGCCCCTAAAATAGAGTTCTTCGACATGTCCAGTAGACACATAAATCTGAACATGAAATTTCTTAGAAGTGCTTTCAATGTAGGCAGCCTGTGGTTGACAAACAGTTGGCAGGCTCTGTGCCGTCTTGGAACACGCATAAACAGCCACAGTGTATCACTATATGCTACATTTAATCTAGACATGGATTTCACCTGATACCTTCCCTACAGTTGAGCAGTGTATAGTGGTGTGCAATATGCTCGAAACAGTGAGGCCTTGACAGCTGGGGTACACATATAAAACTTTCTCTTGAGCGTATTGGCCTGAGCATACAGTTTATGACATTTTCTCCTCATGTTATTGTCTTCTGGAGATTGTCAGAGATACAATGGCCAAGGTATTTCACCTCACTACATACATTAAGGACCCTATTGCTCAGGGTAAACAAAGGGAAAATCAGTTTCTTGTCATCTTTACGCCTCACAATCATGATGTTTCTTTTTATGGCATTATAATTAATATCATGTTGAACACCATAATTAGAGCAGACTTTCAACAACTTGCAATCCAGCAACAACACAACCAGGTCATCTGCATACATAAGTTGGTTAACCACAGTATCCCCAATGACGCAGCCAGTTTTACACTTGTTTAGTTGGGTTGACAGCTCATCCATGTAAACATTGAAAAGGACAGGTGAAAGGATCCCTTCCCTGTCAAACACCATTGCTTATTCTGAAGCAATCTGAAATTGAGCCACCCCATTTAACTTTTATAATTGGTGGGAATACCAAAATACTAAAAATTCTAATAATAAACCTAGGGACTCCTCTTTGGGTCAACTTATAGAACAACTTATAATGACTAATCCTATCAAAAGCCTTAGAGGCATCTATGAAACATAAAAACATGGTTGAGTTTTGCTTCTGATATTTTGATAGAATTTCTTTCAGAGCAAATATGCACATATCCGTAATATGTTTTGCTTTAAACCCAAACTGATTATCCTTTGTAAGAATGAATGTTTCTATTCTGTCCAATAAGATGCTTTCTAGCACTTTGGAGATGGTATTGGCCAGGGCAATTGGTCTATAATTGTCTTTGCTGTTGATTTGACCAGTTTTGTCCTTAATGAAAGGCACAAGCTGGACAGCAATCATGGATTCAGGTAAGATGCCATGTTTGAAGAAGCCAGAGAAGCACAGTGAAAGGAGAGGGGCCACCCTACAGCTGGCATGCTTTAGGTGTTCTGCAGTGATAGAATCAGAACCACAGGCCTTGTTTTCCTCTAACTTTAGAATGGATTAATGAACTTCCTCTGGACTTACAAACACGTTCTCAGTAGGAGCAGCATCTTCTACCACAAAGGTGTTGCTTTTAATACAGTTAAACAACTCATAATATTGCTGTCTCCATAAATCGGCAATATTGTCAGAGCCACTGACCCCATCCATATTAGAAGGTAAAGGAGCTTTACAGTTATTCATTACCTCTATTTGTTTCCAGAAGCCACAGTAACTATGACTGCTCAGTTTATTAGCAAGGGAGTCAGCCTTCATCCTGTCACTCATTGATCACTGTTGATCATACAATATTAATGGAACGATTAGAGAGCTGGGTCATACTCACTGGTACAGCTCTTCAATGGTTCGAATCTTACCTCAAAAATAGGAAGTTCTTTGTGTCCATCGGAAATTTCTCATCAGAACAAACAGAAATCACATGTGGGGTCCCCCAGGGCTCCATCCTGGGACCCCTCCTGTTCAATATCTATATGCTCCCACTAACCAAGATTATAGCAGCCAATCAGATAAGTTACCATAACTATGCAGACGACACACAGCTATACATTACATTGTCACCAGGTGACTTTGATTCTATCCAGACCTTAAATGAATGCATTGAACAAATCAACGACTGGATGTCCCGTAACTTTCTCCAGCTAAACAGAAACAAAACAGAAGTAATTATTTTTGGACCTAAGGAGGAACGATCCAGAGTCAGCACACAGCTTCAGCTAATACAACTAAAAACTACTCATCAGGCTCGTAATCTAGGTGTAATAATGGACTCAGACCTGAACCTCCAGGGTCACATAAAGGCAATAACAAGGTCAGCTTTCTATCACCTGAGGAACATTTCTAGGATTAAAGGACTGATGTCACAGAAGGACCTTGAAAAACTGATCCATGCGTTTATCTTTAGTCGGATTGATTACTGCAACAGCGTCCTCACAGGTCTACCTAAAAAATCAATCAGACAGCTGCAGCTGATCCAGAACGCTGCTGCTCGTGTTCTCACTAGAACCAGGAAAGTAGAACACATCACCCCAGCTCTAAAGTCCTTCCACTGGCTTCCTGTAGCTAAGAGAATAGACTTTAAAATACTCCTACTTGTTTATAAATCATTGAACGGTTTAGCACCAAAGTACATTGAAGATATGCTGTCACTAAATCAACCCAGCAGACCACTCAGGTCCTCCAAATCTAGCCTACTAATCGTCCCTAGAATCAGAACTAAACAGCGAGAGGCAGCTTTCAGCTTCTATGCTCCACAAATGTGGAATAAACTTACAGACGAATGCAAAAACGCTTAATCACTAGGCTCTTTTAAATCAAAGACAAAAACTCTACTATTCAGAGCTGCATTTGAATCTTAAATTGCGCTTTCTGATCACTTTTTGTTTTATTTTGTTTACCCGATTGTGTTTTATCTGTTTTAATCTGTTTTAATTGCATAATTTTGTTCCTTCAATTATTTTTTATTGTTGTGGTTTAATTTCTATTCTTACTTTTTTATTCCTTTTTCAAGTGATTGTGTATTAATTACATAAATTTGTTCCTTACATGATCTTTTCTTACTGATTGATTACTGTTAAACTTTTAGGTTTTGTTTGTAATCATGTGGTTTCATTATCACTGAATCATGTAAAGCACCTTGAATTGCCTTGTTTTGAAAGTGTGCTATACAAATAAAATTGCCTTGCCTTGCCTCATTCCTGCTAATAAAGCGGACAGCATATTTAAATCTAGCATCAGCCTGCTTTTTCTTTTCAAACAGCGGGCCCTGTCTCATTCTACCTGACTGACCATTCTTTGAAAACTTGTCTGGCCATTGCATGTTGTTCTGAAACGTGTCCATTCCACCCAGGTTTAACATGATTTGAAACATGTTTTGACTTATTAAAAGACTTAATGGAAGCAGACAAATATTCAATAATAAGATCATACATAAGACACAGCTCTTTGCTGTGAGATTCATTTTTACAGTTAGCATCACAGCACAGCAAAGCATCTTTTGGCAGTTCAATGGTACTCAACAGTAAATCTGTTTTGGTAGTGTAGTGACAAATATCTTCAGCTGTTAAAGCCAACCAGACAAGCTTGCCCGCACATGAGCCCACACTGTTTACATCCACAGATGTCATAGGTATTCTCTCAACATTTAACGTCATTCCAAAGGGAATGTGATCTGAGGTGGCTAGTTCATAGCATATATTCATACTAGCCAGCGATGCATGTGCATCCGCTGTTGATATACAGTGATCAAGCCATGACACAGTGTGCCATGCTTCACTTACATATGTATAGCTTTCCACAGGCAGACATATTTTGCTAGATATATTCAGATTATTGACATCACAGAACTGTTTCAATTCAATTCAAAGATAGCCTACTTTATTGATCCCAGAGGGAAATTTTCAGTTTACAGTACAACCTGTCCAAGATCATTACAAACAACAACAAAAAACCCCAGATCCAGGTCACTGAAGGGCTTGCAGCAGCCAGAGCAGCGCTCCCATGTATGCAGACAGAAACAGATAAACGTCAGGACGGGGGGGGGGGGGGGGACGCTCACGTTGCTTTTGGAGATGTCCGCATTAAAGTCCCCAACCACATACACACAAGTTGAGACAGAGCCCTCAATGAATGATTTTATACACACAAGCCTGCTACAGAATTCGTCCACATTGTCATATGATTCATATGGCATATAAATATTAAGAATAATAAAAGACCGATCATAAGCTTGAATTCAATACAAATAGCCCAGTCAACATGTAGTCTTACCGCAGTCACGACTGGGTCAAGTTTGCAGTTCCACAGTATCGCAAGCCACACACCACAAGTTATCCACTTAGCATCTTATCGCGTAGATCACTGGTGGACTCACCTACACCGTGAAATTCCAGGTGCACTGTGTTCAGTCTCTAAAGGTCTTGCTTAGCCAACCAAGTCTCTTGAAGGCACAGGATTTCACACTGCTCCAACAGCAACAACCTCAATTTATCCGCAGCACTGTGCCCAACGCGCAGGCCACGCGTATTAAAGGACAAAAGCCGCATCATCTTAGATTTGAGCAAGCTCCGGGGTTGCTACCTCCAACCATCCGATTACTATATGACGTGGTAAAAAACCTAGAATAAAACTTCAAAAACTCTGAATGGAAAGGGAAAGGGAGGCTTGGCATTGCCCAATTTTACAGATTATCATGCTGCCCAAATAGCCCCTGTTATAAATTGGTGTGGTGTAAATTATGTTTCAGACTGGGAAACAATTTGGTTTAAGGAAGAGAAATTTCAAGTATTATAACAGATATTGATACAGTATAGAATTTGGCTTATCAAGTGGATAAAGTGACTCGGTTCATGTTTGGAATGTGGTAACCCGGAAATACAAATAAGAGATAGAACTTCTCTTACTTCACTGGCCTGCATATGATAATAATAATAAAAGATGCACCAGATATCCAGGATGTGAGATATAAGCAATACATTAACAGAGGTATAGCTTTGTATGTACTAATCGAGGATGAAACTTTTAAAAGCTTTCAGGAATTAAATCAGGAGTTTGATTTGACAAGTAAAGAACACTTCAAGTACTTCCAGTTAAGGGACTGTTTTTTGTTTTAAAGTATAATGTGGATCTAAGTAAAACAGATTGTTAAAATGTTGGTAGGAGTATACCATTCCAAAAATACAGAACTATATCTTCTCTTTATAGACACTTAAAGGGAAAGAGAGGTAAAAAAAAGCCTGGACATCAAACATACATGGGAAAAAAGAACTAGGTGTAGTTATCTCGGAACAGGAATGGGTAAAAATATGGAAAATTAAAAAAATCAACCTCTTCGTCAAGAACTTGGAGGGAACACTGCTGGAAAAATGTAATTCATCTTTTTATAACTCCTAAAAGTGCAGCTAACTATGTGTCAGCCGTCTTACCTTGTTCAAGAGAATGTGGAGAAGTTGATGTAAATCATGCACATGTCTACTGGTGGTTATGTCTAAAACATGCATAATTGTGGGAGGACGTTTTCTCCATAATTATTAAGGTATTGGGTTATCTAATTTCTAAATTGTTTTTAATGTTGTACTTAGGGATGGGAATTGATAAGATTTTTACGATTCCAACTCCATTTTCGATTCTGCTTAACGAATCGATTCTTTATCGATTCCCTTATCGATTCGCATTTGGAAGCAAAGGGACAACAAATTGTTGATTAGCATCACCAATGAAAAAATCTTTTAAATAACAAAATAAATATTCTTCTGTAGAAATTAACAGAATACAACATAAATTATTCTGAGGAAATTCTACAAGAATGTCCAACATTTCCTAATATAAATTAAAATTCTCCTTTTTAAAAGGATATTTATGAACTCAAAAATAGAACTGTCAGCCAGTGACAAATACAATACAGTGTTAAATGCAACTGAACTGTGCATTTTGCAAATCTGCAACCATCTAAATCTAATGCATGAGAAGACATTCATTTAACGTTAACCGTTACTAATAGCAAGTTTTATACAGCTAACATGATAGGCATGGAGGACCAAAACTGACATAATTAAAAATAAAAGCAGAAATATATACATATTGCTTTCCCTTTTCCTTAAACGTGCATTTTTGTAAAGAAATGTATATATTTAGTTTTTCCTTTTCCTTATTACGTGCATTTTGTCAAGAAATATATACACTACCGTTCAAAAGTTTGGGGTCACCCAAACAATTTTGTGTTTTCCATTAAAAGTCACACTTATTCACAACCATACGTTGTGAAATGAATAAAAAATAGAGTCAAGACATTGACAAGGTTAGAAATAATGATTTTTATTTGAAATAAGATTGTTTTTACATCAAACTTTGCTTTCATCAAAGAATCCTCCATTTGCAGCAATTACAGCATTGCAGACCTTTGGCATTCTAGCTGTTAATTTGTTGAGGTAATCTGGAGAAATTGCACCCCACGCTTCTAGAAGCAGCTCCCACAATTTGGATTGGTTGGATGGGCACTTCTTGCGTACCATACAGTCAAGCTGCTCCCACAACAGCTCAACGGGGTTCAAATCTGGTGACTGCGCTGGCCACTCCATTACCGATAGAATACCAGCTGCCTGCTTCTTCTCTAAATAGTTCTTGCACAATTTCGAGGTGTGTTTTGGGTCATTGTCCTGTTGCAAGCGCTGTCCACTGGGTATGGCATGGCGTTGCAAAATGGAGTGATAGCCTTCCTTATTCAGAATCCCGTTTACCCTGTACAAATCTCCCACCTTACCAGCACCAAAGCAACCCCAGACCATCACATTACCTCCACCATGCTTAACAGATGGCGTCAGGCATTCTTCCAGCATCTTTTCAGTTTTCTGCGTCTCACAAACGTTCTTCTTTGTGATCCAAACACCTCAAACTTGGATTCATCCGTCCACAGCACTTTTTTCCAGTCTTCCTCTGTCCAATGTCTGTGTTCTTTTGCCCATCTTAATCTTTTTCTTCTATTGGCCAGTCTCAGAAATGGGTTTTTCTTTGCCACTCTGCCCTGAAGCCCAGAATCCCGCAGCCGCCTCTTCACTGTAGATGTTGACACTGGTGTTTTGCGGGGACTATTTAATGAAGATGCCAGTTGGGGATCTGTGAGGCGTCTGTTTCTCAAACTAGAGACTCTAATGTACTTATCTTCTTGCTCAGTTGTGCAACGCGGCATCCCACTTCTTTTTGTACTCTGGTTAGAGCCTGTTTGTGCTGTCCTCTGAAGGGAGTAGTACGCACCGTTGTAGGAAGCCTGTGAATATTCTCATTCATCCAGGTCATGGTTATCTCAAGGAAATTTCAATCAAACGCAACTGGACTTGGTAATTTGTCTTGGAAGACGTTTCACCTCTTATCCAAGAGGCTTCATCAGTTCATGCTGGCCGCTGACCAGGCTGGGACTGGTCCAACTTACTGGTGTGGAGACTCAGCTATTTAACCTCTTGAACAAGAATCATTATGTCATTGGATCCTTTGTGCTCCATGTCTTAACGACGGTCGTTGATGTGCCGCCTATTGGTGGAGGTTAGGTTTCGGCTTCGTTAGTGCCCTATTGTGTTATAACGACAGTCATTGGAGTCACAGTTGTTTCTGTTATTAGAGGCTAATTTGTTTGAGTTTCCTAGGGAGGGATGAAAGTGCAGCATTGTAAATTGGAGATAGGTGATGTCTCAGGCCTCCTCCTCTGTTTAGCGAAGGTTTCTCTACTTTTACATAGATGGCTTCTTTTACTCCTCTTTCAAACCATCTGTCCTCTCTGTCTAATATCTGGACATTGCTGTCCTCAAAGGAGTGGGCTTTCTCCTTGAGATGTAAATGAACAGCAGAGTCCATGCCTGAGGAGTAAGCTCTCCTGTGTTGGGCCATGCGTTTGTACAGTGGTTGTTTGGTTTCACCAATGTAGAGGTCCTTGCATTCTTCATTGCATTGGATTGCATACACCAGGTTGCTTTTGTGTGTGTGTGGTGTTCTGTCCTTGGGATGTACTAGTCTCTGTCTGAGTGTGTTGCTGGGTTTGAAATACACAGGGATACTGTGTTTGTTAAAAATCCTCCTTAGTTTTTCAGAAATCCCAGACACATATGGAATGACTACATTGTTTCGTTTGTTTTCTTTTTCTTTTTCCACCACTTTGTTGGCTTTCCTTCTGGAATTAGCTGCATTTCCGTTGTAGGAAATCTTCAAATTCTTAGCAATTTCTCGCATGGAATAGCCTTCATTTCTAAGAACAAGAATAGACTGTCGAGTTTCAGATGAAAGTTCTCTTTTTCTGGCCATTTTGAGCGTTTAATTGACCCCACAAATGTGATGCTCCAGAAACTCAATCTGCTCAAAGGAAGGTCAGTTTTGTAGCTTCTGTACCGAGCTAAACTGTTTTCAGATGTGTGAACATGATTGCACAAGGGTTTTCTAATCATCAATTAGCCTTCTGAGCCAATGAGCAAACACATTGTACCATTAGAACACTGGAGTGATAGTTGCTGGAAATGGGCCTCTATACACCTATGTAGATATTGCACCAAAAACCAGACATTTGCAGCTAGAATAGTCATTTACCACATTAGCAATGTATAGCGTGTGTTTCTTTAAAGTTAAGACTAGTTTAAAGTTAACTTCATTGAAAAGTACAGTGCTTTTCCTTCAAAAATAAGGACATTTCAATGTGACCCCAAAGTTTTGAACGGTAGTGTGTGTATATATATATATATATATATATATATATATATTTTTTTTTTTTTTTCCCTATTCTTTTTACATACATTTCTGTCAAGAAAAAATATATATATATTTTTTTTTTCTTATTACGTGCATTTTTGTCAAATAAAATACATGTGTTTTTCCTTTTCCTTGTACATGCATTTCCATTGCAAAAAATAATACCTTTGTTTTTCCTTTACCTTGTACATTCATTTCTGTCAATATATATAGATATATATATATATATATATACATATATAGTTTTTAATTTTCCTTATTACGTGCATTTTTGTCAAAATATATTAATATTGTTTTTTCCTTTTCCTTTTCAATGCAGTTCTTGTAAGTAAAATATATATTTTGCTTTTCCTTTTCCTTCTACATGCATTCTTTGTTTTTACATTCCCTTTGCTTCTCTTTTACATTACCGTATGCATTTCTGCTTCATTATGCAAAAGAGGAGGGCGGCCCTTCTTGGTCCAATTCCTCCATAAGCAGAATAAATTTAAATTTTTTTTTTTTTTTTTTATTGAACAAAATCAAGTACAAACATCTCGTAGACGTACAGAAACAGTGTAAAAGAACAGGATAACAGCATAAGGGAACCGAATAAGGGGCATACACAAACTTAATTAAATAAAAAATAAAGCTAAAGGCATATGAGATTCAATTCAAAATACAAGAAACATAGATAAGTTAGAACACATTTTTTGGTCACGTTCAGATTTAAAGAGTCTCAATGAGGAGTAGTAAAGTTTAAATTCGTTCAAAAAATGATCAAAACAAGGGGCAGCATTTCTCCACTTACAACAATGGATATGGTATTTGGCAAGTAATAAAACCATTTTCACAACGTCGGATGCTTTTTTCCCCAGATCGTTAAAATAATATAAAACATGGGTACTGTAGAGATCTGGAATGTTAACTATTTTAACAGACAAGAAATCTTTAATATCACTCCAAAATTGAAATGAAACGGGACACAAAAAAAAAATGATGTAATGATTCTTAAGGACAATCGCAAAAGAGACAATGGGATAATTCAAACTTAAATCATTTGTGCAAAAAAACAGCCACTGGGTAGATTTTGTGACAAATTTTAAAGTGAGTCTCTTTGACTTTGGAAGAGACTGGCCATTTCAGAAAGTTTGAATGCGCCTTCTGTACTATCTCTGGGTCTATTACTGATGGCATTCTACTAAAGTAATCACCAAACAGCTTCGATTTAAAAGCAGTTGTAAGAACCGAATTACTGCATTTTTTTGTCAGTGAGTTTACAATCACCTATTTTTAAGTTGGGAAGAGTTGGTTTGACGTTAGAGTATCTTAGTGTGTTTTGAATAAGAAAGGTCAAGGCAGCCGGGATAGCTTTACATATTTTCAAGAATTCACCAAAGGGGCAATTAAAATTATACTTTTTGACAAATTCTTGGTAATTTAGTGGAATACCGTCGTTGTCCATTAGGTCAGATACAAACAGAACACCTTTGTCATACCATTCAGCTTTGAAAAAAGACTTCTTATTAATAAGTATTGACCTGTTATTCCATAACAAAGAATCATGTGGAGTGAAATTGTGGGTGAAAACCATCTTCCAAAAATGTAATACTTGTCCATGAAATCTGGATAACTTAATAGGAATCTTGGATAACTCAAAATCACACCTAAGTAAAAGGTTTAAGCCACCAAGTTTGTCAAATAAAGCTCTAGGAATATGAAACCATATAGAGTTCGGATTTGTCAAGAAGGTTTTCACCCACTTAACTCTAAATAAACCTAATAGCGCTTCAAAGTCTAAGGCTTTAACCCCTCCTTTAATATATTCCTTGACTAACTGAGACAGTGCTCTAATGAGTCAATTAGCCATTAAATGGATAGCGTTATCTAACTCCTCAATTGTTAGGTCGTCATCCATATCAGTTTTAAATTTCAAGTCAATTGTTTCAATAGAATTTACGATTTCACTAAAAAAGTACTTACAGTTAGATTCAGAATAGAATAAAGTTTGCAGTAAAAATCTCTAATTGTTTGACTTATTAAATCAGCGTCCTGTGTAACACACCCATTAATGTTCAGTTTAGAGATTTTCTTTTTGGATTGTCTCTGTTTCTTAAGATTAAAAAAATCTGAGGAATTTTTCTCGCCTTCCTCAATCCATCGAGCCCAGGAACGAATAAAGGCTCCCTGTGCTTTATCTAAAAATAACTTGTCTAATTGACATTTAAAAATGTCCAATTGGCCTTTTTCATCATTTGATAACATTGTGTTTGAGCATAGATTATTGATATTACTGACAAGTTGAAACTGTCTGGCCTTCATCAGATTAGACAGATATTTACCAGTTCTAATAACTATTATCCTAACATTAAATTTAAACCATTCCCATTTATTCAAAGGAGAAAGTTCGAGTAATGAAACATCTTCAATAAATTTCCTGATTTCTGAGCAAAATTCAGAGCTAAGCAAAAGGTTACTATTAAATTTCCAAATGGAGATTGAAGGTGATTTGCAATGATGTACGGAGAGGAGCAAAGTGACTGAACAATGATCTGTTAATGGGGCAATTGAAATTTCACAATTTGAGATATTATTTAGCATATTTTGGGGAATTAACCAGTAGTCAAGTCGAGAACATTGACCATTATTAGAAGCGTTAAACCAAGTATACTGTCTAACACTGGGGTTTCTAACCCTCCAGCAGTCAGTTAGATTAGTTTTGGTGACTAAATCATTGAAAATATCATCAAATAGGTGATGCTGCCCTCTAGTGGGAAGACGATCAACAGAACTGTCTGGAACCATATTCATATCTCCTCCTAAAATAACCTGATCAGTCGAAAATTTGACCTTCCACTGTTTTATCTTGTCACAAAGATCTGCAAAAAAGATTCTGTTAATTGCTTTGCTGTTATAACCATAGACACAAACAAAAATTAATTTAACTCCATCAATTTCTATAGCCACCATTAACCAATGACCATTAGAATCACTTGATTGACCCAAAACGGCTCCAGGAAACCTATAAAACATAATCATAACCCCCGCAGAACGAGAAGTACCATGGCTGAAAAAAAAATAGGGTCTCCCCATTGAAGTTTCCAAAATTTCTCATCCTCCTTAGCTGAGTGTGTTTCTTGCAAAAAATAACAGTTTGCCTTTTGCCCTTTACAATATAAAAAAATAGCCTTACGTTTTACATTATCCTTTAGTCCCCTGGAGTTTAATGATAGCAACGATAGCATGAAATAGTAAAATAAATGCGCAAAAACGTCAGGAATGATGCGCAGGAATGAGAAAACTTACTAGCCGATAAAAGTCATGGCAAAAAGCAATAGCCCTATAGATAAGAAAAAAAATAACATCGTTGAGCCGAAAAAAAAAAAAAGAGGAGCAAGTTAGTTCGGGTCCACTCTTTTGTTATCCACCTTCAGATTGTTATATCCTTCAGATAAGCTCGCTTACCCCTACTCCTGGCTTCTTGAACAATCGGCCACAGCTTTTTTCGGGCGAGTCTGTCCTCCTTGGAATAATCCTTCTTGAAGCTGATGTGAAGATCCTTGCAAACCTTCGCATCCTTGGATTTTCTCCAGACTTCATCCTGGATCTTGCGCATCCCGAACTGTATGATAACCGCTCTGGGAAGGTTGTTGGAAGTGGCGGCGCTCTCTCTCCTTCCCAGCCGATGAACGGTGTCAACCGTATCCCGCAGCCGATCCAAAGACACAGGGATGACCCTTGTAAGGATCCCGATGATTACATCCCTGATGTTTTCGTCTTCTTTTTCAGGTAGGCCAGGTACAATCAAGTTCCACCGCCTCTTGTATCGTGCATGGTCATCGCATGAGGCTTTCAGCTTCGCGTTTTCCATTTGAAGATGTTTAACAGAAGCCTGCAGCTCCGTTATGGCTTTTTGATTCACTTCTATTGCGCCAATATTATTTTCAATGCGTTTCTCAATACTTCTCAAAAGTTCAGTCTGATTATCCATCTTATTGTTAAGCTCTTGAATTGCCTTTAAAATGGCAGAAGCTGGATCCTCACCGTGTGTGGTCTTGTTCACCCTCATCTTTTTTGCGTTCTTATTTTTTATGGGAGTGTGGTCCCAGTTGACTCTCTGTTCCTTAGAAGTCGTTGATTCCCGATCATATCTAGAGGCGTCCTCGTCGACATCAATTCCCTCTATCACATCTTCATCACACGCTTCACGAAGGGCCAGCAGGATGTAGTTATGATCCGCCATGATCAACTAACCGACAAACATCCACAAACTTGTAAACTTTTTGTCAAAAAACAAAATAAAAAAAATAAAAAACTGTGGCAAGATGAAAAATAAGAGTAAGGTTAACAACAAAGGGCTATTACAACGAGAAAAATTTCAACATCGGCTAAAAAAAAACGTTTTTTTTTGCCAGAGCCTGCAAAATGAACAGCCTCTCAGTCCGCCATCTTGACCTCCCCTCCCATAAGCAGAATGATTGTGCATGCCAGGTCAGCTACTATAAACCACGCCCCCAGTCGACTCCGGCTCAACTAAAGCAACATGGCCGCTCCCGGCCGGGTCAGTCTGAGCAGGAGAAATCCGTCAAGGCAGCGCTTCAGAGAGCTTCTCCCTCGGCGTTAACCCCTGGAATCATGGTAAGTTAAGCCTGTTTCCTTATGTATGTAGTTTTATACTTTTGGAAGTGCAAATACACTATATTAAACTTTATGCTTTCTAGCACATGTATTAGAAAGGCCGCTTAAGGTGCTATAGGCTACTCTACCAACTTAAAGTGTAGTTAATCCTTTACACATTAAAAAAGATATAAGCATGTGTAGAAAGTATTGCCGACTTTTTTCCACTGTAGTATCACTTTTTGAGCTTGAGAACTTTGCCTGAATTAAAGCTAAGCTATGGCAGACAAGAGAAAAGTTACCATAGCAACGCTTAAGCACGCTTGACCCAGTAAATCTGTGTTACAGAGTAACGTGAGGTTACAGAGTTACGTACATTCTTTATGTTTTGTTAGAAATAAAATTTGGTAAAATTACTATGATCTGTGCTAATGATGAAACATGCAGACGCCCAGATCACACAACAAACACTTTTTTCCCCCTGTGTAGAAACTAAAATCAACTAAAGTTAGATAAACCTATCTCCAAACAAACTACTAATTCCAAATTTGTCTTTAAAAGTATAGACTTTTTATTGTGTTTGAATCCCTATTTCATTAATCATAAAGATACTGATACGTGCAGAACTTTTGATCTTTGCGTGTAAACTTTTTGTCATGTTTTAGGGGTCAAAGAGAAGACGGCTTCTTCTAGAAGAAATGCTCACCTTGTCACTGAGGATATTTAGCCCTTGCCTTAAACTTATTTTTAGGTAAATTTAACCCTTTACAGGTAACAAGGACACTGTAATCATTTTTGGCAAGTGAAATTGTCATTTTTCACACATTTTGGGGTGTTTAAGATAGTAGAAGACACCCAGTATCCCATGATGTGACTAATAACATCAAGACAGAACAAATAAACTTATTTTTAGGTAAATTTAACCCTTTAAAGGTAACAACAGTGTTGCCAACTCCTCAGTAAGGAAAGTAGCTATTGGCTGTCCCAAAAGTCGCTAGAAGTCGCTAAATGACGTCATCGCCTAATTTGCATAATTGGCAATTTGCAAATAACAGTAAAAGTGAGTAAAAAACACCCTAAATATGTTTAGAACTACAAATGTACAAAAATAATTTCAACATTAACAACATTTAATGATTTTAATGCTTTGTCTATATCCACATTACACACATCAGTTTTGTCCTGTATTGTTAAATGTTATAACAGCAAATTTAATCAAAAGATTGTTCTGTAGGGTGAAATTGCTAGCTCTACAACCAACCCTCCTCCTTCATCCGGGCTTGGGACCGGCAAAGTGACCCAAAAGATACACTCTGGCAGAGTTACTTAGTTTTTTTTTTTAAAGTTTTTTTTTTTTTTTTTGCTGAGCTAGCTAGCAAGATCTTATGTCACAGAGAGGTAGGCTACACGCACAGTGGACGAGGTGAATAAGTGACTGAGCTGCTGAGGTTGTGTGAGTCAAATGCAGTGATTTATTTGTGTGACAGCGTCACAGCAAAGAAACGTTTACATTTAAATCCCGCTCTGCAAGCCAGCGGCGGCTTTCTTTTGCGCAAGCGCATTTCATTTGCAGTCCGGACGCCGAGTGGTGACGGTCTCCTCTCTCTCTCTCTCTGCTCCGCCCATAGACTGTAGATGGGACTGCTGCGCAAGGCTACTGTGAGACTGGCCGCCTGTAAGTGCTTTGGGACGGGGGAGGGGCTCACGTTGAGGACAGTAACTGCAGAACAATACGTGCTTCACGCCAGAGTCTCCAAAACACCAGATAAGTCTCCAATAACACCAGAAAAAGTCGCTAGATTTGTCGCTAGTCGCTTTTTTGAAAAAAAGTCGCTATAGGGGTCTGAAAAGTCGCTAAATCTAGCGACAAAGTCGCTAAGTTGGCAACACTGGGTAACAAGAACACTGTAATCATTTTTTGGCAAGTGAAATTATCATTTTTTCCCCATTTTGGGGCGTTTATAATCCTGGGAAGACACACAGTATCCTGTGATGTGACTAATAACATAAAGCAAAAATAAATGCAGTCATTTTAGTTCAATTTAACCCTTTCACGTGTAACCAGGGAGCTGTAATCAATTTTTGGCAGGTAAAATTGACTTTTTTGGCCATTTTGGGGGTGTTTAAGAAGATGGAAAATACCTTGTATCCTGTGATGAGACTAATAACATCAAGTGATCATTAGTAAAGTAATTTGAGAAATATTCACCCCTTCTTTGCTAACTTTAACACTGTAATCAATTTCTGGCAAGTTAAATTGTCTTTTTTTTTGCCATTTTGGGGGTGTTTAAGGGGGTGGGAGACACCCAGTATCCCGTGAAGAGGCTAACAACATCAAGAGATAATAAATAAAGCCATTTTGAGAAACATTTACCCCTTTATTGGTAACCAGAACACTGTAATCACATTTTGGCAAGTGAAATTCTCAGTTTTTGCCCTGTTGTTGCTATTTATGATGGTGGAAGAGACCCAGTATACTATGATGAGACTAATAACATCTAGAGTTGATAAATAATGTAATCTTTAGGTCTATTTATCTCTTTACAGGTAACCAGGATGCTGAAATCAATATTTGGCAAGTAAATTAGTCAATTTTTGGCCATTTCTGGAGGTTTTTATGATGATACAGCAGACAATATGAGTAAAATAACATCAACAGATAATACATAAAACCCTTATTTGTTCAATTTTAGCCACCATTACAAAAACTGGATGATTCAATCATTTTTTGGCAAGTAAAAAACAATTTTTAATGACTCCAATTAAATCATCAATAAAGATTTAAAGACATTTTGGGGCATTTTTATAGATAAACAGGAGGGTATAGTCACGATTTGGCAAGTGACAATCTCAATTTTAAGGTATGTGCCGAAGTGAACCATTTATGCTTTTATCTTGTTACTTTTAAACAGAACAAAGTGATTTATAGATAGTAGGCTTACTACCACAGTGTCATTGTAGAGCCAAAGCTTGATCAGTTTGATAACATTTTTTCAAGTAAAAATATGCCCCAAACTATTCTAGTTAACTTTAGCTTCATGTCCAAGTGGGCTAAAGAAAGAAAGGGGGAAAAATCAAATCGCTGGAGAATTGTTTATTTCCATTTATACAACGTTTCACTTTACATTCAATACAGTGCCCCATATTACATTTTTTAAATTATTATCAAGGCTATAACATAAAGAAAGCCAGTTCTGACCACAAACCATCTTTTAATCGCAAATATTGCGAAAGGTATGAATATATCATCAGGTTTACATTGTGACCGTTTAAGACTTCCGAACTAAAAAAAAGCAAATCTCCGCGATAAACATCTTTTTAAGTACCTGATGAGGATATTTCTGCTTTCTTAATGTCCATGTTGCTTGATATGCCGAGTTTTAAGCCGCAATGGCGGTGAATTTAATCTAGAAATGCAGTT
Organism: Apricaphanius iberus; assembly: GCA_028564705.1. NCBI lineage: Eukaryota > Metazoa > Chordata > Actinopteri > Cyprinodontiformes > Aphaniidae > Apricaphanius > Apricaphanius iberus. Next base: position 799,992 of record JAPXFQ010002076.1, read on the forward strand.
ACCCAAACCGTGCGCGCTCCCGCGGCGGCTAATCACTTTTTGACAGACGATCACTTTATGGCACAACACCTGTTCTCAACAATAACCGGTAGTGTAGAAGAAAGTGATAAATATTTGCTGAAAATATTACTGGCAGCTTGTAAAAAGGCCTTTACAAAAAATGGCGTAGAACAGAACCACCTACAGCCAAAGAGTGGATGAAAATTGTGAATGGAATATTTGAACTGGAGATCCTAACACACAGATGAAGACTGAAAAATATCAGTGTTATGATAAATGAGAAAAATGGATAAACTTCACTTTGACGTTACAAGACTGATAATAAAGATGCTCGTTAAGATTTATATATATTTTTCTTTCCTCATCCTTTATGTAATGAATGCATCACAGTGTCCCATTTGTTTGTGCTGTTCTAAACAAAAAATTAATAAAAGATTAAAAAAACAAAAAACAATTATTTTTTTTTATTATCCATGATGTGCAACAATGCTATCTTTATTTTGTTAAAGAAAGCCATGTTGTGAAAGTCCAACCAGAAATGAGAACCATCATGTATTTTGCAATATTGTTTGTGGCCTAAATATATTTATATCAAAACATTTTAGGTAATGAACACAGAGTTGTTGTTGTTTTATTTTTTATATGCATATAAATTTGAGAAACCCCTTTTAGTATAAAAACCTGTTTGAACAATGTTTCCTATATCCTCCCCTCAGTCCAACACCCAAGCAAAGACTCTTGCTGTTGGTTAAAAGGGGAAGTAAGACTCATATAACTTCCTTTCCTCTAAGTGAGGTGTTATATATATATATATATATAAACTATGAACACTGCAGTCACACGCTCTCCTCTGTCGCTGATCACTATAAGGACACGCTGCAGGTTGTTGACAAAGAAGAGCAAATGTGGCATTCTAGATAAAATACTCCAAAATCTGACAGCAGCTGAACAAATCAGGCAGCAGAGATGAAAGCCATTGTTGGAGTCTTACTATTGTTGCTCCAAGTCTCTCATGGTGAGGTTTTAACTTTCTTTGTCTTCATTATTATTATTATTATTATTATTAAATAGCATGTTGTTAAATCCTAATATTTTGTCATTTCTTCAAAAAAATTTATAGTGTTGTCTGTAAACCAAATTAGCTCCCACAATTGAAATGTTGCAGCTTAAGCTGGGTTTTTTTTTGGTGCTATGTATCTTTATCTTAAATATAAATTTGTTAGTAAAAGTAAAGAAATGCAATGATTGTTTTACATTACAGCATGAAGATGTTAGTTATTACATAATCTTTAATTTAACATAAAGTTTCGGTCAAAACTTTGAATGTAAAATACAAGTTAAACAATATATTTGAAAATTCAAATTTTATTTGAGTTTGGAGTATGTTACGTATATATCGGTATATCCATATGTTTATATTTTTTATTGTTAAAATCCTTTTAAAATTAGATTTCCCCCCCCAATTTTCCCTCTTTTTATCAACTTTATTTAAACACAGTCTCATCCTTGCTTACATTGTAACATTCACCTCCCTTTTTCATGTAGCTGTCCCATTTAGTCCACCGTCTGTGTCTCATTTGAAGGTTTTCTTTTATTTTATGTAATTTGCTCCATTTCTTTTACTTGCTCCATTAGATCTCTCCATTTATCTAAACTAAGACTTAGTTCCCGTAGCCAGCTTTTTGTTAATTTAAGAGCTTTTATTCTTATAATTCTTATAAGATAGTTATCCTCGATTTTTACTATCTCTTTCGGTAATATCCCTAACAAGACTAATTCAGTGTTAAGATTAAGGTCTATATTCATGACTTTACGTATTTCTTTGACAAAACTTATCCAATATGTTTTCAATATGGGGCAAGATAAAAAGATGTAGCTATAACCAGCATAATTTACACCACAGCCCTGCCAGCAGTCTGATGATGATTGTTGAACTTTAACTTGGTTGACAAGTGTTAAGGAGTATCTCGTGGTTCTTCCATACATATTCCCTACACAACTCAAATGCAGTTGTCTTATTCGAGGATAATCTTATATTTCCCCAGTTGGATTTAGTTAAAGTTATACCAAGTTCTTCCTGCCATCTCATTTTTGTCTTAATTCTTATGGTTCCTCACTTTCCAAAATACTATATACTATGGAAATTTGATGTTTAACACTCGCACGCACAAATAGTGTTGTGTGTTTTTATGCAATGGAACTGTACTTTGTGAATGCAATTTGTCTGGCTGACATCAACAGCAGTAGTCGTGAATAATAATTCAATATTAACACGGCTATTAATGACATTTAATTGATTAATTTATTAAATCAAGTTGGGGCACCACCATAGACTGTAAATACAATAGACAAACCCTCATTTAACATCCCCCATAGGTTTCTGAAGAGCAAAAATGAGGCCAACTGGGCGGTTCCCACCGCCGCCATCTAGTCCGCGTCACTCGCCTCGTCACTCTAGAAACTCCAAAAATGAGCAGAGGTGGCGCTGTGAGGCTGGGGGCGGAGGATTAACGCTCCGAGCCGACATAGCTACAAGCTAGTCAGGAGCTAACTGAAGCCAACGTAGGCTGTAGCCGGTTTCAGCCAGAACACCACGGTTAAGAGACTTTTACCCCGTTTTTCATCAACGATCACTTTAGACCGAGAAACATCTTGAGTAGAGAAAACATATCAATGGAATAAGACCAAAATGTATCGGGTCAATACTGCTTAATATGGTGTTATTTCCATTACCATCGGTGGAGGGTGAGGACATAGACGGGCTCATCTTAACACATTCAGCAAAAAGCAGTTACAAAGTCATCATTAAGACTCAGATCCTGTAAAAAAATAAAAGGCTTTTAGCTCATCTCACATCTCAGACATCCATTAATTCATGCCTCCAGCTGTGTTCCTCACACCAGTACTGATCTAACCAGCGATCATCCAGTCTGTCTAGAGTCCAACTCTGTAGTCTTCCACATTGATCTAGCCGCCTCCCGTTCTGGATGCCGCGGCTTCTCGGTCCTGCCGACTTTGCTGCTCTGCTTTTACCCGACCGGTTGCCAGGTCCAACTTGCGCATAGAAAGAAATAAAAGCTCCGACCAGAACAGCATTCCTCCCGGCCACCTGACAGAACTCCCTCCACAGCTGGTGAAGCATAAGCGGGTATGAAGCCTCCCCCCAAAGCAGAAACTTCTTGGACGATCTGTTACTGTAATCAACACCACAGCAAGCCGTCTTTGTCCAATAATTCCAGATTAACTTCCAAAACCGAATAAAAACTGCAGAGGCAACTGATAGTGGAGTTCAGAAACACCAAATGACTGAAGTCTTTACGTTAGTCCCAGGCTGTGAAGAGCTCCGCAAGCAGACTACGGAGAAAGCTATTAGCTACACTTAGCCACCATTAGCCACCAGCGTTAGCCTAGATGGACCTGTCAATCAAAATGACACGCCCCTAATTATTCATAATTTCAAGATTAAATTACAAATAAATGGAGAAGTTAGAAAAAAAATCAGCCCCTATGAGTTGTAATGATGGTAAACCTTAACTATCTACCCTAAAATGTTTTTTTGAACCAGGCTGTAAACATGTTTATTTTTGCTGTAAATTTGGTCTTTTTTAACAGGGAAGTCAATGGGAAATTGCTCCTTTTTGGAGCCAGCCCCCAGCGGATGAGGGCTAAACTACAATTTTTGACACTTCCGGGTTGGCTTCAAATTCTGCGGGCGGAGTTTGCCCCTTGGTGGGAGAAGGTGCTCGGTTGCAGTTTGAAGCCAACCGGAAGTGTCAAAATGTAGTTTGCCCGCATCCGGTGGGGGCTGGGCTCCAAAAAGGAAACTAATTTCCCTTTGGACTTTACAGCACAAAATATAAGACCCATAATTTACAGCAAAAATAATCATGTTTACAGCCTGGTTCAAAAAAAGAGTACATTTTAGGGTAGATAGTTACGGTTTACCATCATTACAACTTCATATGGGATTGATTTTTTTTCTAATTCTCCATTTTATTTGTACCAGAATCTTGAAATTACAAATAAATGGAGAAGTTAGAAAAAAAATCAGCCCCTATGAGTTGTAATGATGGTAAACCTTAACTATCTACCCTAAAATGTTTTTTTGAACCAGGCTGTAAACATGTTTATTTTTGCTGTAAATTTGGTCTTTTTTAACAGGGAAGTCAATGGGAAATTGCTCCTTTTTGGAGCCAGCCCCCAGCGGATGAGGGCTAAACTACAATTTTTGACACTTCCGGGTTGGCTTCAAATTCTGCGGGCGGAGTTTGCCCCTTGGGCACGACTCCGGAAAATCCAGGAGAACGTTAACATAAGCCAAACAAATTCAGTCTCTTTTCTAAAGGCTGAACTTGGACGCAGTAAAAATAATTCCACATGCACAGAATAAAACAGGGGAACTTCTCTTTAAAATATAACAGAGTTTATTAACATAGTTGTTTTAGTCTTATAGATGAAAACTGTGGCAACAGCCGATCTACTCTAAATCATGCAGTCTACAAACTATTTAAAAAGGAATAACGTATGCAACCAAAAACTAACACTACCAGAATTAGAAAAAAACTGTTTCAAAGCATAAGTGGGATGTGCATGCGTGTTTATGTGCGTCTCCGCTGGGTGGGATCTGGAGTCAGGACACAGGGTTAATAGTATTCCTTCTTAACAAGACATGCAACCACACCATATCAACAAAATGAAAGGATATTGAAAGATAGGAGATATAATGAAGCTTTAGCAAGAACCATTGAACACAAAAACAAGCATACAACAGCAAAAGCCAGCGTGCGGCATCGCTACCAACAACAAGCAAATGGTGGTTTAACAATTACAGAAGAATCAATTAAACCATTTCACACAAGTCTAAACTTGTATTTTAAAACCTCCTACAGAAGCCTAAACCCTACCCAGACAAATTAAATTTATCCTACTGATGATGATTTTGTCCACACCGCCAGTCCAGGGCGAACGATGAAGGGAGAGGAGGAACAATCCAAATGGGCCAAGTCCGTTGAGGAACAGCAGCGCAAAGCTAATTTTAAAAGAACACATGCAGGCAGAGATTTCAGTCGATCCTGTCTTTAGAGAGGATCTTGGTATAGTTCAGATGCCAAGCAGACCTCTTGGCTGCAGAAACGGGAGGTTGGGTAACTTGGCAAAAATACTGCTCCGGAGGTTTAGAGAAGTGGTCCTGTCCTGTCCTACAGGTTGGAACCAAGGGGGAGATTTTGCTAGCAAAGATTTGAGTTTCCCCGTCGCCCAATAGGCGTGGAAAGACAATGGCTTCTTTTAGCACAGTCCTTTTAAGAGCTCTCTCTGTGATTACCGGCAAAAGACCAATGAGAATACACTGAGAGAGGTGCAAGCTCTGTCATCATCACTGGTCACAGATCAATGAGGATGAGTTTGGGACATGCTGGAGACTGCATATGATTTATGGAAAATGAATCCCAACAATAGTTTTTAACTAGAAACTGAATTAAATGGTGCAGATCTATGATTTTATTTTGTATTTCACTGTTTTCCATATAACTCCTAGCTTATAAATAACCAGGGATGTGAGAGGATGGCAATTAAATTATATTGTTGTTATAGAGATGAACATTTCACATTAAAATAGAAATGGTGGACCTGTTTCCTTCATCAAAATGAAACCTATGGATCTCTGCAAATATATCAACAAAAATTAACAGAAAAGTTTTGTCAAACAATTTGATGATTCTTATAAAGAGATAAATTATTTACATATCTTAATCAAAATGTTATCAGAATTTAGGAAATTGGTATGTTTATCCTTTTCATGTGTTAATGAGCTGAAGAGTTCCTTGGTTTGATTTTTTGCAATTTGTGAAAACAGAGTGAATCTGGGGGAAAGGAAAAAGATTCCTGAAACTGAAGTAGCTGAATAAAATCCTTCAATTCTTAAGCTTCTCATTAATATTTGTAGTTTTAAAGGAGTTGTTTGAAAATGTTACTCATTAGTCAGTGTCTGAAGGGAGCATGCTACTGATTTAGGTTATTAGCTTTTTGTTCCCATCATTGGTCTGTTTTATGCTCAGGTGTCTGACACTACATGCTTAAAGTCATGGTGAGGTGTGAAAAATACACAACGTCTCATTTTAATGGAAATGTGTTGATGGCTAAAAGAAACCCTTTATTTGATAAAAGATAAGGTATATAAATTATTTGTTTTATTGTTCTATTTTAAGGTGTGGATCGTTTCTGTGATGGCAGAGAGAATGGAACTGAGTGTTATGGAGCTTTGGGAGGAGCTGTGGACATTAAGCTGCAGGATGGTGTCTCAGGAATCCGCAGATTGGAGTGGAGAAATAATAAAGTAATATACAGGTGGATAAACAAAACTAAAGAAACAACAAAGGAGAGCATATTTCTCTTTTTTCCCAGTAATGGAACAGTTAGGATCAATGACCTGAACAGGAATGACAGTGGTGAACATAATTATCAAATGTTTGATAGCAATGGAAAGGTGGCAGTAACGGGAACCATTCAGCTGTTTGTTCAAGGTAATCCATTGTTTATATTTTACTCGTTTCTATTTTCTTCTCCTTTACCCTGTTTTTCTTTCACTACATTAGGTTCTGTAGATACACATTGCACTCATAGTCAATTAAAATATCTTACAGCAGAATTCAGTATGTATTATATTCTAGTTTTCAACCAAAAGAAAAAAAGGACCCTTAATTTTATAATGTACGTTTCTCTTTAAGCTCCTGTCTCCTCTGTCCAGCTGGTCTGAGTGTTTGTCCCAGGGACAGATGAAAGTGTCCTGTCTCTCTGAAGGGGACAGTCCTCAGTACAGCTGGACTTTGGATGGACACACACTGACAGACTCTGAGCTCCTCTCTGGAAACAATGAGATGAACATCATCGTTCTGAGACAAAACTTGCCAGGACATCTGATCTGTTCAGTAAAGAATCAGATCAGTGATTCTTCCAAAGGGATGAATTTATGGGACTGTGGTGAGTTAGAAAATTACCAATAATTATTTTTAATTAGGATCCCTACATTACTTAAAGTTTTGTTTACTTCTAGGCTTCATATTCATTAACTGCACTTCAAATGGGACACAAATAACTAAGTGGGTGTATAAAGGAAATGACACACTGTGTGTTGAACCAACAGTTCCTACAACAGTTAAATATAGTGAGGGTAAGACGACACAGACAATGACAAATACCGCTACTATGAGTCCTGACAGATATAATCAACCTTTATGCCTTCGTAATAAAAAAATTAAATCTGCTGTGTTGGATTTAATGATAAATCTTTTATTTTTTCATCCTTTCTAGTCTTAATAAATCCCTCACTGACCTTAAAAATCCATGTTTGCCTCATGTTCTTATGTTTTCAAACAGCATTGTTACCTTTAATGGGTGGTATTCTCACTGCTTTAACAATTGTCTATGTCATTGCCCTAGCAATCATTTGTACTTAAAAAATACAAATATCAAACCTAAACCATACATGTTTTTCCTTATTTTTTCAAAAAGACACATCATTTTGTATATTTATGTTTCTCTTTCAGCTCCTGTCTCCTCTGTCCAGCTGGTCTCTGAGTGTTTGTCCCTGGGACAGATGAAGGTGTCCTGTCTCTTTAAAGGGGACAGTCCTCAGTATAGCTGGACTCTGGATGGACACACACTGACAGACTCTGATCTCCTCTCTGGAAACAATGAGACTAACATCATAATTCTGAGACAAAATATCTCAGGTCGCCTGGTCTGCTCAGTCAGGAGTCAGATCAGTAATTCCTTCAATCAGATGAACATACCTGGCTGTGGTGAGTAAACGCATGAAATGAAACAAACTGATTAATTATATTAACCGTTTTTTTTTTTTTTCAAAATGGCATTCACCTTTGTAATTTTTTTAAGCAAATAGTCAATAAGACATAGACAAAATTGAAGTACCAAAGAAAAAAAGTTCATCTTAAGAGCAATATAATAATTTGATCCAATTTGTCTTAAATTGTGGTGTTGCTTACATTTATTTTAATATTCATCATACTTTGATAAGGATTTGTCAGATGAGGAGTAAAATTTTAATACAAAGGTTGTCCGTAAGGTAGAGGCATGACCATCTTTTGGACTAAATACCCACTAGTTTTAACTTGCCTAACCAGACCTTTAAAGGGACTTCGTGAAGTATAAACGTTCGGTGCTCACAAGTGCCCCCTCAGGCTAAATGCATAACCACAGCCTCAATGGTAAGCTCGTGCATGAGACCCAGACATGCTGTGTGAGTGCTCACACCAGGACAAAGAGAAACAACAGCTGAGTCGAACCCATCCTGGACACTTTACAGATTTGCAGATATGACTTCAACTGCAGTAAGAAATGTTACTGTTTTATAAGCTTTATTGGGGTCTGGGTGGAGTTTTGCTGCTGCTAAAAACTGCTCTCTTATGCTCAGCTGAATACATCCTTCAGATACCTCTCACTTTGTGGTTGTTTATGATGGAGATAGCAGACGCTAATGAGCGTGAACGCGCATGACACCATTACGTATTATCCTGCCTTCGGAAAGCACTCGGAAATCTGTTTGTTCGAACCAAGCACTCGCTATTCAAAGGAATTTACAGACATATAGAGGCAACCACTGTGAAAAGGCCAGGGCTTATTCTACTGACCACGGCATTGCTGGAGGATTTATGAGGTAGAAATTAGATTTTTTTAATATATGTATTTCTGGTTAAGCTTATGTACCGTCCCTTTAACCAAAACAGAAAATATTGATATATTTATTACCTTGTGCTTCTATAGGAAAGGCTTTTAACAGTTCAGTATTCAATAAGTCAACTATTTGACATTTTTTTCTATGGAACATAACTCCAAATTATTTGCAAATAATATGTCTATTCTGTGGTATTTATGTGGAGCAAATGTATAATATTTGAAAGAAAATTTTGATTTGTAAACTGAAACACCTAGGTACAATGCTGCTTGATACGCTCCTTGATGGCATTTTGTAATCCTGATCTGCTGTAACCCCCAAGAGCAGGGGATGAGGAAAACTTTGTCTTCTAAAGTAGTGTTAACATGGTATCCTCTGTGCATATTAATGAAAATTTATGTGTTGTTGGTGTTTCAGCCATCAGCTTATTATCATAAGCATTTTTAGGGGGGTCTCAAATAGTTGAGCTCTGTGCCGGCAGCTTTGGTCCGTAACTCTCACAAAAATATATGATCCACTGTATAGACTCTTTCATGTTTTTTTCTAAAATCAACAACTACAAATCTATTTGGTATATATTTGCTCAAAATAGCATTTTTTAACACAATTTCAATCCATGTTCTGTATACAACAATGGTCCAGCATACGCAGTAGATTTAGGGAGCATTCACACCAGTTTTGTTTAGTCTGCTTTAAAGAACTCTAGTTTGTTTGCAAAGAAAGTCCAGAAATTGTTGCTCAAAGCTTTAAACTTTCTAAAAATAAAAATCTAGTGTGAATACGAACCACACCAGCTAAAAACAGCTTTTGCTGTTTTGGTCCCTAATCGAAACAAATCCACCGGACTATCAGACATGAACGCACCCTTAGATGCATTCCATATATGGTCATTATTCATTATATGATACTTGAATCCATTTTTTAGAGCACTCTGACTACAAAATCATATTTGAAATCAGCAAATTCTTATAGAATTACTAAACAGCTTTGTGATTTATATTTAATTATTTCAATATTAAAAGGTTTTATACCTTTGAATTGTGATAGCTGCCATTAAAGAGTCTCTTAGGGTGTATTCAGACCTGCACTGTTTAGTCCACTTTAAACGGATCAGAGTTTGTTTGGAATGCTGGTCAAGACCTTTTATGCAGGTGTGAATACACACAAACGAATCCTGCTGCAGATCAGAGAAACAGACCGAGACCAAGTTTTTTAGGTGGTCTCGGCCCGGTTCCAAACGGACAGAGGTTCGCTTCGCTTCAGGTCTGAATACAAACCAGTCTCGATCCGAACAAACTCCACAATACATGTGGCTTTTTGTCTAATTATTTATAGTATTTAACCCGCGCGATGACTCACAGCGCCAAAAATCAATATACCGTATGCTGTAGTGAATGTTCTTCATTCCTGATCTTCCGTCTTCTCTTTAATCATGCTGACAGCATGTCGGGGGTCAGGACGAGTAGAGCACATCATCTCATTCTGTTTACTACACCATTCGCTGTTTCAAAGAGAGCATCACTAAACTTTGATTGAATGAGCTGCTCAGACACACAATTGTCGGGAGACACTGACAGGCCAGTTTTCTCAGAATAAACAGCTGAGCAATAGGTGAACAGGAAAGAAGGTTAGCTTCAGTCCAAAGACTCCTGCACTCACCATTTATCGCTCAGTCATCGTCCCAACCTTGCCTCTGATCGTAACCACGCCTCAGTTCAACAAACCACTTCTACCAAAATCTGTTCTCACTTTACCCTCTCCCTAACCTGTTTTATGCTCCTTTTGTTAAGAAGTACGCTCATTTGGTTATGAATTGGGCCCTTATACTAAAGAAAGCCAATTCACACTATAGAATACACCCATAACCTTCACTTTCTATGCTCGAAACAAGTTGAGGTGTTAGATTGATAAAAATAGCCTATACAGTATATGCAAAAAGTGAAAGTTTTGTTGATGTTGTTGTTATTGTGTCTTTCAACAGGTCTATCCCATTTGGCCATATTGGGACTGCGTGCCACAGTGGTAATTCTTCCATTAATTGGTATGTCTCTGTATGTCATTTGGAGGAGACCTGAAGACTCTGCAGTTTCCCCAAAAATGAAGGATCCAGAAAACTATGTTCTGATGGATGAAATAAAAAGTTCCACTAGCTGAACAATGACTTACTAAAGTGAAAACTAAATTCTGAAATCAATTGGTAAAACATAAATTACTACGAGAAAATATTTTTAAATACTTAGTATCGATAGAGGACATCCTGAAACATTTGCTGTAATTTAGTGGCTTTATTCTGATTTGTAGAAGCTGTGATGTTCAGTTTTTCTTTTTAAGTTTAATGATATTGTACTCTAATAGTTTCATTACTTTACATACTTCTGCTTACAGTGACACTTGTATATGTGGTTCATTTATATGTACAATTTAACATATAACCAAATGTTAATAAAATGTAAATATCTTAAAAGTGTGCTCTATTAAAGACAACAGCTTTTCCTTCATGGGGATCCTTCACGCTGGGAGCACTGCCAGTTTATCCATGGAAGTCACAAACACTGGAATTGCTTTTCCCCTGGTGGGCGGGGCTCTGTACTGTAGCCTTATGGCTATGCTGTGGATACCTGCCTGCCCTGATCATGGTGGTCCTGGTGGTGACTTCTCTGTAGCTGTGGGATGGCTTCAAGAGTGTCGGTTTGTTTTTTAAATTGCTGGGGACAATAACCATAAACTTGAGTGCGGTTTCAAGATTGCTGAGGACAGTTATCAAATATTCATATATAAGTATTCATCTGTTTGACATTTCGTTCATGGACTGCAGTGAATGTTGTTGAGAATCATTTCTTTATTCGATCAATAAAAGGCCAGATGTGTTTCTGTTGTTTGGTTTAAACAGCACTGAGGACCTCCATCAGGCAGTTGGCTAGGAGGGATAATTCAATTTACATCGAAGCACAAACAACAATAATGGGAAAAGAAAAATACATTTAAAGCCTTCTGAAGAATTGATTTGTCCTGTAGAAATAACACTGTATCGTCAGCAAATTGGCTCATTTTCAATCAATTCATTTTCAATATTTTTTTTGTCTGTCTCCGTTTTTCAAGACTATAAGTTTTCCACATGATAAACTTATCTTTTCTACTATCTCCTTTACGATTTTTGGCTATTTTTTCCCCCAGTTTCAATAGCTTGTTGCTTTACTCGAAATTTAAACCACTCCCATTCACTTATATCTGTCAAATCCATATCATTGGTTTCTTGACATATTATTCTAATCTGATTACAGAATTCTTCGTTCCGCAACAAGGTATTGTTAAATTTCCAAATATTGTTTGATTTTTGTTTTTGTTTAACGATTGAGAGTGACAGACTAATGATAAAATTGTCAGTGAAAGGAGATGATTGAACATCACGTTTTTATGTAAGATTGCTAATATTTGGAGACAAAAACCAATAATCCAACCTTGAGCATAGTTAGCATCTGCTGGACTGATCCATGTAAATTGCATTGTGTTAGGGTTTATCATTCTCCAATAATCTGTCAAGTTATTGGACAGACAAAAATTGTTAGACGTGTTGTCATATTCTGGTTGTAGACCCTTGGTAGGTTGTCTGTCAAGCCAGGAATTAGGTGCTATGTTAAAGTCACCTCCTGTTATTATATTGCCTGTGCCATAAGCTATGCTCCATTACCTCATAGCTTGGGTTAACTTTAAGATCATATTTCTATTGAGAGATCTGTTGTTGTACCCATAAACATTAATTAAAATCATTTTAAAATCAAATATTTTCACAAAAACCATTAGCCAGTGACCCTCTTCATCACTTTTATAATCAATAATTTTCCCTGTAAACCTGTAAAATAAAATAATCACTCCTGCAGAATGAGATGTTCCATGTGAATACTAAAATTTTTCTCCCCATTGTTGCTTCCAGAATTTTTCATCGTCCTTATTAGAATGTGTCTCTTGTAACAAAATAAAATTGGCTTTGACTTCCTTACAAATTAAAAACATGGCTTTACGCTTAATGTTATTTTTTAAATCGCGAACATACAAAGAACTAAGCACAATAGACATACCAATGTAACGAAGTACACACTTTAAACGCTCTTAAGAAAAAAAATAGGATCCTATGTAGGAATGAACAATCTGTCCTGGATTTCAACTTTGCAATTAACAGTAACATATCCCTTAATCAAAATGTCTCATTGTGATGAATATCTGCATGACACTATACTTAACCTATGCAGGGTGCCTCGACTCTTTTACCGTCTATAATGGCATATCCATCTTTCAAGTAAGCTTTCTTTCCGTTGTGTCTGGCCTCCTACACCATCGGATACAACTTTGCCCGGGCTTCACGATATTCTTTTGACCAGTCCTGTCTGAATTGGATGTGCATCTTCTTGCAGGCTCCCTCGACTTCCTCCAGATCTCGTCTCTCGTCATCCGCATGCCATACTGCATGATGATCGGTCTCATGTTGAAGGCAGGATCAGTACTGTAACAGAGTATGGTCGTTCAGATGTTGTGCCATCTGCATCTCATCTTCAACGCAGTCGTCAAAACATGCCTCACGTATCCCGTCCACGCTGTAGTCATGCTCATTGAGGCTAGCGTGAATCTGGGTGTTAGCCATTTTTTCTAGTAAATTATTTTGTGCTCCTTTACAAAAGAAGGTTCTCACAATAGTCTTTTAAGAGTGCTATCAATCACGCAGTGACTTTAGGGATGATTGTTGTTTCAAAAGAATCTATACTACTTTAGATGCCAAAATCACTTTTTATGTCAGAGCCTGCAACTTTTTGCGACTCCTCACTCCGCCATCTTGCTCCTTCCCCGCTTGTATTAGAGGCACTGTGCGGAACGGTATCACCCCGCGGGCAGAAACCGAAATAGTTTTGTCTATAGTCTATCTGTAGTATTATACAGTCGCGGGGTCGACTGTATAATTGGCAAAGATGTATTACCGCCACGAGCTGGGCTTGAGTGTCTATTACTCAAGGTCTGAGCGGAAGAATGTACGGGTGTGAGGCGTTTGGAAAACTAGGTGGACAGTTTTGAAATGAAAGGTAAAACACCTATTGGAAAGCATCTTTTGCGGCGACTTTTGTTTGAGCATATCAGTGAACACACCTGACCACTCTTTGTAAATGAACGTTTAAAGCGTTTTAGGAAGGAATGTTTGAGTGCATTGTGAGGGGGTTGGGAGGGGGTTTAGCGAAGAAACCTAAATTATAGGGACAGCAGTATTTGTCCAAATTTTTATCAAAACTGTTCCATTTCATCATAAAAAGTCTGAAAACAGAGCTTTAACTGTAAAATACCGAACTTTTCCTTTAAGGATACGATATTAATTTTTAGGCATCTTTTAAGTCAACCCAATCGCAAAAAATTTTGCATGTTGGGAAATGTGCCAAAATTGTACAGTGTAATACTTCCACCTTGTCCCCACCTTGGAAAGGCGCACATGGAGCAGGTCACCCTGTATATCTAAAACACCTTGCATTCAGAGATACAAGTTAATGAGTCACCTCTTGATACTGTACCCGCCTTGTATGAGTGAATGCTAGGCTTGAATCATGCCTGAAGGTGTTTACATCAGACTGCAAGACTGTTTTAAACTATGAAGAATGCTGCAGCAGACAAAAAAAATGACTGCATAAATTGGCGGAATGGCGAGATTTAATACTGATTCTAGGAAATTATGCTGGGAGCACAAGTGAATATTAGATTTGCACGTGTATGAAATTCCACAAGATTTTTAAATTATGGTGGGGACAAAACTATGAATTTCAAATATTTCCAGTAATTTCCGGGCCCCTAGCATCCCCGGCTAAAATGACACCTATGTGTCTCTTCCAGTGTGGATGGATCTCCCAAATATTGTTTTCTCACTGTAGTATCATTCTAAATGTTTGTTTTTATTGTATGTTCACTTTAAGAGATAGGAAAGGATTGAGCAAGGATGGGAGACGGAGTGTGTGTGTCTAGTGTGTGCTTAGAGCTTAAAAGGAAAGTACTGTTATTTGCAACCTGCACTTTATTTATAGCATGCATTACGTTCATTTACTCAACCAGACAACTTTGGTGTGACATTAAGTCCTTAGGGTGATGTTTAGATCAATTCATGATCCGCCTATATCCCCTATAATGGGAGTTAATGGGGGAGCCAAAGTTCATCCCATAATGAAGCATTTTCTGCCATAAAACTCTTTTATTTCACCAGTGTTTTGTTATGAATCACTAGCGCTTAAAGTTCAAAGCATCTCAGAGGTGCTTTGTAGTTATCATCCGGAGTGTTTGACAGGCTTTTAAAGCATCCAATTTTAACTTACCCTTACACGAGGAAAAACAGGAAAGATGCATCAAACTGTTGTTTTGATTTCTACTATAACATTTTCACTTGGCTCTTAAAGGAGACATATCGTGAAAAATCCACTTTTTTAGCCCTTAAATGCATGTAAATGTGTATTTTGGGTGTTTAGGAGTGCAGACAACTTACATTTATTCTCTTCTAGTGCTGTGTTTATATCTTTACATTCTTTTTTGGTCCTATTTTCAGTCTGTTTAGTTTTCTCTATTCGCTATTACGTTTTCTTTTCTATTACGTCACAGCATTTGTTGTTGAACTGCCAAATAAGGTAATGGACTTCCAGGTAACCAGTTTCATGAAGCCGCCATTTTTTCTCCCCCACAGCAATTTTGTAGACCAAGGTCAGTCATGTCGAAATTACAGGAAAGCAAGTCAAAATGTTCAGTTATTGGGTGTATTAACCCACACAAATCCCTACATCGGCCCCCACCATCAGAGCCTCTGAGAAGTGCCTGGTTAAATTTTATTTTTAGTGGAAATATACCGACATCCGTGGGGAAAGTTCTCCTCGTTTGCGCGAAGCACTTCGAGGACGAGTGCTTCAGCAACCTCGGTCTGTATCAAACTTTATTTTAGACATGAATGTTGTGTGTTGATATGTCGTACGGGCGATTGTTTTGATAGTTGTAGCATTGTACATTCTGCTTCTGTTAGCAATGTGTGCTAGCTTTTAGCTGAGGATAAACTGTACTGCATGCTTTGAATAAAATGATTGGGCTTTTTTTGCCGGTTTTTGTCGTGGGGTACACATGATGTACAGGAATTTAGCGACGATCTCTTCGCAATAAAAAGTTTATCTGCCGTTAGTAATCGAATCGCTGCTATCAGACTACAAAAATGTCCGAACGGGGTGGAGCGGAACGCTCTGTAACCTGGAGGGGGCGGGGCATGAAATGTTTCGCTTACATTTAAAGGGACCGCACGAAAATGAGTTGCTCTAAAGATGCTCCTCAGAACGGTATAAGGAGGGTCTGTGGGGCTACAGTAACATGGAATTCAGACCAAATCACTGTGGTTCTACTTTACATAGACCACAAGTGAATGATTTACATGTGAAAAGGAAGGATTTATAAGCATGATATATCTCCTTTAAGCTATTCATTTTTTAGCCAGTTGCTATTGCAAAACCAATAGGATAAAATTTTTCGAATGTAAAGCTGGCCAATTCTTCTGAACAATAAAGGGATTATTTTTTAACAACTATCGACCGATAATCCCTCTACATCTGCCACTGAGAAGACACGAACACCGTGAATGCAGTTTGGGTCTGCCATGCTGTTTACATTAAGTCATATTAAACACTAGGATTACCAAACTTATTCCCGTTTGCTCAAAGGAAGAATAATACAAGTCATGATATTAAAATATAAATTTAAAAATCTATTTATCTGACATATTTATAATTTTCTTTGTGTTCAGATGTTTTCATACATTAAGGTTACACTAATCATCCAAACCATTAAGCTAAATTAAATTATACTTGTGGATGTAGAGATGTAGAAGTACACAAAATCCGTTTTTGGTACTATTTCAGTTCCTTCAGTCAAAAAAACTGGGAGATGCCAAAACCAGGTCCTATCTGACCTGGGGATATTCATGTTTCTGAACTTCAGGTGTTACTTGAAGTGAACTGTATTGGAGTTGAGCAATTTTTTTTTAGATTCATCCTTTTTTAATGATTATAATTTTATTCATGTTAATTTTACATTAAAGTAGAATAATTGTAAAATAAACTTTATTCTTTATACAAAAAAAAATATTATTCTGATTGAACAAAAATGATATTTCTATTTTGTTAAAGAAAACTGTTGGGTCAGCCAGTAAAAGAAAGCTAAATACAATGAAATCAGTCCCCCAGCACCCCTATTCCGGTCAACCGCTGCCTCTACCAAAAGAGCCAACGCAACCCCCCTCAAAAGCCAGCTGTGCTCCCCAAAGCTCATTGGTCCGAGCGCTGGGCTAGCCAAGGTCGGGGGCGATTCTCCCTGTTGGGAACACAGCGCCTGAACTGTTGATCCTTTTAAAATCTGCTATTTCTCACTTATTCCTCTCCCCACATGCACTTCAGCCGTCCACCAGCGATGCCCTACAACGCTTATCTGCTCTCTGTGTCTCGCGCGACTCACGTGCACTCACTATTTCTTTTTTTTCCTTCTATTTTGGATCCAAGCTTTCCCATTCGACACTAGCCTCTGATCGTGGATTTTTAAGTAGGATAAATCCTTTTTCTCATTCTATATCTGGGTTGCAGATGATTTTAGATTACTATGCATGCATGTTTCTTTGAACGCTTTAATGTGTTGTGTTAAGGTTTACTCTGAGTGTTTTTATCTGTAGACAAAAGCAGTGTGTTGATTTTGTATTGTGTTATCCTGTTTTGAGCTTCGCGTTTCGCGTTTCCATAGAAATGGGCACGGAATGTAAGTTAATGTATAACTTAAGTTTGTGACCAGGATCACGCCCCATATTTCTTTCTATCTCAGTAATCTACTCAGATTTGACTCACCTGGCATCTCACACCTGAATCTCATCCCTAATTACTCTGCGATCTATTTAAACTCTGAGTAACTAACGACCGGCGTCGCTCAGACTCTTGTCTCGTAGCTGAGTTGTTTAGTGAAGACTATTTTTCTACCAACATGGATGTGCTTACCCTAGATCCGACCGAGTCAGACGAGGAGCTCTTCTCCAGTGAGACTTCCATCATCTGACCATCACCTCCATCCGTGGTCCGTCAAGTCTCTAACCATGTCAGACTTCCATCGGCTCAATGTGACTCCAGCCAGTCCTCTCCAGTCAGAGCTCCTCCACCTCGTTTACACGGTCGGATCTCCCTCCAGCAGCTTCCGTGTTTCAGGCCATACAGTCGTCCGCCTAGATCGGCGCCCTTCTCCATCTCCTCTCCGCTTACCCAGGTCCCTTCGTTCTCATCTCGAGGCTTCGCCTCACCGTTCTCCTTCACTAGCTTCGGACCGTTCGGTGCAAGCTCCCTCCCATTCTCGCAGGGAGTCCTCGTCAAGCCCCGGGACCTCAGTCCCCAGTGGACGTTGCGGGCCAATCAGCTCCAAGTTTCTCTTTTCCCCAATCTCATCAGGCTCACTGTTCAACACGAGCTCAGCGCTCTCCTCCTGATTTCTCTGGTCGTTCAGCTCAGAGTTCTTTTCCTCCTAGTTCCTGTCCAGCTTCGTTCAACTCCAGGAACTCACCTAGAGTCCGTCGTCCTTCCGCCTCCATTTCGACCTGCCCAGACATGTCTGGCTGGACAGTAGCTCATTTACAATTAACACTCAGGGAAAGAGGCATTCCCTTTAGCCGTTCTGCTAATAAATCTTGCCTCTTCAAGCTCCTTTTCCCCACTACTTCAGAATCAGAATCAGAATCAGCTTTAATCGCCAAGTATGACACATACAAGTATGATGCATACAAGGAATTTACAGATACAGGACAACCTGTCCAAGATCATTACAAACAACAACAACAACAAACAGATCCAGGTCACTGTTGGGCATGCAGCCACCAAGCGGTGCTCCCGTTTATGAAACATAGAGAAGTAAACATTTGGTAGGGGAGGGTTCCACGGTGAGGGGAAAAAACGCTCAACTGTGTTGTGGGTCCGTACAGCACTCACAACGCAGGTGATAGAAAAAAACCACACCAACAAACATTTAAGCACATATTCAGACATTAACAATGACACATCAGGAAGGATGGGCAGGTATGAGCTCCAGTCCACAGGGTAACGCGCTGCCGTCGAGGCGCGCTGTTATCCAGCTTCCTGTTGCAGGAGAGAGAATTAAGGATACAGCGAGACGGTGTGTGTGAATGTGAGTGTGTATAACCATGTCAGTGTGTGCGTCAGTAGATGCACGTGTACGGGGGAGAGGAGACTCTGTTGATATTCTTCTTCAGGGACATTTGATAAGAACCAGGTTGAAGGTCTTCATGGGAGCCAAAATATAAATTGTTTGGATTTCAGGGAGATATCAAATATTCCTTTCTGCCCCTTCAGTCTGTCAGTGGTTTCTTTTTTAGTCTAATTCAGCCAAATTGTAGTTCAAATTAAAGTTCCAAATCCAAATTAATTCCCAGATTAATAGTTCCAAATCCAATTAATTTCCAGTTGCCCCAATCCGCACCGACAGTTTCTCCAAGTCCGATGACAAATTGCGGATGAGTCCCAGAGCGCCGGCCAGATCGCCTCTTACAGCGTCTGTTCTGCGTCCCAGCTCCCCCAGCATTTGGTTCTGAGTCCCATCAGTACGAATCAACGCATCCAGCTGTTCCTTCAGCCGTCCAATCGCTTCCAGAACAGTGACCAATCTCGACCGTGTTTCAGATCTTTGTTGCTCCATTTTTCGGTAGTTCCAGTAACTGCCCATTCCAATCAGCAGAAACCCGATCACCATGGTTGACACCCCGGTTGACCCTTACCGGTGCTTCGTAGAGTTGAGTAGATTTTATCAATAGCATTCAGAGACCAGCTGACCATTTCCATCTTCGCTTATTCAGTTTGGTTTCGGAGAAAATTGCCAAAAGATACTCCAGATAGAGGCACAGGAGACAGAGAGCTGTGGGATAAGACACAGGAGGAGGAGGGAGGGAAAAAAAGCGACCGTCCTCGCTGAGAGCTGAGCAGAAGAGGAAACTAATCATATATGAGGCAAAATTTGGGGGAACTGAAAAAGATGAAGCTTCCCCGCCAGCAGAGGGATCTGTGGGTGTTGGCCCGGCAGCTGTGGGCTGGGATCTGCCCTGAGAGGAAATGGAGGCTGAGGCTGAACTAGGGAATTGCCGTTTACTGAAATTTCCTCCTCTCGTAATCCATTCCCTAGTTCAGCCTCAGCCTCCACTTCCTCTCAGGGCAGATCCCAGCCCACAGCTGCCGGGCCAACACCCACAGCTCCCTCTGCTGGCGGGGAAGCTTCATCTTTTTCAGTTCCCCCAAATTTTGCCTAATTTATGATTAGTTTCCTTCTCTTCCTTAGCCTCTCAGGCTGCATCTTCATTTACTCAATCAATTCCTCTACCTCGCCTTCCCCCTTCTACGTTTTCTACCGGTACAATTCCGACTTCCACTCATGCTCCAGAAACCCTTTCTAACCCTTCAGCTTTACCTTCAAGCTCAGATGTTCAACATTTGGAGGAATGGGGTTTTACCAATACCTTAACCTTTTCTCATCCCAGGCAGTGGATAGTCTAGCCCAATATAATCAAGGCACATACTGGGGTTTTCCAGATTCCGAATTATATTGCCGCATCTTTGCGGCCCAGGCATCCCTATCTTGCAGCCTCTGCGGTGCTCCCTCTCACCCTGCTACAGCATGTACTCTAGTCACTCCTCTCCGGTCTCAGCTCTCATCAGCACGCAGCTCATCAGTCCCCAACTGTTTGTCCTTAGCTTCCCCTCCCCCTCCAGTGATTCCTAAGTCTCTTCCCCTACAGTTTAAACATAACGCACAAGTTTCAGGGGGTATGGAAAATCCTTTACCAGGTAGGTAGGATGTTGTGCAATAATTTTAATGACCTCGGATAGTCAGCCTCTAGCTGTAGACTTTTGCATGCCTGATCTTTCTGTGGAGGGACACACGCTAGGAACGCCTAGCCCCCATAACCCCACTGACAAAGCAGATTGACTAGCACAGCACCTCGCCACACCCATCAAGGTGAGCGCTCTCTTCTCTTCTTTGGCCAGCCACGCTGACAGGGAGTTTGTGGATTTTTTGGTTAAGGGTTTCACACACGGGTTCCACCCGGGCATAGATGTTTTTCCCAATTCCTCAACTCACTGTTCTAATCTGTTGTCCGCTCTCTCCAATCCTGATACAGTCGATTCTTTACTCCTTAAAGAGGTTAAGGAGGGTTTCAAGATCGGTCCTATCGCTCACCCCCCTTTTCCAGTTTTTCGACTCCTACCCTTGGGGTAGCAACCCGTACTCCTATTCCTTGACTAGCAGAGGAAAGTACACGTTTCTGGAGAAAATCGCTTCAAGGAACCCAAAGACTGCCGACACTAGATGAATCCTAAATATTAATAAACAAAGACGTTGTTATATACAGAGCCCGACAAAACCCCTCTGAGTTTCAGGCTGCTGACCGGTGAGAAACTGAGCCACCAAGGTGGAGGACCTAACGCAGCCCGAACCGCATGCCTGAACCAGACGGAGACCGCATCCCTTCCTGCCAAAGGCCACATTGAGCTGCCGACACAAGACTGATAAGAGTGAACTGGACAGAGAATCCCAGAGGTACTGTTTGTGAGTGTGGGGCCATCCGTCACACAGCTGAACCCAGGAAGGAGGGAAACTGCATCCCGATCAGAAACTCCAGGAGCTACTAGCCTGCTAACTAGCTTAGAAACCCTTTTTTAGCCTGAGCCCCCCTCACCCATCCATGATGGAGAGCGCTTGGAGAGCTAATCATTCTACAAGGTTTGTTCGGGCAAAGGCAAATTTGTTAGGAAAAGTAGTTTTAAAGGTGTTTGCTTTTATTTTTGTTAATTTTTAAGTTTCATCTCCTATCCTTGCGTAAACCAGGCCTCGGCCTGAGGTTTTAATCACAGTGTTTCTTTTCCCGACAAAGAGTCATTTAAAATCCTGTAATTTGAGCTACTCAATCAAACAGGAGTTTTTCCTTTTTGTTTAATGTTTAATAATTGTATTTCAGCTACTCTAAATACCCCCCGTGTGTCGCAGAGAGCTACAGATAGGGACATTCACGTGTCGGTATAGACCGGCGTTTCCTAAACAAAGATCGCTATTAATAGTTCAAACATAAATCGGTTTAAAAATAAACTGTTTAAGAACAGAAACTAATCCCATTAGCCGTGTTTGAACTCTCCGTAGGCCTATTTGATGAAAATATGGGAATTGGGTTGTTTAACTGTCGTTATCAAGCCATGAATTAAGAAATTACCCAAAGGTTGATTATACTCATCCAGATAATTCTTAAACAACATTTCTTGATCCAAAGAAAGTTACATTTGGTTTTACTGGTTTACATAAAAATCAATGGTGCTAAATTTGTTAAACTAATAAAAATTTGTGAAACTAATTCAGCTTTCCTTCCAGCGTAAATCAGAATCTATGGTTTCTCATTTTATTACATTATTCATCTTTTTGTGTTCTTTTATTTTAACTATTCATTTATTTTAATCAGTAGTGTGTTTTTTTTCTATTGTGGAGATTAAAATGTTTTTCTTTTTCTGTAAATAATTATTGTGTTTGGAAAGTAGCGGTTGTCATTTCTTGTTCACCACACACACATTGCAAGGTTTATGGTCAACGCTAAAGAATTCATTCCTTCAGATTATGAGACTGACATAGACATTTGGCTATGAAAATAGTTCTTGATAATAGGTGGTGCCCCGAATAATAAAAAATTTCCATAAATTATCAATTTTATTGACTGCCATAAGCAGTCCTTTGACTATTAATGGCCAAATAATTATATTTTTGGTAATATCCCCAACACCGTCTAGCAGGTCGTGATGAATGGCAGAAATTACCAGTGCCTTCAAGGTCCTTCCCCATCACCCAGACTTCTGGTGGTTCTTTGGTGTCTTTTGGAAAGAAGCTTACTACTACGCAGTCAGAAACACCTTTGGTCGCAGAAGTAGCCCCTGCATCTTCAACTCTCGTTCCGAGGCATTTTGTAGGATTCTGCTCAACACCTACTGCCTCCCTTATGTCCTACACCTCTTCGATGATTTTCTTGTCATCACCCCCCCCTTGTCTCCTCCTTTTTTTGGGCTCTGGACCCTCACCGAAGCCTTCTCCACCATCGGAGTTCCCCTGTTGAAAGAGAAAGCTATAGGTCCTCATACTTCTCTCGAATTCCTGGGCATTACTCTCAATTCGTCCACTTTTCAAGCATCTCTGCCGCTCAAGAAGGTCCACAGAATCTCCTTGATTCTTTCTAACTTTATCCTAGCCGACTTATGTCCAAACAACAGATTATGACACTGCTGGGTCATGTAAACTATGCAGTGCGAATTATTCCTCAGGGAAGATCATTCGTATCTCACCTTCTGTCCACCGCCTCCAACATCCTTTCGCTTCATGGCCATCTTACCATCGAAGAACCATGCTGGACTGAAATGCGCCTATGGCAAGAATTTCTATCAATTTGGAACGGTATTTCTTTCTCCTATAATGACTTAATTTCTCATCCAGATGACATCCGGCTATTTACAGATCCTGCGGCGTAACTTTCAAGTTATAGTACTAATATGTGTTTCTTTCAGGTTCTTTGTCTGGGGGGATTCTGAGCAGGCTCGAGAAGAAGTAGACGGACTTCTGAAGACTGCAACCCCACACAGAATCTTCAAGCATCCATCAGTGCATCCTTCCAGACACACCATTACTTGAACCTTTTCATCAATTAACGCTCTAAGCTAAACAAACCTAATCTCCATGCTAACAAAATAGACGTTAAGTCCCATTCCGCCTTTTGTTTGATCTAATAACCTTTGTTAGACACCATAATCCTATAATCCGCCATGTTTGTAGTTTGTTTACCTAGGCTGTGTCCAAATCCAGCCATGGATCCTTCGAAGGCCAGATTTGTCGGCCGGTTACGTCACAGTGCCACAAGTAGGCCTTTCCAAATTCGAAGACTGCTTCAAATGTGGCCGATGAATCCGGCCATCTTTTTGCAGATTTGAAGGACCGTTGCGGTCTATCCTTCGCTGGTCTACATATCCCAAGATTCATTGCGGGCTGAACAGGAGAATTTTCTTCCAGCAACATGGCAGACGAACCGGTAAGCGAAGCAGGAGAAGAGCACAGTTTTAGATGTAAGTATATTAAAATTTGGTGGTTCAAAACTGAAAAACTTAAAGCGTTTGTGTTGTTTGCCGTTTATTGTTGGCTTAGACATGTATTTTAATGTTTTTTTGTAAACCATCACTTGTAAACAAGCTCGAATGGTAGTGTAATGATTTCTGCATCTTTACGCAAAAAGTAAAGTAAAGTCGACTCCTCTTAGGAGAAATTATTAACTCTTTACCAAGTGAAAGTCGGGGCATGGTGGCTTGGAGATTGTAGATTAAATCCAGTTACCATGCTAGAGGACTGTTATTGAGCCTCATACAACACAGAACTTGTGATCTGTTGTTGTGCTTTGAAAACTATAGTTCTGCATTCTGAAGTATATTAAACGTCTATTAATGTTTGATTAAGGTGTTTTACTTACCATACTTTGTAATTATACTTTTAAGATTGTTTTAGTGGTATTTTGCAGAGGTCAGCTCTTGTTTGGGTCACAGAAAAACAATACATTGAGCAGGAAAGCACAGGCAGATAGCATCATACAATTGACAATGGAAGGATGTAAGAAATAACGGTCAGCAGAAAATCGAGTTAGAGCTGTGTAATGGTAAAATTTATTGCCTTCTCTTAGGTCTTAGATAAAGTTAATCCTTATGTGAATTGGTGTTAATGATGTAGTGGGAATCTTTATTGTAAGCATTTTTTATTACATAGGTAGTTCTTATTTGAATTAGTGCTGATGCATTTTTAATTCTGACTGTGTTACTCATGTCTAGATAAAATGTTATACTGATTCTAAGGTACAAACAAGAACCAATTCTATGTAAACATTTCATCTTATGACAAATCTTGTTATCTGGTGTTACACTTATGACAGATCATGTCAATGTCTTTATCAGCATTATACAGAGTGTCCCTTTTTCTTATCTATATTCTGACTATTGAAGTGAAACATCCATTATTCCCTCATGACTGGTCTTGGGATTATCCTCTGATGCATGGCTGTAAAGAGGCTGGTCTTGGCAAAAGTTTGAATGAACCAATCATGTTTTGTGTGCCATATGTAATGTTAGGGGGAGTTTCTCTAACTTTGTGTTAAAATATAAAACTTAAAGTTTCTGTTATATACTCTGTCATTCTTTGGTAGGGTGACCCAGAGAGGGTAATTTAAAGCCCTCTGTAAGATAAATATCTAATCTGTTAGAAGAAATTCTGTAAACTAGTATTTAATCTTTTTTAACAAACTCTGTGAATCAGTATTTGATTTCTTGTATTAAAATCTAAAGAAAATTAAATTACTCTAGTCTCCTCTCTGATAAAAATGAACATGCATGGAATTTATAGAGTTAATGTTTAAATAGAATAAAGATTAAAATCCTTCAAATGGTGACCCCGGACGCGATCAGAGTTTGGAGACGGGATTTAATTTTTGCAGATATACAGATAAGTAGACTTTAAAAATTAAATGAACAAAACGTTCTACCAATTGACTACTCTAAAATAAATGTTTACATGAAAGAATTATGTTTTATATTTTATATATAATTTTATGGTATTGGTTTGAGACTAATTAAACTGCCTGTGCCTCTGGGTTTTGTCGCCCCTAAGCAAGAGCGGACGCGTTCTGCCGATACGATCTAGGATCGAGACCAGGTTTAAAGTGTTTCTGTAGGTAAGGTCTATGAAAACTTGTTTGGGTTGTGATCACAGGTCAGTAACAGCTTATGGGAAGCTGCAAGAGTGTGGGACTCTCTAAGGTCAAGAACCTTTTATGGTGATTTAGGAATAAAGATGTCATGGAATAAAGTGAAATGAAACCTATAGGTTAGTGAATGTGAGTCAGATTAAGAATTTATTGTTGATGTATTTCTCCTTTATTTTCGGCATCTGATCTGCACTCCGGGGAAGGAGCACCGTGAGCTGCTGGAAATTGGAGGTTCCCCAGCTTAGGGACCCGGTGCAGATGTGTGGTTCTCCCCCGGAGGTGGAGACAGCTGGTGAATCTTTTCAAGGACTCAAAACCGGTAAGTGAATTTTTAGATAATGGTGTTTTATAAATTGTGAGGTTTCGAGTCATTCAAGCGATAAGCTTAAAAATAAATACATAAATATCTATCTGAATCTTGTATAAATGAGAGATAGCTAACAATTGTCTGTGTGTGTGTGTGTTGTGTGAGACGAGATCTCTGTGTTGTGGTTGTTGAGGAGTCTTTTGATTAAAACTTGAGTATAAAGTATTATTTAAAAGTAAATGATGAATAAATAAATAAATAAAGTAGAAGAAACTGAATTAAACATATTACATCAAAGAGAAAGTAAACATAAAGAGTAATTAAATGGTTTTTGTAGCAGGCGATGTGACGTAGTGTGTCGAGAATTCCGACTCATTTTGAAGATTAGATCCTTGTGGCTTACTGAAAACAATACAATTTCGGCTCCTATAGGAGTTCAGTCACTATTGAAGAGTTGGTCCTCAGGGATGTATCGTTTATAAGCGACCTATCAGTAAGGTGAGCGAGCGAGGAAAAACAGCAGTGCACACATTCAAGAGTCAGATGAATATATCTAAACTTTATTTTAAATTAAATAGTTTATTAAATCTCCTTCCTCTTTTTCATAGTATGACAAACTTTGAGTTGAAAAGGTGAAGCTGTAACAAATAAAATCGTCCCTAAAAATGTATTTTTGAATAGAAAAAGAAGTGATTGCTGACCGTAATTTATCTGCTATGGAGATATTTTTTCTGAGATGATACTGTTCGGTTCCTTTTGTGTCTGTTTATGGAAGCCGGCACCATACTCAGACACAAATAGGATTCCAGATTGTGGACAGTTAAGTCTCGGAACCTCTAAATAAAATAATATTGTAATAATCTAAGAATTTAATCTTAAAATTTAGGTGGATAAACTGCAGAACAGAAAGGGAGCAGAATAAAAGCAGATAGCCAAGGTGATATGAAGTTGTATTGAAGTGAAAATGGAAAATTTGAGCATGAATAAAATGAGGACAAATGGGTGTAGATAATGAAATTAGGACAGTCTGGTGACAAAAGTAAAATATCTAGTTGACAAATCGGACATTGAGTGTGAATGGTTGATGAGCTGCTTAAAGAATAAAATTAAAAGATGCATTGATAAAATAATTAATTGGATATATGAAAAGCAGACAAGTTGATTTTTTACAAATAATGTTTAAATTCTTGCAAAGAAAACTGAAACATTTTGATGAATATTGGTATGTCCATTTTCATAATGACTTAGTTTAGACATAAGATAGAAAAATGTACAAAATTGATGAACTAGTGAATAGTAGAATACTTAATGATAAAAGACTGATATTAATGACTAGTAGGTATTATGGACATATTAAGTGCTGTAGTTTTTGAAGAATTAGAAATTCATTGGAAACATATAAAAACATCTCAGAGAAGCATATAACCTTGTCTAGTATGAACGGTTAGGAATTGGAAAGTTTTTCAATTTACAGAAATAAAGGTAGTAAGTGCTACACAATTTATACACGTTTTTCTTATTTCCATGATTTAAATAAGTAGAATTTAAGTAATTATTAACTACTGAAATTTTTTCATTTTGGCCAGTTCTTCTAGCCCTGTAGACTTTAGAAATGCTGTTTGGGAAATATTGCCTCTTCTTTATACAAAGATTAAAATAAAAAGGCTTTATTATTGCAATTACCTGTTACTGGTTACTTGACTAAACACATTGTTGAGTAACATGAAAAACAATAATTATCATAGTGATAATATCTTAACAGCAAGTAGATATTATGAATATGATTAAACTATTCTGAGTTTTCAAAACTTTGTTTTATAAGACAAAGAGTCATCTTTAAAAGCATCTGTTTTTATTTACTTTACATATAAACATTGAGTAAGAGCAATGATGAGAAGCAAGTTATTGCTGAATTTGAAAATGTTCTAATGACTAAACGAAAAATGACTATATTATGTGCAAAATTTGTTGAAGAACAACCAAAAAATATCAGCCTAATTCTAAATGTTAGTTTAATTTATAAGAAATAAGTAATTTCTAATTAATTTATTCTGATTGTGTGGAAACAATCTATGCAATTGAAGCAAGTAAATTGAAATATTTTTTTGTTTTATTTTCAAGTGTAGAGATAAATGCAAGTTTTCAAAATCTGTTGAAGATTTCTGCGTTGGCGGAAAATAGGAATTGGGTTGAGGTTTTAAATTTTAAAATTAATCTGTCAGATGTTATGCATGATCTGGTACCTGATGCTGAGAGGGAATTTTCGCCTCCTGAATTTAGAGAAAAAGGTTCTAGAACAGTTATGATAATAGAATAGAATAGAACAATGGAATAATATACCATTTAATTTATGAAGACTTTGTTGCTCACAGTTGACATAGATTTTTATTTTAGTTTTTAGTTTTCTTTCTCTCAACTTGTATGTGTATTTACCTTGAAGTGGATCCTGACTGGAATTGCAAAATTGCAGGCTATTTATCAATGATACGTTTGGGGAATGCTGATTGAGAAACTGCAGTAAAGCAAAAATGATTCAGTGGTCATTTATTTGACATTTCTAGAAGCTTCAATTCAATTTGGTGTTTATCATTTGAGAAACAAAAAGAAGCCTGAGAGGATAATTGGGATTGACTGTAAAATGCTGATTTTTGTTGTATTGTTTTAATTCGAAAAGTTTTTGTTTAGAGAAATTGTATCTTTTGAAGCTTGTTTATGAAAGGATTTGTATTTTGTTTTATTGTTTAAGGGGAATTGGAGTAGTATACATGTTACTAACATTTAAGAAAAATGTAAACAGGGGAAGTAACTGGAGTTTTAGTTACAAAAGTCAATTTGACTATGTTCGGCTCATTTTACAGAATCTGACAGATGTTTGTGAAGTATGAACTGTTTTTCATTATTTACAATCAGAATATCTGGGCCAATTAGCACATTTGAGTTTGTTTAAATAGGAAACATATGAAACAAAAGTCACTTTCAAATATAGATTAGACTTTTAGAACAAACACGTACTTTAGGTTTGGCAATTTCTAACAATAAGCAACCACCTGGTTACTTTCACATCAATTCAGCCAAATGAGACAAATTACTTTCCTCCACATACGGTCTTAAAGTCCCACAGAAATATGTATAGGGAAGCTGTTTTGTCATTGATTTATATCTTGGATTTTTTCTTTATAAACATGGATAGAATTTGAAGTATAGCAAACTGAAGACTATAGTAAAGACTTTAATTTTTATATTTTCTCTGTCTGAGCTAGCTTGATAGCGATCCAGTGTACTGATGTTATAAATGATACTTTATTACTTTGGATAAATTTGAAAAGAGGGGGAGTTGGAGACTGGATCTTTGTTGGTCATTGCTCAGGTGGGAGGAGCATCACAGGTAACCTTGATGACACCAACAGCAGTTAAAATAGAAGAGCAACCTAGTTGGACATATTTATCTCACTGTAAGTAGCATAATTATAGTAGCAGAAATTATTAATTGATTAAAGGGACAGAGTCTGGGAAAAGTGGTGTGAAGTCTGAATTTCAAAGGGGTTTAGTTCAATATGAGCTATTCGTCTCAACCTCAGTGAAGCGAAACCAGGAGAGCCACTTTTCCATAGAGACTGTCTTCAAGAGGGAAAGAAAAAAAAGAGGATAAAACCTTTGCAGATGTTTTTACTGTTATTTTTGTTACTGCAATTATTTAGTGGTGCGTTAGAACAGCAATATCTAAAATAGAAAAACCCAGCCTTGTTTTTTTTGTTTTTTCTCGATTTACTTTGTCAACAGGCCACAAAACTTTGAGGAAAAACAATCAATGTATGGTATCGATACAGTTTATATCTGAGGAATAGACATTATGTTACTAATTGTTATGTTTGCTCTTAGACAAATGTATTGCCCAGGCAAGAAGTTAAATGGGTGAGGAAAAGATTTGCAGTTACACCCACGGTAAGGATAAGATTGACAGGGAGACGGACGTAAGTTAGAGTTAACCTGGGTAGTTCAGCAATCATTATTACATTTGAGATCAGAACACAGACCTATTTGTTTGAAAATGTTTTGAAAAAATCTGGTCATGTTTTGCCAAATCCGGGACATGGGAAATATATCAAAATGATTTTTTTTTACACATATCTATGAGCCATGTATTTATGTATCCTTCGTTCTGACTCACTCCCAAGCCACAGGACAACGTGTGCTCCATTTTGAGACTGTGAATGTAAGGGGAACTTTCCCTATGGACGATCATCTGGTTCTCTGTGGATATCTGTTCATATCTGCCTTTGAACTGGACAGGCAGGAGGATTTGTTGGACCTAAAGAGCATTATTTTCTTTGTCCGCAGTAGAGAATCAAGAACCGGAGGAGGAGGAAGTGCACTGCCACTGCTCCAAATTACCGTATCTGGACATTTTAACGTTTCACCAGAGAACAAGCTAAGGAGTGATGGGCAGAAAAGTGGTTCTGTTTTCCCATGGGCTGGGCTTGGTAAGATTATGTGGAGATTGGAAACTCTAAATTATAGGTTTAGTAGTTTTGTTAATCCATTCCTTGTAAGTTTAAAGGGTTTGACAGCTGAAATATAAAAATTCTGGTTAACTGCTTTGCAAGATCGGTTAGTTTTATGCATGATCTCGTACCTGATGCTGAGAGGGAATTTTCGCCTCCTGAATTTAGAGAAAAAGGTTCTAGAACAGTTATGATAATAGAATAGAATAGAACAATGGAATAATATACCATTTAATTTATGAAGACTTTGTCATGAAACATTTTATTTTTGAATATATAACAAATGTTATAGGCCTTCCAGTCTCTTCATAGGGCTGACAAAAAAAAAAAAACTAATTCTGTTGAGAATCCTGGCATCAAATAGCATGATAGTATTAATTTTTGTGTTACTAAAATGTTGTGTTTTGCTCTGTGTTGTAAACAGGAGTTTGACTAACTTGGGATTTCTTTCTATGTTTTCTAGTGCCAAATTTAGCAATCATCATTTCTTATTGCCATTGAAATCTATCCATGTTAAAATCATTCAATTCTTAAATCAATAAAGTTGTCACGTTCCTCCTATTTATTTTCTATCTCATGAGGAAAATTCAGGAGATTTATCTGCAGGAGAAATTAATCCCTTGCCGGATAAAAATAAAATAAAAAAAATTGAGAGCAAAAAATAAACTTTACTGTATGTCCACTTGCAACAGTGCAAATAACATAATTTATGACTGATCACTTTGATAAATATACATTTCATAAAAGCTGTTGTGTTGCTCTTTTTAGTAAACTGTGTTTATTGATTTCTTGTTTAGGACATGGAGCAGCAGGGGGGACTGTGGAGAGGAGAGCAGGAATCGGATGGATGGATTGTTTTTTATTTATTCATGTTTTTGTTACATTTTTTATTTTGGTGTTTGATGGTTGTGAATAAATACATTTCTAAAAATGTTAAATATCATGAAGTCATTTTTTTTTAAGTTGTATTAGTGTTTTTAAAGAAGCTTATGTTGAAAAATTTAAAATAACATAACATATATTGGCATTAGGATAAGTTATTGTGCAGTTATTTATAGGTGTATAAATGACCTCTTTAAGCTTAAATAAAACAAACAGGCAGTGTTGCTGGATCAGCTGAATACAGATATATTTTCATATTTTCTGGTTGATGAGAGGAACATCATACAAGTTGGTCTGCAGAGAGAGCTTAGGGAAGCTTTGTCATGCTGTCCACTGCATCCATCATCAGGATTTACAAGGTGCTTAAGGTGATGGCTTCCACATCACTAAGATGTGCTCAAAAGAGCCAGAACCAGAGAGCCCCACAGACCTCCAGCAGCTTCATTTTCAAGCTCATCCCCAGAGGGAGCTGTGAAGAAAAGTGTTATGACCTGCAGTGGTGTTAAAACATACTGTTAGTTATTGTTGCAGTGGTTGTTTTACAAATATCATTTCAGTTTATTTATGAAGACCCAATTTGGAATACGCTTTTTAATATATATGTGTGTGTATATATACTGCTCACAAAAATTAAAGAAGCACTTTAAAGAAACACATTAGATACATCAGATCTCAATATGAAGTTGGATATCTATACAAATAATGAAAGTGCAATATCTTAGGAACAAAATGATGCCAAGTCTTTTAATGGAAATAAAAGTTTTGAGCCTACAGAGGGCTCAATTGTGTAGACACCCTAAAATCAGAGTGAAATGAAGATGTGGCAGGCTGGTCCATTTTTTCAAAAACGTAATTTCTGCAACTCAAAATGCTTTTCAGTATCTTATGTGGCCCCCACGAGCTTGTATACATGCTTGACAACGTCGGGGCATTCCCCCAATGAGACGACGGATGGTGTCTTGTGGCATTTCCTCCCAGATCTGTGTGAGGGCATCCTTGAACTGTTGTACAGTCCGAGGAGCAACCATGAGGCGCTAAATGGACCAAAACATAATGTCCCACAGATGTTCTATTGGGTTTAAGTCAGGGGATCGTGAAGGCCATTCAATTGTTACAATTCCTTCATCCTCCAGGTACTGCCTGCATACTCTTGCCACATGAGGCTGGGCATTGTTGTGCATTAGGAGGAAACCAGGACCTACCGCACCAGCATAGGGTCTGACAATGGGTTCAAGAATTTCATCTCGATACCTTATGGCAGTCAGAGCACCATTTCCTAGGCAGTAGAGGTCTGTGCATCCCTCCATGGATATGCCTCCCCAGACCATCACTAACCCACCACCAACCTGTCATGTTGAACGACGTTGCAGGCAGCATAACGTTCTACTTGTCTTCTCCAGACTCTTTCACGTCTATTACAGGTGCTCAGGGGGAACCTGCTCTCGTCTGTAAAAAGTACAGGGCACCAGTGGCGGACTTGCCAATTCTGGTGTTCTTGAGCAAATGCCAGTCGAGCTCCATGGTGCTGGGCAGTGAGCACAGGACCAATTGCAGGACGTCGGGCCCTCAGGGCATCTTCATGAAGTATGTTCCAGATTGTTTGGGTAGAGGCATTCACGCCAGTGGCCCTCTGGAGGTCGTTCTGTATAGGGCACGAGCAGTGCTCAGCCTGTTCCCCCATGCACGAAGAAGCAGGTATCGGTCCTGCTGATGGGTGTCTCCTGAAATCTCCTCCATGTTCTGGAGATTGTGCTGGGAGACACATTAAACTTTCTTGCTACAGCACGTGTGGATGTGCCATCCTGGAGAAGTTGGACAACCTGAGCAACTTCTGTAGGGTTAAGGAATCGCCTCATACTGCCAGTAGAGATAATTACTCAAGCCAAAACTAGCCAAAAAAGATCAAGAGGGAAAAACTTGAAATGACCTCCCAATGTAAAACCAGTCTTGTTTTTGAGGGTTTTCTAATTGTTGCCACTGTAGTGCACCTGTTGTTAAGTCTATGAACGCCAATACAGCTGAAGGTGATTAACGATGCCCTCAGCTGCTTAACCAACCCATTAAAAAAAGTGTTCCTTTAATTTTAATATAATTATATATATATACATATATAATTATACTGTATATATATATATATATATATATATATATATATATATATATATATATATATATATATTTTTACAGCTCACAAAGAATTTCTAAGTTAAACTGAATATAAAAAATGTAATATTACAAATTTGTACATTTGATCACTAGTCATTCAGTTGTAGAAATGATCATGAAAGTAGCTATTTTAAGTAGTAATCTGGATTAAATAAAATGACTTCACCTTTATATCTCAGCCAGAGATATAAAACATGGCGCAGATAGTAAAACTTGTAGCTCCTCTTGAGTAAAAAAAGTGAATAAAATAGGCTTACTGGGGAATATTTTTTAGTGTCATCGCGGTTGCTAGGCGACAGGACGTTCGGCGAAGTGGGGGCGGGAATTCAACTGAAGGCTAGACTGTCCAAATTCACAGCCGTTAACATCCGGACTACCTGGTTGGCGAAGGACCCAGCCCACGCAGACAAGGTAGACCGGGTCCTTCGAAGGATCCAGACCCAGAATTTGGACACACCCATAGCATTGTAACTTAGTCATTTAGCCTAGTCATTAGCAGTAATCGAATTACCAGAGAGTGAACTCAATTGGTGTTTTGTGGGAACAATTTTAGTTATTAAATCCTTTAAAATGAATCAGATCTCCCTGCTTTTTTTTTGAGAGTGTTTCAATACGTCGGTTAAAGGATTCACCTTTCAGATAGACGGATTTCTGGTTAACTAATTAATATTATTTTATATAAATCCACATTTATATGAAGGTTGTGCCCTGTTTCTAATGAATACATTTTCATAAACAATGAATTCCATGGGTTGTCATAGGCAACCCAGGATTTACAGCCAGATAACATAGAATTTCCCCAACAAGAGGAGCATATCAAGAACATTTTTTTCCAGGTAATGAACACAAAGAGTTTTTTTAAATTAATTTTAATAGAAACCACCGCTTTTAGTATAAAAACCTGAGTGATTTATGTTTCCTATATCCTCCTCTCAGTCCAACACCCAAGTAAGAACACTTTCT
This sequence comes from Apricaphanius iberus, assembly GCA_028564705.1. Lineage (NCBI taxonomy): Eukaryota > Metazoa > Chordata > Actinopteri > Cyprinodontiformes > Aphaniidae > Apricaphanius > Apricaphanius iberus. The sequence goes on from JAPXFQ010002076.1 coordinate 834,350, forward strand.
GTTGGTTAAAAGGGGAAGTAAGACTCGTATAACTTCCTTTCCTCCTCTCCGTAAGGTTAGAACATGAACACTACATTTGTGGCTGATCACTATAAGGACACGCTGCAGGTTGTTTAGAGAGTAAAGCAAATGTAGCATTCTTGAAAAAATACTTTCAAATCTGACAGCAGCTGAACAAATCCGGCAGCAGAGATGAAAGCCATCGTTGGAGTCTTACTGATGTTGCTCCAAGTCTCTCATGGTCAGTCTTTTTAACTTTCTTCATCTTAATTATTATTGTTATTCATTCATATATTTAAGTAATATGTTGACAGTATTTTCTGTAAACTAAATTAGCCTCCTGTCAATTTAAAAATGCTCCAAAATATGATTGAAATGTCCTGCTCAGGGTCATTTCATTTTTATTTTTGCTTTGTGGCTACAGCAAAATATAAATTGGTTAGTAAAAGTAAAGAAATGTAATGATTGCTTTACATTACAGTATGTAGATTATTTTTTAAATTTACAGTTAGTTAGTACATAAGCTTTAATTTGTATCAAATTTTGGTCAAAACATTTAATGTAAAAGAGAAACAAATTAAAGAATACATTTGAAAATTCTAAATTAATTTGACTTTGGATCCAGAGTTTTTGAAAAAATATCTGTCTGTCTATTTTTTTAAATAAAAAAATAAGTTAATATTGCAATAGTGGGCCTGTTTCCTTCATAAAAGTAAAATTTATGGATCCCTCCAACAAATATAAAAATAGAAACATTTTGTTAAAAATGTGATAATTCTTATAAAAAATAAATATTGTATCTTAATTAAAACTTTATCTGAATTTAGGAAATTGGTATACTTATCTTTTAGATGTAGTATTAATTAGCTGAAGAGTTCCATGGTTAGATTTGTTGCAGTTTGTGAAAACAGAGTGAATCTGGGGGAAAGGAAAAAGATTCCTGAAACTGAAGTAGCTGAATAAAATCCTTCAATTCTTAAGCTTCTCATTAATATTTGTAGTTTCAAAAAGGCGTAGTTTGAAAATGTTACTCATTAGTCAGTGTCTGAAGGGAGCATGCTACTGATTTAGGTTATTAGCTTTTTGTTCCCATCATTGGTCTGTTTTATGCTCAGGTGTCTGACACTACATGCTTAAAGTCATGGTGAGGTGTGAAAAATACACAATGTCTCATTTAAATGGAAATGTGTTGATGGCTAAAAGAAACCATTTATTTTCTAAACCGCTTAATCCTCAAGGGGGCGCAGGGGGGCAGGTGCCGATTTCCAGCTGTCAACGGGCAAGAGGCAGGGTAGACCCTGGACAGTTCGCCGGTCCATCGCAGGGCAACACAGAGACAGACAGGATAAATAACCATGCATGCACACATTCACACAATATAGAGAGACCACTCAAACTGACAGTCACGGTTTTTTGTGGACTGTGGGAGGAAGCCAGAGGGAACCCACACATGCACAGGGAGAACATGTAAACTCCATACAGAAAGACCTGGGATACTAACCCACAACGTTCTTGCTGTAAGGCAACAGTGCTAACCACTGAGCCACCAAAAGAGCAGCCCAAAAGAGACTGTTTATTTGACAAAAGATAAAGTATATAAATTATTATTTGTTTTATTGTTCTATTTTAAGGTGTGGATTGTTTCTGTGATGGCAGAGAGAATGGAACTGAGTGTTATGGAGCTTTGGGAGGAGCTGTGGACATTAAGCTGCAGGACAGTGTCTCAGGAATCCGCAGATTGGAGTGGAGAAATAATAAAGTAATATACAGGTGGATAAACATAACTAAAGAAACAACAGAGGAGAGCATATTTCTCTTTTTTCCAAGTAATGGAACAGTTAGGATCAATGACCTGAACAGGAATCACAGTGGTGAACATAATTATCAAATATTTGGCAGCGATGGAAAGGTGGCAGTAACGGGAACCATTCAGCTGTTTATTCAAGGTAATCCATTGTTTATATTTTACTCGTTTCTATTTTCTTCTCCTTTACCCTGTTTTTCTTTCACTACATTAGGTTCTGTAGATACACATTGCACTCATAGTCAATTAAAATATCTTACAGCAGAATTCAGTATGTAATATATTCTAGTTTTCCACCAAAAGAAAAAAAAGGACCCTTAATTTTATAATGTATGTTTCTCTTTAAGCTCCTGTCTCCTCTGTCCAGCTGGACACTGAGTGTTTGTCCCTGGGACAGATGAAAGTGTCCTGTCTCTCTGAAGGGGACAGTCCTCAGTACAGCTGGACTTTGGATGGACACACACTGACAGACTCTGAGCTCCTCTCTGGAAACAATGAGATGAACATCATCGTTCTGAGACAAAACTTGTCAGGACATCTGATCTGTTCAGTAAAGAATCAGATCAGTGATTCTTCCAAAGGGATGAATTTATGGGACTGTGGTGAGTTTGAAAATTACAAATAATTATTTTTAATTAGGATCCCTACATTACTTAAAGTTTTTTTTTACTTCTAGGCTTCATATTCATTAACTGCACTTCAAATGGGACACAAATAACTGAGTGGGTGTTTAAAGAAAACAACACACTGTGTGTTGAACCAACAGTCCCTCCAACAGATAAATATAGTGAGGGTAAGACAACAATTACAAATACCACTACTAAAAAACAGGACAATGATGATCCACCTTGGTACATTAGTAAGTGAAAATTAAATGTGATGTTGTGGATTTAATATGTTACATTGTTTTCAGTCATCAGAAATCCTTCACTGTAATTCTGACAGAAAATCTATGTTTGTCTCATGTTCTTATGTTTTCAAACAGGATTGTTGCCTGTAATTGTTGGTGTACTCGCTGCATTGATAACTGTTTTAGTCATCAGTATAGGAATAATTTGTGCTCTCAAAAAAAAGAAAAACACTAAAGGTAAAACATACAGGTCTCACCATTATAACTACTTCTATGTGCTACCTTATAGAGTCGGCCGGCTTACATTTTGTCTGTCCTTCCTGCTCTGCAGCAGTGGAAGAAGACGGCCAGGAAATGACATACGCTGACGTCAGGATAGTGAAAAAGCAGGAGAGAAAAGTGGAGAAAAGCGCTGAGGCTGACGTGGAGTACGGCCAGGTCAAGTTTTCAAAGAGACCCAAATCAAGACCAAACCAGTCTAACCCAACAATGGATGATACTGTGTATGCACAAGTGCGCAAAGGCAGATGATCTGTAATGTCTAAGAACTTGTTTACAAATTTATGTCACATAAAGGACAGTAGTGCCCTAAAGGAAACTTTGAAAAGCAAGTTATTGTAGCTAAAGCTCATTGTGCTGCTTCTTTTTTAAATGTTTAACTAATTTTACAGTTTCAGCATTTTATAAAAAGGGATGCCTGCTTCTGTCTAGTGTTGTCAGTTCTGTGAATTACAACTTGGCAAAACAGTTAATTAAAAGTATATTCATATTTACAATGCAGTCTGTGTCATCTGAATTAAAAATGGCCTTCTACAACAATTGTTTAGTGTACCGTATATACAGTGAAGTAAACTCTGCTAAAGCTATGTCTTTGCAGCTTGTGTGGGACTTGATGTCAGCATCAGTGATCTTATCACTGTGTGGCTCCAGAGCAGATAGAGAAACGAGAGAAATGCTTTATCTCTTTGGAAGTTTATAGTAAGCAACACGTTTCCATGACACAAATATTCTAAACATCTTTAACACAATGATAGTTTAAATTTTAATATTGACTCAATGTTTTTACCTAGGTTTCTCTACATAACGAACAAAATTATCTATTTTAGTTTATTGATTTATTTTTAAGTCCTAAAACAAGACCACTTTTTCCCTTTTAGATGTAATTTCCATCCAGTGAGATTAACAGGAAGATTATCCTAAGCAAAGCAGCTTTCCATCACACAAACACGTAAAAAAAGAACTGAAAACATAATGTTCTTTTAATATTCAGCACATTTAGCTTAAGAGGAAATAACATCTGACTTTATGATAACATAGAAAAGGTTGCGCTTCAACACCCTCGTGTTATCTTTTTCTATATTTAGTAATCTGACTCTCTGTGGTTTCCACTTTAACATGTACCTTTGAGAACAGAGTATGTTTTTTCGGATCACAGACACAGATCAAGTGTGATAATGTTTACATTACATTGTTTTTTTTTCTTATTTGGTTTCTATACATGACCACAATGAATTTTAAATGAAACAACCTTAGATGCAGTTGAAGTGTATTTTATAGCACAACTCTTTCAACACTTCAAGCCTGGAGTGTTACATTTATGGAAATCATAAGTAACTAGGTTCTTCTTTAAAAATGCTCTCGCAAGCCTTTACTGCAGCGGCTGATGTTTCTGTTAGTAGGCATTTCTGTTTGAAGTTTAGTCTTTAACAAGCAACATGCATGCTCAATTGGGCGAAGATCAAATGAATAACTGTTGTAAAAAATATTCCAATTATTTGTTGAATGAAATCCTGTGTTGTTTTGGCTGTATGTTTTGGATTATTGTCCATCTGTAAGTGCACAGTATGTCTCTGAACACCTCAGAATTCATTCAGCCACTTCTGCCCAAGGTTACAACATCAGTAAACTCTTGTGAGATCCAGGGTGAAATACCATTAATGTTAGGCTCTTAGTACAAACAACCCCACACACATGAGACTTCAATGTATCTTCAATACCTGACTACAGAGACTTGAATATAAGCATCAATATTTGTTCAGGAGACCTGTATGAGAGAGGGCATTCACATGAATCATCAGTTGATGTGCTGGTAGTGTTGTGCAGAATTAAAAAAAACAGCATGTCATTTGATTAACAGAAAAAAGTGAAAACTTATGCTGCGTTTTAAACACTCGCGGATCGTGGTTGGCTAGGCAGCGTGGACGTTGGGCAACATCACTACAGTGAGACGCTCTGATTGGTTGCCGTGCTGCGTCAGGAGCATTAAGACCGTCAAAAGTTCAAGTAGCTGAACTTCTGCGTTGCTAGCGTGATGCGCTTTGAAGCTTGAAATGCTGGAAAAGTTGACAAAGCCAAAGCTCACAAATCGCCGTAGAGACCGTGATGCTCCTCCATTGGCCTCAACGATAGATATAACATGTAATCTTGACGTTGCTGATGCTGACAAAGCCTGCGGTCTGAACGCAGCATAAGGCGATATATAAAATGACAGCATATTAAGAACATGGACATCCCCCCCCACAGACTTTGAGAAAAAGTTATAAATGTACTAGAATAAAGTCATAATGTGACCCCCGCGACTCAATGGGGGTGTGGTTGACTCTTTAACAGAATAACTTGAAGTCAAATGGTATTTGCAAGCATGTTTTTGACAAGGAAAACGCATATGCTTTAAAATGGAAATGTGGTATTTATGATGTCCACTTTGAAAAATTGTGCGGTGGAAGCAGGCTACACTTGTAGCCACAGATGCCTTGTGTAGATTGACAGATTGAACCATTGGCCAACACCAATACGTATGGTAGATGAAATGCCTTGCCCAAGGACATAAAGGAATGTAGTATGCTGAAGCAGGAATCAAACCCACAATTTCTGGGTTGCAGGCTGACAACTCTACCACTGAGCCACAAACACCCTATGAAACAAAGGTATAAAATATGAAAGATGGTGATGGTAGCATCATGATGTGGGAATGTTTTCCCTGTCTGAGATCATGGGAAACTGGATGGAGCAAAAATACTTGAAGAGGCCAGAAAAAGACTTAAGCCTGGGGTGAATGTTAATCTTTTAGCAGAACAACCTTAGACTTCTGGCCAGACCTGAAGAGTTTAGATTAAGGTATCATCATGTGTTTGATAGTCAAAGTATAGACTTAAATAAATCTAAATATCTGTGACAAAACTTAGAAAAGTTATGTTTGCAGAAGTTATCCAGTGATACTGACCTTTAGCTTTAATTAAAACAACTAGCAAAACTTTTTATCTAAAGATGTGCAAACTGTTAGAAATATACCCCAAACAGGTGGAAGCCGTAACTGCAAGACAGGAGGGTTTTATTGACTTACAGTACAGTGGCAGAATGCTATTGCTCACAACTAATTTCAGATTCCTATCTGTAAAACAGTTTTATAAACTCTAAGTAAAGTCCCTTCCCTTTAAAAAAATGTCTATCACATAGAAATACACTGAAGGACAGATTATGACCAGTTTTGGTTAAAATCCATTTTGAGTAAAAAATCTGAGACCTTGAAGAAAAGAATATATATTTAAGAAAATTGTATAACATGGAATATTTATATTTTCCAAGTATTTTTAGCAAATCTATAAACAACCTGGTATTATCCTGCAACAGCCCTGAAATCAGTTGTTTTAAAAGCAAATAACGAACAATACTACTTTTACCTCTTAAAAGAACTTAGCAAAACATCGACACAACCGTGTATAAAAAGATTGCTTAATACTTTGTTCTGTCCTGAGAAATAGTTATCTGAGAAATTTGGGCTTTCACTTTCTGTCTGTTTAATCAGCGACAGGATATGTTAAGTTTTATGGTTCAAGGTTAACAATCATTCAGCTGACTTACAGGGCCATAAAGAAGGTTTTATGATCCAAGCCATTTGTGTTCTCCTTAAACTACCATCGTAGATCTCTTCATGCTGCTTAAACAGTCAGTTCTACTCTGTCCACCTAAAATACAGGAAATAGTTAGCATAGTTCTTTTTAAACCTTAAAATGGCAGTCTCAAACAGTAGCAATTAAGCATTTATTTCCCATAAATGTCAGGAAATTATGATTGTCATGGTACTCTCATGTGATCTTGCCGTGCCATGCCAAAGTTGCCCCACTATAAAACAAAGTCCAGTGCCAATTTTTGTGTCTCAAGCAAGTGAGTTTTTCATCTAAAGATATCGTGAATACACAAACTGACCAAAGAAAGAGTTAACAGAGATGTATTCTGATTGCGTTTTGTGTTTCATTTACATAAGGGTGCCAGTACAGCTTCACATGAAGCTTTTTGCTGCATTGTACATACTTGGTGCTTGTCGAGAACTTTATTTTCCAGAAACCTAACATAAAAATAGGCGGTAGACAAAGTCTTTATGTGCTGCTTTACCTTTTCTGGTTAGTCATTGTAAAATGGCACAACTGGCCCACATACTCGTTATATTATGTTTTGCAAGTGCTTCAGTAGTTTAATTTGTATAATACATTTTCCACAATTGTTGCACAGCTGTGATCAGTGCTTCGTCTTCATATCTTACAATTAAAAGTAATCTTCCTCGTTTTAGTTATTAGTTATTTTCATGCATGTATACGGTAATTTAACGTTTTGAGTCAAATGTGAGGCTTAAAAGGAAATATTTGATTTTCATATCTCCAGGTTCATGGCACAGCTGAAGATCTGTGTTTAGACCCACACTGACTGTACATCACATGGTATGTGGTTGAGCAAGCTTGCATCTGTAATTCAGGATGTGGCTAAGCAGTTTTATTTGAATCACTCTTTCCCTGAGCTAGCCCTCACTTCCTTAAAGCACTTACCATGTTGGGTAAAAGGACTGAATTTGAAAATGTATAAACAAAACAGTTTTCAGATTAATTCATCTCTGTTGTACCTCAAGCTAGCATTGTATGCATTGGTTTAATCTCTTAACCGTGAATTGTACATTGTAAAAAACAAAAAATAAAACATTTGTTCACTACTTAACACTTTTCCTTCTGTTCCCTGTGTTCATTTCTGCTCTGTTATTTCAATTACTTACTGATAAGGCATCACTTCTCTAAAATTGCATACCAAAATTATTTTTATACTTCCACTTTGTCAGACGCTGTTTAATGCAGCATACATTGAGCAGCATAAGACAAAGTTTAAACAATTATTATTATTATTATTACTATAATTATTATTACTATTATTATTATTATTATTATTATTTAATATATTTAAAGAGAACTTTTAAAATGATGATTCTGTTTCTTGACTGAAGCCTAGTTTATACTTCATTAGTGCAGACACGCAGCACCATAATATGTTGACGCAAGGTCTCTGTGGCAGGCCAGCAGTGGGTGACGGAGACATGCCCAATTTTTTGAATGTCCATTGAAAGATATGGAGAACACAACCATGTGATTGGTGGAGCCATGCCGCTTCCTCTGAATTTATCAACCATTACGCCATTTAAAAAACAACAACTAATTTGTCTTTACTGAAACAGGCAGAAGTGGTTCAAGTGAAGAGTTTAAGTTTACAAATTAAAAAAGTAAATACACTGCTGATGATCACAGAGATGACTGCAATGGAGGAACGACCTCCCCAGAAAAGTGCTTATCCCCCCCTGTTGTTCTGGCGGTTTTCCAAGACTCCCCAGGCAATGGATAAATATAAAAGAAAAACATCTCCGTCAATACGTGTGAGTTTGAGAAAAGTATAAACTAGGCTCGGCAACCCCACACAGTGCTGGAAGATCAAAAGTATTTGATGCAGATTTAGACTATTTCTACTTTCTTGTCACATGTAAATGGTTATATCTTTAAAGATAACCTGAAAACATTGAGAAAAACTCAATATATTTATTATGGAAAAAAACAAATCTCTTCAAATCATTTGACTCCAAACCAAATTACTGTTTGGTGCAAACAACTGCTATCAAGTGTGGCTATGAGAATATTTTAATTTCAGCCATACGTAAGGGGTTTAATTGTGACCAATAAATCGGATAATTTTTTTGGTCATTCAGAGATGGACTTGCAGCCATTTTTCGGAAAATTGTGCCATTACAGAGCCAACAGCATTCATACTTAAAATCCAAACTTACTGCCTCCCCCTGGCTGACCGGGGCGCCTGAGGGGAAAGGGAGGATCTGGCTGGAATAACGTGATCCTTCCACGCGCTATGTCCAGCTGGAGAAACCCTGCCCCTTCAGGTGAAAAGAAGGGCCTGCTCACTCCTCAGGCAAAAAGGAGGCTTGAGCTCAATGCAGGGCCCTCCTGGGGTTGGCAGAGGGAGGGCAATCCCTAGGGCTGTACTTAGGTAGTGACACTGGGTGATAAATAATGGGGGAAAAACAGTGGGATAAAAAAAATATAAAAAATAAATAAATCCAAAACTGATGCCTGGACATTCCTTGTAGTTTTGTGCTTTTAGTAGAAAGATCAAGATATATACATCTAAATATAGCAAATCTAAATATCCAGAAGCTGCAAAGGAACCACAGTCCATCACATTACCACCATGTTTTAGAGAAATGTATCAATTCGTTTATCTTTATTTGGATAAATTACTGCAACAATGTTTTCACAAGTTTGCCTAAAAAGTCAATAAGACAGCTGCAGCTCATCCAAAATGCTGCTGCTTGTGTCCTCACTAGAACCCAGAAAGTAGAGCACATCGCCCCAGTTCTAAAGTATTCACACTGGCTACCTGTAGCTCAGAGAAGACTTCAAAACACTTTAATAAATTTATAAATCACTAAATGCCTTAGTACTAAAATAAATTTCAGACATGTTGTCGTTTTGTCAACCTTCCAGACTACTCAGGTCTTCTGGTTCAAGTCTGTTTTGCATCTCCAGTCAGAAACAAACACTCAAAAGCATCATTCAGTTTTTATGCTGCTTTAATCTGGAACAAACGTTTAGACAACTGCAAAATTGCAGAAACATTGATTCCCTTTCAATCAAGGCTAAAACTCCTTTGTTTAGAGCTGCCGTTGATCGACTGAAACATTCATTCTTGTCTGGATTGCAGTTTTTCATACATCTCCTTATTTTGTCATATTAATGTTCTTTTTCATTTGTTTATTGTGTTGTGTTTTAATCATGTAAAGAACTTTGAACTATTGTAGATAAATTGTGCAATACAAACAAATGTGACATATTTTTCTCTTGGGTTTTGTGAGCAGTTATTCCTTATGTCAGATATAATGGGGCACTCACCTTCCAAGGTTCCACTTTTGTTTAGTGATATACACAGAATATTTCCCTCAGTTTTAGGAGGGGAAAAAACCAACAGAAATATGCAGAGCAATTACTTTTCACAGCTCTAAAGACTCAAAAAAGAGAAGTGATATTGTGATGATTTGACGATAGTTCGAACTAGTACAAAAAGTGAAATGTTCTTTTAGATAACCTATTGATTTAATTGGTGCAACAAGTGTAGCTTCACATTGTAAAAAAAATCGGTGATGGGAATGATTAATTATTCTGTGTTAATCTCAAAAAAACAAAAATACTATTTACATTTCAGATACGTTCTTTGTCTCAGATCAGAAATACAGCTAGTACTCCTCTGTTTTTATGTCCGACAGCATGCTGCTGCTGGTGCCAGGGCTCGTGGTAACATGGGTTTCACTAAGTGCACTGAGAACAGGTGGGGTGGGAGTTGTTGTGGAGGCCTGCTGGGATTGTTGCAGCTTCTTCCTGTTGATCTTTCTCTCTTTCGCCCGTCTATTTTGAAACCAGATCTTCACCTGATAAATGCAAACAGAAGAAAACTTTATTGTACTTTACTGTGAGAAAATATCACATATATCAGCCAGGAAATGCAACATGACAGCATGTCTTGTTTAGCTCTTTTTGCTATGTTCTCACACTTACAATTTTTGTAGCATCAATTATTCATCGCAAACTGTTATGCAGAGGGAGTTTTCTATTGGAGATCATGTAACTTGTCACATTTCAGCCGCAAACCGCAAAGTATTTTATTTTGACTTTTTTGGGACAGATCAACACAATTGGGAAGTTTTACAAATAAACATCTCAAAACTGTAGCTGTTGCAAGTCTTTTGACATTTATCTCTACCAGCTAAGACACATATCTTTTCAAACAAACTTCTCAGGCCTTTAAAGCAAAGATGCATTCACCCTGAGAATGATTACACACAAGTGGGCTTCATTATCGAAGTGACTTCTGAATACATTTGTTTGCTCTAGATTCTAATACATGTTTCACAATGTCCGTGGTACCCCAGTTGGTACCGATTCTTTCTTGCAGCAAGAAGGTTCTGGATTTACATCCAGGCCAGGGGTCTTTCTGCATCGGCTTTATGAGTTCTTTATATATATGATTGGGTTCTTTCCAGGTAGGTTTCTAGGTTCTTTCTAGCTTCATCCCACAGTTCAAACACATAACTACTGTAGTTGTTTGTCCTGTGTCTCTCTATTGCCTGGCGATGGACTGGCGACCAGTCTGGAGTGTACCCCACCTGTCTCCCACGAACTACTGGAGAAAGGTCCTGTTGTGATCCATCTTTGTCTACGTCATTATTTCCTCCCCGTTTGTTTCTTCCCTGTCTATCTGTGTTGTTCAGCCCTAATTCAGGTACCAGCTCCCACACAACCCTGCATGAACGGATGCATGAACGGATGGATGAATGGATGGATGGTATACTCTTTCAATATTTTTTTTTTATTAAAGAAAAAAAACAATTTTCCTTTTACTTCAGAATTATACTTTACTTTTTATCTACAACATACAATCCCAACGAAGTACATTAAAATGTGTCATTGTGTGTCAAAATGTGAAGAGATTCAGGGGGTGTGAATTCATTTGTAAGACTCTGTGTTAAAAGCAGCTTTCCCCACCCTGTTGACTTGTGGCTAGGTTTAGTAATGTTCTTCAGAATTACTTTGGAAGTTTCAAGTATAGCACAAAGCTGTGGGTTTGGCTGACTAAATCATTATGCAGAAAGACTCATTAATATGAGCTGCAATAGAAAAACAACAGTGAGCTATGCATCATTACTGCTACTGATGCGTTTCACCACAAAACTTGAGTTTTAAAAATAAAGTTCCACACTATGCAAGACACGTTAAATCCCAGTAAAGTGACATGCACATTATAACATCAAATTAAAAGGGTACACACTGACAGTATATCAAGTTATACATCTGAGATTTTTTTTTCTTCTACAGCATATAAATATTAATGACAGCAACATTTCATGAGAGTCCCCTTTTACTACTATTTTGTATTTGTGCCTAACTGCAAACTACAAGAGGTAGTTGAAATGTGAAATGATTTCTGTTTTTCTTGCTGCTGATATTATTGCTTAATCTTGATTTTTCTGCCATGCAGTTGCAAAAGGTGCATAATATTCTCATTCATTGGCAGAATAACGTATAAAAAGCAAGAAATCATGCTTAAAAACCTGTTTACACTGTTCAATATCATTGTTGCCTTTAAAAAAATATACTAAATCCCTCAGAGGTCCACAAATAACCATAACATTTGGGCTTCAGTTTTTGTATTCATTTGCAAACATATTTATATACATTTGTAGACCAATTTCAGAAGCCACAATTAGCCACCTTTTTTATCCTTTTTGTAGATTATCCACCAAAGCACAAGATACATAGTAAAACTACATTAGTGGAAAAAAGACAGCGACTGTGTGTGAATGTAAAACAGAATAAAAAATGGTCACCTTTTTATAACCAATTTGACACAAGCAACCTGAGATGACACGTCCTGTCTGCTTTTGAGTATGTTACTGTTAAAAATAATGGCCTATAAGCAGTGTTGGGCAAGTTACAAAGAAATTGTAATATATTACACATTACTAGTTACAATGTCAAAAATGTAATATGTTTGCATTACATATTACTGCCATAAAAAAGTAACTGAGTTACACTACTTTAAGTTACTTTTGGCTAAATCTTTTAAATACCTAACACGACTTCTAAGCACCGTAACTTATCAATTTACATTTTACACAAGCGTCACACAACAAATACTGTATTATTAGGACTATATTATTAAAATTAAGTCTCAGGTTCCTTTTTATGCCTTCTATTTCATGGTAATGTTAGTTAAATCTAATCAAAAGATGGTGCTGAAAGTGTTCATCACAAAGATGGTTGACAAAGATGAGACTCCGATGTCTGAAGTCTTACAACAGATGGTTAGGAAAACGGTGTGAATAATGCCGCTGTTTAAATGTACAGTCGATCTTTTCCTCAGCCGTCCTGATTCTTTGATGTTAGTTAGTTAGTTAGTTTTGAGCAACAGGAAGTGGATCTTGTTCTATGGTATCCAACTTGATTTGGTCTGTTACATTAGTCGGCCAGAGAAACGATTTAAAATGCATTTGTAACTTGAGTGACTGAAATTGTAACTAGTAATATATTGCTGTATATTTTGTAAGTAATGCATTACACTACTCAGTTACTGAAAAAAGTAATATATTCCTGTAACTCATTACTTTTGTAATGCATTATTCCCAACACTGCCTATAAGTGGGTAAGAATCTGTGGGTCTTATTTTTTCCCCTATATCTTTAGTCATGCTTTGTAGCTATTAATCTATCCTGTCCCCCTCCTTCTCCTCACCTGTCTCTCAGAGAGTCCTAAAGCCACTGACAAGTCAGACTTCCTCCTCATGGTGATGTAGCGGTTGCACTGAAACTCCTTCTCCAGCTCCAGCCTCTGGTGGTCAGTGTACACCACCCTGTATTTGTCCTTTGTCCGAGTCTTTCCAACTGAATTGGGCACAAATTCAGAAAAAAAAACATTTTACCTAAAGGCCTGAGAGCTGGGCCTCAAGGGACAATAAAAAGCAAGCAAAATTGAATAATTTTGTGATTACTCAAACGTTTCCTGGGTTTAAAGAGACTCAGAACTTCTTTTTGTGACATCCTCTAAAGGTTGAGAGGGATATGGCTTTGTTTGGCAATATTTCTCAAATGATAAAAATATGATCGAACGAACAATTTCACACGATTTTCAAAGGTAAATGCTGAGTCAAGAGTAATTTCAAGGTGTCTGACAGTGGATTTATAATGATAAAAAAATAGGTTCAAGAAACTCTTTTATCTTCGCAAGATTTTTCCCTGATGCAAAGGTAATCACTTCAGTTTTTTATTCATTTAATTCAAGAAAATATTCAGTTATCCAAGCTTCAACTGTATATAGACAATTAAGGAAAACTAAGTATTTCTGACCATGGAGTGTGAATCTCAAGTGGCTGGTGAAGCTTCACCTTGTTCTGCTTTTAGAGGATTGCAGAAAACTTTTGCCTGAACTTGTGAAAGTTTTTGGTGTGTTTTCTTAAACGGTTAGCCATATGTGTCACGCAACAGGAAATATTGTGTCAACAACTCACAGAAGGAAATAGTGGCCAGACATGCCTGGAGCCGACTTTTCTGTCAGGCGCCACTTACATCCTCATCAGTTCTATTAATCATGCTAATAGTAACTAATGTAAAGACTCCTCTATGTGTCCCCTCACTGCTTCACCTTATCTCTGCAACTTCTGTTTGGATTGGTGTTTTAACAGGGAGCCATTCATTGACAAAATGTTCACGTAGCTTACTTGCTGAGAGAGTTATTGATTAGAAAATTTTGAACATGTGACCGCATCGATCGAAGCAGATCTATCCGCACCCACCCACAAAGAGCGATGCAGGTAAGGTCTGAACCCTTGCTGTGAGTGTATATGAGGTGTAGTTTGACTTCCTCTGCCGTCCTGCAGGGTGATTTGTCAACGCGGTTGGGCCCACCCAGTGCACAGAGAGGGTGGGGAGTGATAACTGTGCAGACTTCATGGCCCTTACTGTTAGCTTTGCACTGACAACTCAAAGCGTGCTGCCAGAAGGGAGAGGTGTGATGAATGCATGCAGTCACCTGTTCCCTCCGCTAAACTGTTGTTTCTTATGTTGCTGCACTGCATAAGGTGACTGAAAAGTTTGTAATCAGGATGACGCTTTTCCTGTTAGACTAATAGGCTGACATTTAAGGTATCTGATAAGCGATAAGCTGTGAGATAACTCAGCATGCGTGTTTAGACTGCATCAGATTATGGCTGTGTGTAGGCCTACGTCAGAGAGAGAACAAGGGTTTCCTCTACATCAGAAAGTTTTCCTGTTGAAATATTACACAACTTAAATATGATTTTTATTTATTTATTATGATGTATATACATTGTTATAAAGCCCTACCTGGAAAAGTCTGTCTGACGGGCTCAGGTGGTCTCCTGGAGCTGAAGGAGTCCTGTCCTGAGATAAAGCTGTAAGGGGTGAGAGACCCCACTCCTCCAGCAGCTGAGGGGGCGTTGCTCAGGTCTGGGGAAATGTAGCTGACCTGGCCCGCGCTGGGGCTCGAACCCGGGAAACTGTAGGGGTACTCCTCCCGGGGCGTGTAAGCAGGGGTCCAGGCGGCCGTTGACGGGTCGGCGTGGTGGTAGCCGGAAAAGTCATAGGCAGGCGACAGGTACTGACCGTTCAGGGTCAGCGTCTGAGCCGGGTGTCTCATCGGCTGGGAGTTGGGGTACATGCCGGAGTCCTCGCTCGACGGGAGGGGTCGGTTCTCAGGTGAATCAGGCCCCTAGGCGCATGTTCGGCTGCTGTGTTTGTATCCAGCAGGCTTCAGTTGGAGGTTCGTGGCTATAACTGCACCTGAGCGGTGAGGATACACACCTTTATGGATTTACTGCCAAGGAGGTCAAAAGTATCAGAGTGACGTCACGGCTTACCCGCGACTCACCTGTTCAGGCGACGCCAGGATAATGGCCATAACCTACCTGCCACGTCAAGTAAGGTGCCCTAGATAAGGCCAGTATTTGAGGAAAAAAAGAAAGAAAAAAACTCGTGATTTATATGAGTCTACATCAAACTGGATCCGTTCAAGAGGAGGAAAAGCTTATTTTAATTACTGTGCATTTTACCGCCAGACAGAAATGCCCTATTTTTCGCAGACATCTATTTAACCAAAGGAATTTAGGAAGAATTATTCCAAATTATTTCTCCCAAATCTGTCAAACACTAAATATTACCCGCAAAGAATTCATTAGACATATGTTTTCCTCGTTTTCTGAGGCACAGTTTTATAACCTGCACCTTTTTTCGTGAAAGCACACAGATTCCACAACTCAAATGTTTATCGGAATAGTCACACACATCAGTAAAAACTAAATTGCCATCATGTTAACCACACCGTGAATGTTAGCCAATGGTTTTGCTGTTTTCTCTTTGTACAGCTGTCTTGCCACTTGTTTTCTCATAAGTAGCATAAGTGAGGAAAAAAAGAGGAAGCCCAAATCTAAATACATCAACACTGCACACCATTCCTATTAGCCCCAAAATAAATACACTAACATTGCACACCAGTAATGCAGACAACTGAAGTCTATTTATTACTGCAAACTCCGGTCTTTTAAAATGGAAGTTTCAACTTTTTATACTGCTCTAGAAACATGTTTGTAGACAGCTGAAAATAAAATTTTCCATTAATGTACTGTAAGATATATATAAAAATTGTATCTTTATACATCACTACAGTTGGGTCCAAAATTAGTCATACAGCTAGAAGTTTTAGGTTTAAAGAAATGTTTTATTGTACCAGCATGTTATTTCTGACAGGAAGTCATAACATTTTTAAGGACTTTCCTTCTATGTCTGCCTTAACTCTCTCGCACCCCTCTCTTGTTTTTAATCATGTCTGCTGGATGGGGAACATCAGTCCAGATGATGCTCAAAGTCACAGAGCATCGTTCATGCTGTCTCTTCTCTGTCTTCTCAGACCCCCAGACGGTCGTGGCAGATGACCCCTTTTACCGAGCCAGGTTCTGCCGGAGGTTTCTTCCTGTTAAAGGGGAGCTACATGCCTGCTCAGTATGAGAGATTGCTGAGGAATTGCTGTGGTTGGAGTCTGCATGATTCGGGCACAACCTCACGTCGATGACTCATCGCAATCTACTGGGATTCCCTTACATAGAAAACTTTTAACTGATTGGAATGTTTGTGTAATTGTATTGAAACAACTTTTTGTTGTAAAGTGCCTTGAGATGACATTTGTTGTGAATTGGCGCTACATAAATAAAAGTAAATTGAATAAAAAGTCAATTGAAATGACTCTGAGCAGCTTCTGCCTCTGGTCCCTACAATATTACGTCTTCCTCCCAAGGTTATCAAAAATATTCTTAAAAGGAATAAGGTTAGAAGCCTCCTCACTGGCCCAAAATGATATCTTATTATGCCATATTCCCTCGATGCATTTACTGATATGTAATTAATCAATTTATTCACAGGACCTTCAATGTTTCTGTTAAAGACCAAGCCGGATTGCCAGTTTAGTATCTGTGGAGGAAGCTAAAGATTAGGGTGATTAAACGGAGGTCTTCCAACCTCAAAGACTTGGTGCTACTCACTAGAAATTAACTTTCAAAATGCCAGTGGAAATTTGCAAACACTGCTCTGCAATTATAAGAAGTGTTTGAGTACTGTCATGCCACTAAAGATTGTTCCATTCCTTGTTGAAAAGAGCATAACAAAATTGACCTGCTATTTCTATCATAATGTGTAGCTGTTTTTATTTTATTTTATTAATGCTCCTTTTAATTTTGTTCCTTTACCATAACATTTTGTGGTTTTTAGTGGTGCATATCCAACTTTTTTTGAGGTATGGAATGTTGCCATGCTGAGAGACATTTCACCTCTGGTTTGACGTTTGGGTTTTTATTTTACAGGTTGAAAATGTTTATATACGTATGATACTACAAGCAGGAGGCTGCTAGCAGTTACTTTGGTTAATAAGGGGTTATAATATCCATTTCAGAAGAGTCAACTGGCCCTGAGGGGAACCAACACCAAAATAAATGGAAAAATGGATGTGATAAAAATGGTTTTTAGTTAATAATTTAGAATTGCACTAAAGTATGTGTGAAATCTAAGTATTTTGTTTACTATATTCTTAATGTATGAAAATACTTTATGACAGTACAAGATAAAATTATACAACATGGATAAAACACTATATTAATAAATATATTAATGGCTCCCCTACAAAAACCATCAGAACCACAGTGTTTCCCTTTTTAAAAAATTATAAATATTCTTTTTATTCTGGTAATATCCATTTTTAAATATATATTTATTGAAACAAACGTGCATTACAGTAAAGTACTGTGACTTTTTTCATCATTTTTTTTCATCACCCTTAACTGAAAAGAATTGGAAATGTACAAAGACGAAGTTGTTCTGATTTATATGGGGTGGACAATACATCCTATTTAAATTAACGTTTTTAGATTATGTAATAGATCTGTGGCTTTTCAAATTAGAAGTGTTAATCTGTTACTTTGAAGTAGTCATTGTAAAGTTTGGTTAACCCCATGACCTGTTAATAAGTATGCTGTCCACAAGAGGGCAGCAAAGAACAGGTAAACACCTTCGCAGGTTAAGATTTGTTATTTAGCCAACCTAAATACACTTTGGTCAGGCACTACATTCCACCTGTTGCTTTCTTTACGTTTTTCTACATTCATTTTACACCATTCTGTTCTCCAAATAAGCCTAATAGTTTCTAAATAGTTTATGATTTTGCTGCCTGTATACATTAGAAAGTAATAAACACTCATAAAAGATTCATGTCATTATCTTGGTGAAAACAATAATGTACAATTTGTGAGCAAGAACCATAATCCTGTTAATGGAGGTGGAAGTGCTGCTGACCGAAGCATTGAGTGCAATATAGACATAAAAAACATACCATCGAAGCTGGAAATACATTAAGGTCATCACCCAGAAAAACAAATGTCCTGAAATAGTTGAGTGTGGTTTAACCTCTTAGAGAATACACAAAGGAATATGATAATGCATACTATATCAATTCTGAGCATATATATCCTGCAACTTTTTGTAAAATTGCTAACGTTTAGCACCCAAATGGCTTCTGTTGTTTTCGGTAAATGAAGAGCAGAGGTGGGTTGCAGAAACACACTCCCCTTACATAAATGAGTGTTTACTTCACGGACATGGTCCATGTATAGAGATTTTGTTTAAACAGTGTAGGTTGAGCATAGTTTTTCTCATTAAAGCTCACTGAGGGAGAACTAATGACAGGCTTCTGTTCAGGTCTGAGTTCACATGTGTCAGACAGAGATCTACAGTCAGGGTCCTGGCTTTTACTTTTACGTAGTCTTCCTCCAAGAGGTGCTCTAACCTACAAACTGAAACATTATGAACAGGGGTTTTTACAGAACTCAGACTTTGATCAATGTAGAATTAGTTTTATAGATTTTCTGTTTGTTTTGAGTAAGGCCATTTACATACATAGCCGTGTTTTTATTTTATTTTTTAAACACCACCTCTTCAAAAAAAAAAAAAAAAAATCCACACCGCAGTAGTGCATTGTTATGCACTATCATTGGGATGCCAAACCTGTTGGAGGAAGTACACTGCAAAAAGTCAAGAGTTAAATCAACTCCTATGGAGTTGATTTTAACACTTTTTCGGGGTTTATATAGCTCCACACTCTGAAGAGTTAATTTAACATTTCTTGAATAGTTAATAAATTAAAGTAATTAAATATTTAACACCACACCAGAGTTCTTTCTTTAACTCACATTACAGAGTTAAAAGCAACAAGAGGGATTCAAAATCAACACTGTTGGGTGTTAAATGTGAACTCAATCAACACTTCAAAGTGTAAAGACAAACATTCAAAATTAACTCATACAAGTGTACATATAAGATAATTAACACTCATTGGTGTACATATTGAGCCAAACCCAAATACGACATTCAGAAAGGCAAAGTAACATTTTTTTTTTTACAAATATTTATTTCTATCAAATAACTTATGAGTTCTCTGTAGTCATGAGCAAGAAAAAATTGTAGTGTGACACTACTCATGAAATCGGTCACTGGTGTGAAAAGTTCATTCACACTTCTCACAGCTATGCATCGCGTGATCATGATGGTCAAGGCAGAAACCGAACTTCCCGTGCATCGCCGTCTCTATGATGGTGCGTAGACAATAAGCATCAAACACTGACAACAACATAACTCAAAGGATAACTAAGGAGCACGGCTACATGTACGGCACAAACTATAATGCACAAAGGAGAACTTCTACCATTAACCCAAACACATTACCCATAAGTCTTTGCAGTGTATAACAAACTCTATGGGCTCTGGGTGGAGCTTATTTATGTCTGGAAGGAGTTAAATTCACTCTGAACTGGCACTCTTCATTCATTTAACACCAAAAATAACACTTGACTTTGAATTGCAAGGATGGAGGTTTATTTAACTCTGCTCTGAGTTAAATTAACACCAGCGTGATCAACTCAGATAAATGACTCCAGAAATAATTAAAATTTTACACTGAAAAGGTTGAAATTACTCCGTTGGTGTTAAAATTAACTGAAATTTTAAACTCTCAATAAAAAAAAAAGTGCTTGGGTAATCAATACAGCCAAAGCTCTGAGGGTATCCATGCTGTTTCTGAGTGTAAACACAAGTCACACATGTGACGATGGAGCTTTTTTGTTGCAGACAGTGACGTTCAGAAAGCTAAAATTAAGGCTATTTTTTTCCTCAAGCAAATGCTTCTAACAGAGAATTTGCAGATCTTCACTTTGGTCTGAGTTTCATTTTTGATGCCATGACTGTGTTTTCGCTTGGATGACGGGCCCAATCATAGAAAAATTTTGCTGTTTTTTGAGATAACCGCCTATGTGTGGACAAGACATCGGATGACTTAAGTGGTTTCACCATGTTTGTCACAAATACATTTCTAAAATACTTTAAACAAGAAGTAAGGAAATTTGTGTTTGGTTGGAGTTTGTTACTGTTGTTATAATGCAGTTTCTTGGCAATACATTGTATGTCACTGTAGATCTGGTTATCAATTCAGATTTCAAGAATCTATTCCAATTCGGAAGATTTAGGGTCAATTATGACTGGTACATATTTGGGATGGCAAATTTAGAGAGACGTTTGCAAGATGTATAGCGGTTCTGCTGCTTTGATTAGCTGCTTGATCATACAGAATTGGTTAGTGGTTGTACTGTTTGCTTGAGTTTCATCTGTTGCACTTGATGGATGAATTAGACATGAGATCTTGGTTATGTCGCAGAATGTGGCTCCTGAAGTTGGTTATAGTTATGTAATACTTCACTTCCATTTGGCATGCTTTGCAAATCTCTTTGCTTCTGTCAAGCTCATCTTTCTGTTTGTCCATTCTGAACCCAAAATGGTGCCAGACCACAACCTAACCCCGCCTAGTGTTCAACTCCATATTGTTGACATTTCTTCACACCTAGCGCACATGCCTGAAATCAACGACGCCACGGTGACTTGGGTGGTTAAAGTTCACAGTGGACAACTGTATTAATCTTTTAACAGCTAACTGTCAAAAAAATCTCTATATATAAAAAGGGCAAACAAGCGTTAATCAATCTTTTGGAAATTTTAAAAGAATTAAACTAGAATCAAATAATCAATTTGTTTTCAACATACCACTATATCACTGGGAAGTCTGTTTTTTTCTTTGAATTGTGCTAGATTTGTAAGGAAAATGCATTTATAGGTTGATTAGTAGTTGAGTATGCGGGTTGCACCCATTAAAAACAGCCATTCTCACTGCCGATGCCAAATTGTGTTTGGTGGAGGCGGTGTGATGATGTGGGGTGGCATCATTAGAGGCAGTTCTAACACAGAGACATAAAAATGATAAAATGTAACTAGTTACTGTCCTCCTAGGGATCAAACTCTTTCTCCCTACCTGTCGACACATCTTCCCACAGGGTATGGATTAACAGAGACTACCATTCAAATTTGGAGATCGAAGGAATGGAATACAGTATGACCTCAACTTCATTAAACATACTAATCTTGCCAAAGTATCTAGTACAAGTCCCGACTGAATATTAGTTTCTAATGCCATTGCAGTGTGTGACGAAGCTGATGAGTAGGAGGAACAAGATAAGAGTATATTTCTGTTAATAATTGAATGAAAAGGATACATTTCCTTGTATCATGTTTCTTTAAACTTCAACTGCCCAGTCAAGAATCAGTAGAGAGGATTTGGTTGGTTTCAGAGGTGTAACCTAAATATTCAACCCTGCTGCTCAACAATGAACAAATGGAAAAACTGATCAGGCAGTGTCTTGCAAAAAAAAAAAAAGCTTTCTATGTGTAAAAACCAAACTTTCTTTGCAATGAAAAATCAGGCTCATTAAGATGCAAAAAAAGGGAAAAATAACAATGAAATATTCTTAGTTGGGTCTAGATCTATACTTCAAATCTTTCATTAAAATATGAATATGCTTTGATGCATATTTTTTTGTAGCTCTGACTATCAGTGTTTGCAGTAACGCATTACAAAAGTAGCGAGTTACATGAATATGTTACTTTTTTTCATTAACTCCAGTTACAAGCGTATTTTCAATTGTTTTTCTGGCCAACTAATGCAACAGATCAAATACAATTGGATAAGGTAGAAGAAGATCCACAGTCCACTTCCTGTTCCTCAAAACTTCAGAGAATCAGGACGGCTGAGGAAAAGATCAACTGTACATTTACATGGTGGCATTTTATTCACACTGTTTTCCTAACCATCTGTTGTAAGACTTCACTCTCAGGAGTCTCATCTTTGTCAGCCATCTTTGTGATGAGTGCTTTCAGCACCTTCTTTTGATTGGATTTAACAAACATTACCTTTAGATAGAAGGTATGCAAAGGAACTAGAGACTTCAGTTGAATAAAAAAGTGTTTTGTGGCGTCACACTTGTGTAAAATGCAAATCAATGACTTACGATGTTTAGAAGTGTTTGATATTTGAGATATTTTGTCAAAAGTTACTTAAACTATTGTAACTGTCACATTTTTGAGACAGTAATATGTAATGTAAACATATTACATTTTTAAGGCTGTAACTTGTAATATGAAATGTACTATAATTGTTTTTGATAACTTGCCCCAGCACAGTTGACTGTATATTTGGCCACCTAAGTCTAAAGACTTTGCTCTAACAGGTATCTTACATACTTGTTCCCATCTTCACCATCTTCACTGCTTGATACTGCCACCACCATGTCTCACAATGGTTACTGTCTATTTGGGTAATGCTGTCATATAGCCCCAGTTGGGCAAAAAGTTTAGCTTTGATCTCAAAGGACCAGAGGACCTTCTTCCACATGTTTGCTCTTCCCTCTGTACAGCTTGTTACAAACTACAAACAGGGCTTCTAATAGCTTTCATTTCATTGTGACTTTCTTTTTTTCTCACTGAAGGTAAGATTTGTGAAATGCACAACTAGTTGAAGCCCTAATGACTGATTCTCTTACCTGAGTTGTGGAGATATGGGGTGTCGTCAGAGCTGCCATTTGCCTTGTCTCTAATAAGAGTTCTGCTCCCCCTGCCTTACAGTTTCAACGCAAAGCGGCATCTATAAGCTGTGTCTACTTCTTCTGTTGTAGATAATGACTTTAATGCAACAATACTTGTTTAAGTGTAGTGTGTTGTTTTCCACCAAACTCTTCTTAAAACTTCTCAACAACTGTATCTCTGATCTGGCTGCTGTGTTCATTGGTCTTCATGATTCTGTTTTTTCATTAGAAACCTCTGAGTCCTTCACAGAACACAACAATTTGGACTGTGATTAATCTACTCAGAAGTGGTCTTTATTTACCAATTAGGTGAATCATGATGGCAATTGTTTGCACTCAATTTTGTTTTGGCAGGAGGAAAAGTAAATATACACCACGCTTTTCAGACTTTTGTTGGGATTTGTTTTTAAACATTGCTTCAATTCCCTTCCATATCCCAATTAAAAATAATTTTATCTTAGCCATATAATCTTGATAAAATATAACAAAGTGCATGATAATATTGTGACAAAACATAAAAATGTTTTATAAGTATAAATATTTTTCACCCCTTGTATGGAGTCTGACCAAACATGTTTTTCTCTGAACCACATGGCTCTAAAAGACAGCATGAGATAAAATGCTGACAAGATCAGAGTGCAGAGAGAGGAAATACTTTCAATAACGACTTTGGACTAAGATTCTCACCGTAGATTCTGTGCAGCTGTGGTTCCAAATTAGTTTTAAACATTTGTTTCTTAGAATAACTGTTGCTGTGCTAATGCAATTCTTACCATTTTTTCCAAAGATGTGCATTTTTGGAGAAGTTTAAGAAAAATCTATATTTTTTTCTCTTACTAAATTTAAAACATTGTATATTCAACACAGTGACATATTGGTCCCTCGAGCATTTTATTGTGCCATTGACTCCCATACAAATTATATTTGTCTAACAAGCCTTAATATTGCCATAATTTTTCTTTTTCTTTATTCTTCCTGTTTTTCTGCAACCATCAGAGACTGAAAATGTAGTTTTTACTGTTTTTCATCAGACTAAGTGATTTATCATTACATGTTGGGGCATTGATTAAAGATGAATTTAAATTATGTACATTTCTTTGGATCTTGTGGCCCTTGGATTCACAATGCAAAACATATTTTGAACAAATATGGTTTGAGGGACTTTTAGAGATGTCATACATTAGTGTAGGCATATTGTAATATTTTTGTGTGAATTCTGTTTCTACAGTCTTCATAACAAAAATCAGTGTTTGTCCGTAGAAGAATATCAGTGCATTGTCCTAATATGACTTTATATCTGTGTTGTGTGTGTGACTGTGCGCACATGCATGCACTTATGACTCAAAAAACTTCATAAATATTCAGAGGAAAGATATGTCTGTACTTTTTGGGTGATATGAGGGTGGTGGCATGGTGTGGGGTGGTGGCTACAAGGTGGGTTCTATATGCTTCTGTAGAAAGCAATTATTTTCATGCAGCTGAATAAATATTGAAAATTTGTCTTTTTTTTATTTGATGACAAATTTACTGTTGGATATTGTGATTTGAACAATTATAAAGGATACACAGTGAGCAAAGCTCATGAACACACAATTATCCAGGCTACAGCTCTGCAGGGACAAATGCCTACAAAGAGCTCTCCAGCTGTGTGCAATGATTGTAGGAACTAAGCCCGCCCACCCCCACTCTGCATGCACTGAGTTGAATGAGTTCACAAATCTTCAGGGGAAATATACTGTATGTCTGTGGTTTATGGCTGGGGTGGGGGTGGTTAGATTGGGTTTGGTCATGCCTAGGTGATGGTCATTATAGACACCAGTAGGAATATATAATTTTCCATTAAGGCAGAGCCATAGCTGAATAAATATTGATTATGTAGCATAGTTTTTTTTATTTACTGACAAATTTATTGTGTCATATAGTAAAGTCAACTACTATAAAGCATATTCAGCTATCATTAACACACAATTATCAAGCTACAGCACTAGGGAAAAAAATCCTTCCTAATCAGCCTGATTCTAGCAACTAAGCCCCACCATGTGCACACACACTCACACAGACACACACACACCCCATGCGCACATGCACACAAAAACACACACGTGATCCTAGTAAGTCCTGTTCTCCTCCGACGGTGTGCTACCTTCACTCCGTGTCCAGCGCTCATTGGTCTAGCAGTACCCCAGTCTGTCATACATAGGAAGATATAAAAAATTTATATTTTTATTCCCATAAGTGACACTCCAAAACCCTAATAATTCAACCGCAAAGCAAGTCTTCTGGATTTAACTCACAAAAAATTATTTCATTTTTCCTGTTTATTTTTTTTTCAGATTGCAGATTCTTAAAAATAAACGAGGCATTAAAGTGCTTAAATCTCAAAAACAGCCAAATATTTTACTATGTTTTGTGAGGACTGAAGCCAAGGATAAGATTCATGTAAAAATATAAACACTTTTGTAATATTAAAATAATATTTATATATGAAGTTTTGTTTGAGCATTTTTTTGTGCTGAGGGTCCTAGATGTGGTATTTTTTATCAAATCTAATGCTACAAAAAAAGTAGGAAGATATCAACAAAATATTTAATGCCCCTAAGTGATACTCCAAAGCCCTAACAATTCAACGTCAAAACAAGTCTTCTGGATGTAACTCACAAAAAATTACTTAAATTTTTCTGTTTCTTTGTTATTTTTAGATTGCAGATTTTTTTAATAAAACCTGGTATTAAAGTGCTTAAATCTCAAATTAAGCCAAATATTTTGTTATGTTTTGTGAGGACTGAAGCCAAGGATGAGATTCATGTAAAAATATAAACACTTTTGTAATATTATAATAATATTTATATATGAAGTTTTGTTTGAGCATTTTTTTTTTTTGCTGAGGGTCCTAGATGTGTTTTTTTTATAAAATCAAATGCTACAAAAAATTAAGAAGATACAAAAAAATATTTTTATGCCCATAAGTGATACTCCAAAGCCCTAATAAATCAACCACAAAACAAGTCTTTTCTCGGGATGTCACTCACAGAAAATTATTAAATTTTTTCTGTTTCTTTGTTTTTTTAGATTGCAGATTTTTTAAATATAACCTGGCATTAAAGTGCTTAAATCTCAAAAACAGCCAAATATTTTATTATGTTTTGTGAGGACTGAAACCAAGAATGAGATGCATGTAAAACTATAAACACTTTTGTAATAATATAATAATATTTCTATATGAAGTTTTATTTTAGCATTTTTTTGTGCTGAGGGTCCTAGATGTGGTATTTTTATAAAATCTAATGCTACAAAAAAGTAGGAAAATATCAAAAAGTATTTTTATGCTCATAAGTGACACTCCAAAACACTGACTATTCAACTCTAAAACAAGTCTTCTCACAAATTTTGTTTTAATTTTTCCTGTTTTTTAGTTTTTTAGAGTGCAGATTTTTTTTTTAAAGCTGGCTTTAAACTTCTTTAATCTCAAAAACAGACAAATATGCTTTTATATTATGAGAGGACTGAAGCTAAGAATAGGATTTGTTGAAAAAGAAATAAGTTACGTATAATGTTACGCTTTCATTTCAGTATATGCTGATAAGGTTTTAAATATACTCAAAGAGTTCCTAGAAACTGTTGAAAGAACCTTACTCACAAAGTCATTATGTGTCTTTGGGGCAGTTCACATTAAATTTTTTAGCAAAAGATTCGGCCTGTGGTGTACACGAGAACGGGTTGTTTGGAGGGGGGACTCTGCCATCCTTCAAGTTGCAGGGCGCTTGAAGAAAGACCAACATCAATGGCTGTAGTCACATGTTCAATTAAGCAGTAATACTACTTCTTCATCATGCAGAGGCCGCCAATGTTTGTCATTTTCTTACTAGAGATGTTTCTTTTCTGAGTCATGAAGGGGAAACCATAGAACACTGCAAACACCGGGTACACTGCCATCTAAAGGCGGGGTATACACTGAAAAAAAGTTATTTCAATTTACTTGATTGCATTTTGTACATCAGTCCCACGTCACCAGAATAAATGAATCTGGCACTTAACATGATATATATTGGTTGCCATAACATGAAGTTATTACATAATATAGCCTAGTCATATTTATTTATTTTTTTTAAATTTTTTTATCCCATGGTTTTTCCCATTATTTTTCACCCAGTGTTCCTACCTAATTCCAGTTCTAGGCATTGCTCTCCCTCTGCCAACTGTGGGAGGGCCCTGCACTGAAGCTCAAGCCTCCTTCCTGTTTGAGGAGTGAGCAGGCCCTTCTTGTCACCTGAGGGGGCAGGGTTTCCCCAGCTGGACATAATGCGTGGAAGGATCACGTTGTTCCAGCCAGATCCTCCCCAACCCTTCAGGCGCCCCAGTCAGCCAGGGGGAGGCAGTATACAGCCCAGAACTGGTGCATGTTTTTGTGGGAGTAGCTCACATTAGATACTCAAGGGAGCACAGGGAGAACCTGCAAACTCCACACAGAAAGGCCCAAGTCTAGCCTAGTCATATTTCTAAGTCATGCAAACAAAATTTTAAATTTTAACACCAACTTACTTTTGACTGTCTCTCTTACTTAATGGTGCTGTGTAATGTAACTACAAGTAGAAAAAAACCCACGCTGGGAATTAATCTCAGGCCTTCTAGTTGCAAGACACCAGTGCTACAAACTGCACCAATGCAGCCACATAAAACTCAAAGGGGTTTAACACATATTTAATAATGACAAGATGAATCCTTTTTTATAGTATAGAAGACATTTTCTAATTGCCCAGATGGTTTAAATCACATACCTTTTCAACATTTCTCCTCATGTGGTTCAGAGGTTATCATTGTAATAACTGTTTCTTTGATATTAATTTTTAAAATATTTTTTTTAGATGGGAAAACATAATTTCAAGTTAATGCTACAGCAAAACCTTTTACTTTCATCTTTTTTTTAAAGGGAAAATGTTTTCCACGAATTTTTTTTTTTTTTTTACTGAAATTGGGTATTTAAGTTGGGAATACTTCATAATATTTTCACGGTGGGGCTAGAAGAAATATACAAAATGAGTATAGTGGAACCTCCAAACTCTTTTTTTTTTAAAGGTTTCATAGCCTTCATTTGACAGTGGATGGTACATGGAGGCATGAAAACATCCAGCAGGGGAGTGAGAGTTAAACCCAGGACAAAACCTTGGCCCTATGCAAAATAAAAACCTGCAGCGACCACTTCACTACACAATCAATTCTTGTAATTAAATAAGAAATATGACTTAATTTCCAACATTAACTAAATATTATTACAATGGTTTCAGTAGTACAATTCCTTCACCTTCCACCAATGCAAGAAAATTGTATAAATTGAGTATTGTTAATAATTACTTACATTTTACATAATTAAATCATGTAAATAAGAGAAAAAATTATAGATTTGTAGCATTTATACATTTGTTTCTGTACATTCAAAGACCTGCCAGATTCCTTTTTTGTCAGTATATGTAGCCCTACTAATTTTTTTCCATTAGATCAGCTCTTGCGTCTTGTCGTGTAAATGCATTATTGCTTGCACTTGCAAATTCAAACAAAAACGGCAACATTGTTGTGTAAAGTGCCCCACATTTGGTGGAGCAGATGCACCAGGGGTAGAGGATTTGGCCCTTGACGTGGTTGTCCTTGGCCCTTGACTCCAGGCTGCATGTCTTCTTCCCCTCTTTCTCATTAAGTTGATGTTTAACACAGGTCAATGGTGCCAACAATAAAAAAATAAAACATAGACCTTACTCAGTAGCTGTATACAGGATGGTGTTGGGAGTAAATGTAGAGGTTTCATCATAAAAAAAATCCAAAAGCTGTACAAGCAACAACAAAAGACAAACAAATTAAGCGCGACCAGTTCGCTTTGTACACGCTTCAAGGTGCGAATGTGCAGGCGAACAGCTAGGCGTGTGTCACGCTTTATAGTCGCTCCTATCGCGTTCAGTGTGGACACAGCGTAAGGTACACCTGTGCACTAATCATGATGTCTGATCAGCATCTTGATGTGGCACACCTGTGAGGTGGGATGGATTATCTCAGCAAAGCAGAAGTGCTCGCAATCACACATTTAGACTGATTTGTGAACAATGTTTGAGAGAAATGGTAATATTGTGTATCTGGAATGAATTTTAGATCTTTAAGTCCATCTCATAAAAAATGGGAGCAGAAACAAAGGTGTTGCGTTTGTATTTTTGTTGAGTGTAATAGAAGCTTTTTTCAAAATTATATTTGTAAAACAGCTTGTGTGCATTTGTGAAACCATTTGTGTGGGTTTGTGAAACAGATCGTGTGCGTTTGCGAACCTCATCATGTGCATTTGTGAATTTATATTACAATTTTTTCTGAAAATAATATTTGTGAACCTCCGGGTGTGCATTTGTGAAACAGACCATGTGCATTTCCGAATGAGCATATGCATTCGTGAAAAGCTCTGCGTTATTTGATCTATTATGAGACTTTCTCGGCTCCAAATATTCGCTCCTACATCTGGTTTCATCTCCATGTAGACAGGGCCTAAGTAAATATTGAGAATGTAGCAGAACAAGAGAAACTGAAAGTTCTAACACTAATGGATATAACAGGGTGGTGGAAAAAACCCAGAAAGAAAACATAAGCAGACACCAAGTGGAAAAAAATCAAATCACAGAATAATCCTGATGAGAGCAAAAAAAGGAAAAAAGAACTTACACGGGAAAACATGATGATATAATAAAATGTGTAATAGAAACTAAAAACACCCAAACATAATGAAACGAAAAGTTAAACATCTGAGGATCATGATAAAATTTTCTTCTAAAACTGAAAAATTCTAATTTAAATCTTTTGAATTATGTCATAATTAAAGCAAAGGGAAAAATCAAAGACATATGTGCCTTAGCAGTGTAATGAGGTGGTGGAAAATCCATGTTTATCTGATATTTTCTTTCATTTTAGCATTCTACCCGTAGCTCAGTAAATACTCTACTTTTTAAGCCAAACTCTGTTGACTTATTCAAATCTACTGTCTGAGATACCCTTTTTAATTAAGTTATAATTGATTTAGGTGAACTTGAGGTCCTTTTATTTTTTGCTGTAGGTTTAATTCTTTCTAAATATTTTAACTTTACAAAAGTGATTTTCATAATGTCAGCAGAAACAAAGGTGTTGCGTTTATATTTTTGTTGAGTGTATATCACAGATCATACAAATTCCTGAATGTGAATGAACCCACCACTTCTCATTTGTGAACGTGTGTGGTGAGCTCTGAGACTCACCTAACGTGCACGGACAACTAATGTCCTCATTGGCTAAGGAACCTGTCACTCAAATTAATCACTTAAACAGCTGTTCGCTTTCAGCCAATGGAATGGCTCCTAACATGTTCCATCCTCATTGTAGGCTGAATGTACGGACCCCGGCGATAAATAGTAATTACTAATCCATTTCCTCCATTTATTAAACAGTGTGCATGAATTACTAACTTGTTTCCTTTATTAAACTCTGCGCACGGACTCACAATCTATTTCCCCGGTTTATTAAACCGGCTGTTTGACCGTGTGGTCTTCTGTTAACTTGATAAAAAGCCCTGACTGCCAATGATGTTTGTGTTGTAGCTGTAGCACAGTGGTTATGGTGTAGGGTTTATAAATAAGAACATTTTCAGGTCTCCAAAAAGGAAAAGTTACATTAATACTGTATTTTCATTTCTATGTGTAGTTTTTTTTTTTTTTTTTTTACCAGTTCCAAGGTACTATAAGGTTATTTTTAACACATTTAGATAGGATTGCATCAAGATTTTATGGCACCATCTTAGACAAAAAGTGATTTATTTGTAATTATTCATAATGCTTGGTGTCAGGAGCGACACTGGTGGAACAAAAAGTTTCTGGCAGCAAGGAAAGATGTCCAGTGTCGCTTAATGTTCTTATTTAGTTATGTTATTTTACATCCTTTCTTAAATCATAACTTAATACTTATAACCTGTCAGCTATTTTCAGTCATGTGTTTTATTCTGGGTTCAATAATTCACTACAGACTCCAGAGAATCTTGCCCTACCCAACATGGTAATATGATTTTTTAACATAAATTTAGAAGTCTACAATTTAGAAGTCTAATTTACATTATAACACAATGCAGCCTGACAAGCTTTTATATGCTGCTGGTGTTCCCCTTATTCGTTATGATGTAATTCTGATGCTCACTGGCATTAATAAATGTTTCTCAGATTGGGATTTCTCAGATTATTTTAGGCAAGGATATTTCAAACGACCCTTGATTTCTTGAGTGGAATAGGATTATTTTTTGTCTAGAGTGTTCCTCCTTTTATCCCTTTATCTTCATTATCTATTTCCTTCCTCCCATTCTGCTTCCATCCCCAGCATCAATACATTACATACAATACTGTGCCATTCTTCATTCCTTTTCACTGTATATAAGCTCTCTGAGGGGTCGTGCATGCGGCTACGACATAAACAGTGCGGCGGTCGTACATGTGTCTTTCCCGTCATTTTTACAAACAGGGCGTTAGGGATGAATATACCAGTAAAAGTCATCCGGAGTCCGAAAGTTTGCTTTCAGACTTAAAACAAGAACAGACAAAGTCTAGAAAATTACCGTTTTTCATGGTCTGTGTTTTCCTCTAATTCCAGTGTAAGTTCCCTGCGTATTTTTCATCATTAAACATTGTAATTTTTTGCCCACAAGTTCTCTGCATTTTGGGCCCCCAGTCTTGCAAAAATCATGAAACATTTTGTAGGTTACAATACTGCACTTTTACCACAGTGGATTGTTTTACATAGCCATTTTATTTAAAATATGACTAGTTTCCAGAAACAAAGCTCTACAAAACAACTATGGTTAAAAAACAAACAAAATTGTTGCTTAGAAAATTAATCAACAATAAAGCTTCTCTGAATTTGTTACCAGTATCTGACAATGACCTGCAGACAAGTCCGTTTTCTATTTATAAATGTGTCCAGTTTTTATGACTGACTTATCATCCATCATCAGTCAGAGGGGTTTGTCCCTTCTTTACGCCACACTCCTCATTGCCTCTGAGATGCATCACATGAATGGAAGTCTCTTCAGATAATAAGTAAAAGCAACCTGTGAGCTGGTTATGCTTGTGGCACTGTGGAGGACGGGATGAGCAGAACATCGAGAGGAGGCACCCTTTACTCAGTCTGATAGACTAAGCATTGTTGTGGCAGAATATTTGGAGGTCCAGCTTGTTAAGGGCAGCATTCAGCACTGCAGCCAAATATAGAGCAATAGATGAACCCTTTGTGTGGTCCCTGCAGTACTCCATGGTAACTACCGGCTAAAATTATATATGATAATGAAATGCAAATAAATGACCGTTTTGCGTCCTGTTTCCAGGCGTCCTATAGATTTATCATGAAAATTACAGTCAAATAAAATTTTTGTAACTCTTTTTTTATTTGTAGCTATCAAATTAAAGTATACAATGTCTGTTTGAGATGGATGGATGGGTGGATTTCTCTCATACTTCTGTTATCTTTTTTCATAATTCCTGAAGCAGACATACATTAATCCCGATCCTCCCATGCACAGGAACCCTGTGTTTCATACTTTGACTCACAGATGCATCTGTTGGGTTATCTTGAGTCATGTTTTATATCAGTGATATCCTGGCATTTTATTTTAAGTGCATCTGATTTCAAAGGATGTGTTAATCATGTAGGTAAAACTAGATACTGATCTGCCTGGTGTGGTGTTTCTCCCCTTCTATCAAATAACTGGAGCTCTCTAATTACGTCTAACGGGGCTTTTAGATTTAACCTCACAATTAAAGGACAACATGTTACTGTCCAATTTAGCCCCTGTTCCCTCCCTCCCCTCATTCTGCCTGCTTGTTAGGGGGAAGCAAGCCTTCATCAGCGGTGGGCTCCAAGCCCCTCCTGCTTTGGGAAAGGATGAAATTAGGAGGAGAGCCAATATTTAGGATGTGTTGTGAGCATGCATGTCTTTGAAAGGGAGAGGGGATGAAAGGTTATGCTTTTTATTTCATTGTACTGAGGGACGTTTTCAATAAAGAAGGACAGTCAGAACTCCTGTGATTTTTGCTGACTTTTGCACCTTATCCTGGCTGTACACTAATATAAACGGTCTCCTGTTCCTGAGAAACTAAGACAACTGTTTGTTTCCATAGCAGGGAACCAAGAGCTCTGCCAAACCCCCCCCCCACTTCTTCTCTATCCCAGTCTCTCACTCTTCGTCCTCTCTCCTTTTCATTGTGTTTGTTGTTGTATGGCAGAGTTAGACGCAGTCTAGATCGCCCGTTGCCAGTAGAGACTGTCTCAGTTCACCTCCAGCAGGCTTGCCTCTCCATTCATAAACAAATCGCTCCGGCTTTGGGGGACCTCCGAGCTGCTACCTAAGAACAACAAGCAGAACCTGATCTGCGATTTTGAAGTTTTGTCTGCCTCTTTTCTCATTTTCATGAAACTTGCCTCTGTTGTTTTTTCCCCCCTGCATCTCCTACCACCTTCTCTCTCTTTTTCTCTCTGCTTACTAAGGACCGGACCACTAACTGCTCTGGTTTGCTCTCTCTGAGCCTGTTAGGAAGGGAGTGTGTGTCTTCTATGTCTCCACTTGGAACCTTTCTGTTTTTTCATACTTACACCACCCTTTCAGACTGTTCGACTGTTTAGTAAGAGCGAAGAGTGTAAACAGTGAGAAAGAAAGAGAGAGAGACCCCCATGTTGCTATAATTTGACTAAACAAACAGTTCTTCTGAGAGCGGTACCTCCTCCCAACGGACTCCTGGGACAGCAGAGATTAACCTCAGAACATCTGAGAGAGCTGGACATTTGAAGCAGTGGACCCTGGAGGGACTACAGCTGGAAAGCTCTTCTCTGATTTCCCTTCGCTGGGCGGCAGGTTTTTCGTTTTTGGGAGGGGGGGGTCAGAGAGGGAAGACTCACCGGTGTCTGCAAGAGCGCTCTGAAGGTAAGAGGTGTTTCTTATCGGTTGGTCACGGCTGTTTGGCAGATGTTGGCAGGGAAAACTTGTTAAAAATCACCCCGACTGCAAAGGAAACTCAAGGTTGCAGATGTGATTTCACAGATGTCTGACATGAAAGGAACACACACCAGAGTTGCTTTGTTATAATGTTATAAGATATATGAGTCTAAGAACAACTTTTACTCCGTTTTGTTGCGTAATATCTTGTGTTTTCATGTCTCTGATATTGGGCGTCTGTTACCTGCATTCTTTAGTGTGTACACACAAACGTCAAAATATGAGCAACCTGTTCAAACATCAACACACTAATGGGCTCACATCTCTGCGCGCACACACACACACATCTCTTTGACAGAGTTTATGTTCTCGCTGAGAGAAAACGTTTGACAAGACGTCCTGGTGACACACACATACACACATTCTGGGCTTTACAACCTGTTTGTATGCCCTCCACTTTGTGTTTCGCTGCTAAAGAGCCTGTTTATACAACCCTCTTCAGTCACCCAGAGAGAACCAACACATTTTTCACTAAATCTCTGCATACCTCTTGCCCGTGCATCGATATCGGACCCGGCATCCGTCACCGTCTCCAGCATCCTCTTTAACTACAATTGCATGCTTCTCACGTCTTAGTTTTCGTTGTAGGAGAATGGTTTTACAGCCTGGAATGAGTTCCTTTTGAGTATTTAATGAGTAAAAGTACGTCTAAGCATTACATGATTTTTGTTCTTGTCAAGACAAAAGTTTGGACTTATTTTGACCGAATAGGAAAGCTTTTCTGACTTATGAATCATTTCTTGTTGTAGTTATTTTTTGTAAGTTTAAATCTCAGCATGGTTTAACCAAAATCAAAGGCATAACGAAGTCTTTTAAGTGTTGCTGACATTGTTTTGTAGACTGTTTAGCTGTCAGGATTTTAAACAAATTAAAAAAAGAATCCAGATTTCTCTTCTACGGGACATCCTGTCAGCGCTGCATCATCATGGTGATACAAGGGGGATTTTCATTTTCTTTTCCTCCAAGAGGATGATTCAGTAAGTGAACTCTGGGGATTCAGAGGTGCTGCTGCATTGCAGTACATGGTCCTGCTGGAAATATTGATCTACACTGTAAAACATCACAAAACCAAAAAATTTAAAATAAGCCTTTTTTGCAATAAGATTAAGGCTGAACCTCGAATTGTGCTTGAAATGATGGGGAATTAAAGGTGAGTTCATACAGGAACTGCCACATCTGCCGCTCCAGTATGAAATGTTTTTATGGCATTCTTTTAACTATTATCTCTATATTTAGCTTTTGATTAAAAATACATTATCTTCAAATATTGATATTACTACAATATCATTCAGACTTAATCATATTATGCCGTTTTCAAGTCTTAGGCTGTGCTTTCTGACATTTTTGTATGACTTGGTTTTTTGATGTGTGAAATAAATGAATTCAGTTCTCAAAACATACATGTAAAATATAGGTCTAAATCCAGGGTATTGACTTATCGACTAATGTCTTTTTTTTCTACATTTCCTGTCTGGCAGTGTAGTACTCAGAATTGGTATCTGAGTACCAAGTACAAGATATTTGCTTTCTCAAGCAGAGCATTACAGCTTTTGCTATAGTACTCCCTTGATATATGTGTGAAAAATCATTATTAGAGATTACTGTGGGTTTAATTTCCTGAAGTTATGGAAACGGAAAAACAAGAGAGAGGAAAGAAAGAAGATGAAGAAGAGAGGCGGGAGAGCTAGGAGTGTGTGTTGATGATACTAGAGAGAAAAGGGAAGAATGAGAAGAAAAGAAAACATCCCAGTC
Source organism: Apricaphanius iberus (assembly GCA_028564705.1). Lineage (NCBI taxonomy): Eukaryota > Metazoa > Chordata > Actinopteri > Cyprinodontiformes > Aphaniidae > Apricaphanius > Apricaphanius iberus. Next base: position 870,167 of record JAPXFQ010002076.1, read on the forward strand.
CACCACATCCGCAGGACGGCAAAGAGGTGGAAAAAAAGCCAAAAAAAGGAGCTACATTGACAAAACAAACCAAATAATATGAAATAAGAACTATACATTCAGAACACATGAAAACTGGTATATAAACACAACAACGTCACTGAAAAGTTATCCCTTCTTCTATATGTAGGAGTTCCTCATGCAGTCAGACTCTGTAGATGTTCCAGTCCAGGTGAGCTTCAAATCCGTTCTGCAGGGAAACGATTGAAAAAACTAATTCATGTCATGATTGAACTATTGAGGCTTTGATGCATACCAGAACAACTTAATTCGTCCGACACATTACTGCAGCAGGGTTTTAGAAACATCATGAAGTTATACACCTCTGATAAAGAGCGGGGATTTTCCTCCCGATGCGTCAAGTCACTGGTATGCATTGAAGCTCCTCTGCCGGCCAGTCACCCCCCTCCCAGGCCTGGATCTAATCCTTTGTCATCAGCTGTTTCCTGGCACCCCTGGCTCTCTGCATGCCAGCCACCACAACAAAATGTGTTTCACATTATGACCATTCAGAAAACATGCCAACACTCCCTTTGGGTTCACATGTGCTCCACAGGGTCGACATGTGAAGGTTTGTGCTTCACATAGAGTTTTTAAAACGCATACTGATCCCATTCTGTCCTGTGGTGATTTATGCCTTGCTCTGAGAGCTGAAAACGCAGCTGCCGAACAGCCGGAATAAGAAACCACTGTCATGCTGTTTGTATCTGGGTGAAATATTGAGTTTGGAAACAAATTTATAACTCACATCGTATCACATGATTATCGATGCACTGATTGATGAGTATGTTTTTCATATACTCATATCCTTGCAGTCACCTATTGTCTGACTCATGATTCAATGTTCATATTTTTCAGCTGAGCCACAGGTTCTCTGTGTCCTTCCATTCCTGAAAAGTTATACTCGGACCACGTGTGTAAGGAATAGTGCTTAACGTTGCAGTAATCTTGTACGTCTGCCCATCCATCTGGGCCCCCCCCCCCCCCCCCTTCTTTCTCTTATGCTCTCCCACCCACTCAGGGAGGGCTGACAGGCAGCTGCATTTCATCTTGTGTCAAAAAGTTAAGCCTCTCCTGCAGGAGAAGTCTTTCAGGAAATATTTATTTTATTGTATCTTTTCCTCTTCTTTGGTTACTGTTCTTTTGTGACAAGTAGAAAAAATAAAATCCTGAAACCATATGTTTACATGCACCATATGCAACAATGCAACAATTTTTTAGAGCCTTTAATTCAGAAACTCAATTCCTGCTTCAGATCAGTTAGAATCACAAACATTCTTAATTTTTAGTGAATCCTCTATTTGTAAGACAAGCCAAATTTATTTGTATAGCAATCAGTTATCAATTAATCAAAGGCAGATGTTTTTTTTTATGCCTTGTAAAACCAAATGGTTTCCGAACTTAATTTTGATGTTTTCAGATGTTGCTTTAGTATTTCCACTTAATTTTCTCTACTCAGGATTCCACCTGTTTTGCCTCCTATAGCGATACACAAAACACAACATGATGCCGCCACACCTACTGTATATGTCACAGCTGGGATGGTGTTCAAGGGCATATAGGCTTCACACTTGCTTCATCAGACTAAATAACAAATGGGCTCAACGACCAAAGTCTTTTTCCCTAAATGCATTTTCAAACTGTAATCTGGCTTTTAATGAGTATTTTAGAGTAATGGCTACCCGTGGGGGATGATCTTTCAGTATTTTTTTCCTTCAGTTTATGTTTCTTTGTTTCACCACCAATGAAGACAGAATATCCTTTTATTGAATAAAACATGTTAATATCTGAGACACAGGACTCCTGTGTCTCCTTCCTAATTGGTATGATGGATGGACATTATTATAATGCTAACAGATTAACAGAGGGCATCTTCAGGCATCTGTTAATTGTATCCAACAATGAACTAGACCTGTGATGTTGCACAGTTCATTTCCTGATGACTCCTGATTTATTTAAGGAGTCATTACTTGAATTCATTTACTGGTAGCTTATCTAGCCATGATATCATTATTTGGTCTTTCACATATTCACAAATTGTGAAGATACAACAAACTTGTTTAAATATTTTCAGTCGCTCTGGCATTTAGAAAACAGAACTAATGTTGGTAATCTTAACTGGCCTAAAACGGGAAATGTTTAGTATGACTCAAAAAAAAAAAAAAATATATATATATACATATATAAAGCTGTTTTTAAGGTTTTATTGTAGAAAGGGGATCATAATAGTGTTTGTATGGTTACTTTATGAATTTAGGAACAAATATATTATTTGTAATGTACTAATTTTTCACGCTCAAAATGTTTATGTAATTCTTCAAGTTTAAAAGTTTAAATGTCAACAATTATGTACTAATACAAGCTGTTTTTCAAATTATGATTCCTAGGTGTATTTTAAATGACCAATAATCAATATCTATGTTGGAACCAAACAACATATTTATTAATCATTAGTCACTCATTTTAATTTCCAAAGCTAGAGAAACTCTGGTCATTCTATTTAAATAAAATCACTATTGTTGCTGTACGTTGTATCATAGAAAGATAAGTTAAAAACAAATGTGTAGTTACTTACTGCCACATGATTTTACTTGAGATAGTGTGATGACAGTGATGTGGCACATGCATATACAAGCGCAATTAAGTCTTCACTATATTAAAAATTCATCCATGACAGTCAGGGATGCACAAGACGAAAACCAGCTTTTTGAGAAAAAAAGACCTTAAAAAGAAAAGTTGTCTGAAAAACATGTCAGTTTCCTCTTCATATTTGACTTTTTCCCCCCAACCCTTCATAGTTATAACATCACAAAAGCGTCATGATTCTCTCTAAATTCAGAGCATAAAGAACAGGAAAAATTTTCAATAGGAAGTTTTGGTGTCCATCAGATTTTTGTCTCTCTCTGGAGTCTTTCTGGCTCTTTCCCTGCCAGCAAAAACATGCTACAGTTGGGGATACAGAGCAATGGGAAAGGAGGGCAAAGAAAAACAACCCACTGCTTTTATAAGATAAGGATATTATGATCAGCATAAAATATGTTTTTTTCTGTTTTTTTAACTCCATTCATAGTTACCATATTTACAGTGAAAGAGGAACATGAACAAACTTGAGATATTTTACCACAACTACGCAAACTGCATGGTCTATCTCAGTTTGTGATCTCTGTTTTCCTTTGAAACCATTTTCCTCATTGGCAGTATCTAAGTAAGTCATTCGTAATTGCATTCAGCTGTTTCTGACTCTTTGTTGGGTGTGGATGTGTAAAGGGGGTCTGCACAAAGGGTTACGGGTATTCATTTCTCATGATGTTTGTCAATTTTCTGTAGAAAAGAAAATTAAAAAAAGGAAAAACTGTGAGGAATTTTTGCCTTTTCTGCAAAAAAAAAGCATATCTCAGTCTACTGTGTAATGCTTAGTTTAATACAAATACACAATTTAAGTTAAATAAACTGCTGAACATAAATTAATTCAAACAAGTAGCACCCTGTCATTTTACTGAATAGAAGAGGGCTGTTTTTTTCTTCTGATCCTTTTCCTTCATTTAAGTTATTGAATGACTCAAAAATAGATCATTAAGCTGATATCTAAGAGCTGCCACATCTGAAGCTGCCACTCTGCAGCAGAAAGCCCTTAACATCCCCCCACCGCCACTACAAACAGCATTTACAACTCTGTTTGAAAGGAGAGCAAACCAAAATCAGCAGTTTCCTAAACATGTGCTGCTTAACCATGACTATAGAGTCACTTTGGTTTGTGAAATTGGACCTCACATGCTCTCTACCCAAACACTAAACCAAAAAGAAAACAGCATTATGAAAATGGAACAACAGTAGATCTTTTTTTTAAGTGCTGATAATGCAATCCTGACATGGCTTCAGTGTTGCCCTAGCCTCTTAAGTCTTAAGACATAAAGGCATTATTAGCCAGGAACAGATCCTTTTAAAGTTCAGTGTCCGGCTGTGTAACTCTGATCTAAATCAAGGTCAGTGCAATTCAGTCACAAATCTCCACAAACTATTTCTGTAAGACTGATACTGTCAAAACAAACGAAGACCCCTTTTGGCCTCAGTCTGTCCCAAAAGTACTTGAAACTTGGCAGAAAATGTTCCAAAGAGGCAGTCTTTAGGGTACAACATGTGTGTTTTGATTCTTAAATAATAGAAAAGCTGCTATATTCTGTACTCTGTGAAAGTAAGAACAGTGACACTGTTATTTTGACATGAAGTGAACCCAAGGAGAGCTAACACCTGTCTCTTCGTTTCTTTTGGCCCATGTGCTTTAAGACAGTAATTTGTTGTTCTTGTTTTCCTCTTGTTTATGTTTTTCATGCATCATTACTATATTTGCATGTTTCTGACCACAGCAACCAAATGTTTTTAGCAAAAACACTACCTACCCACCATCAGATTGTAGGAAAACATTGTTATCACCTTACAGTTGAATGTGAGTGTTGCTGTGGGCTCATATCTCACTAAAGCAACACTGTAGACTCGATACAGAGCCAAAAGCAAAGAGGTCAAATTTGGTATTTTCTTATATTGTTAGAATGTATTGAAACCAATTTTAAACCTAGGTGGTCAATTCAATGGCTGGTAAAAGTATTCCTATTGATTGAACTTTACATTTTGTAACCACAAACTTCAGGATATTTTACTGGTACTTTTATGCAAAAGACCAAAACAAAGTGGTGATTAACAGTGAAGAGGAAGGATCATTACAGCTGGTTTTCAATTTATTTTCCAAATAAATCTCTGAAAAGTGTGGTGTACTTTCCCAATTAACTCCTCCAACCTAATGCTTTGTGGAAACTACATTTTGCTACAGTGACAGCTCAATAAATTTATGGGATCTGCATTACATTTTTTTAAATAATCTAATCTCAAATTATGTGAACATCAGTTTCTAATTCCTGTCACAGATTCTTAATTAGGTTTAGGTCTGAGATTTTCGATTGGCCCATCTAAAACATGAATATACCAAATCTCAACTCTCCCATTACAACTCCGATTGATGCTTAGAGTTGACGTCCTGCAGGAAGGGGAACTCTGTTTCCAAAGCTTTGTCAGCTTCTGACAGGTTTATAACAAGATTGTGTTGCTGCCACCAGGCCAGATTTGTGCAGTGCACAACTAATAGTTTTCCACCTGACATATTATCCTGCCAATACGCTGTGGATCCCTGCAGCATCTGAAGATTTACCATGGGCCTTTTGGTTACTTCTCTAGTTCATCCCAAAAGCCTGGCCTGTCAGTTCAGGCAGACAGCTATGTCTTAAGAGGTTTGCAGCTGTGTAATGTTCTTTCTATTTTTAAATTATTGTTAAATTGACTGAACAGTACTCCATACTGTTACTTCTACACCTAGGATATAACTAAACCCTTATTTCCTCCTGAACTTCCGTCCACTGTGCTCCTTGGTCTTCATGATGCTTTGTTCCTTTACACACCTCTTAGTCCTTCACGGAGCATGTGGATTATTTCTGAGATTGAATTGCAAATAAGTTTATTTCTTTAATTACCAGTATCAGACTATAAACACCCTGAAAGCCAATCATTTTACATCTCTCAGATTTTTAGAAAATATTTAAAACATTTTGAATGCCTCCCGTGGCAATTACTTCACAGCACTCGGAGGATTCTCTCACAATGACCAACGATGACAAACTGTAGGAAAATAAAAACTGCTTTAAATAGCAAATTAAACTTGGGTGTGTGATCTGGTGTGAACACAAACAGTAGGTGCAGAATGCAAAATTATTCAGGAAGTCAAGTCAATCCTAGCTGAGCATAAAACTGAAACTGCACAAAAAGAAGAGCTAGGAAGAGATCAAGAAGTGCGCAGACACAAAAATAAAAAATAATTAAATTCCTCTTTCCCCCAAAAACATAATTTATTCTCTATCTATCTATCTATCTATCTATCTATCTATCTATCTATCTATCTATCTATCTATCTATCTATCTATCTATCTATCTATCTATCTATCTATCTATCTATCTATCTATCTATCTATCTATCTATCTATCTATCTATCTATCTATCTATCTATCTATCTATCTATCTATCTATCTATCTATCTATCTATCTATCTATCTATCTATCTATCTATGTAAACGTTCTAATAACTGCTCTGCCAGTAGAAATGGGACAGTTTTGTCTCATTCCTACAAACATTAAACCATCATAGACATCCTTTTAGTTGCTATTTAAGGTTTGTCAGTTCTGGACTTTATTTAGGCGAGGGAAACATGTCGATAAAAAGTAGGCTGTCCAAGTATAGCCTAAACAAACACATTGAAAGTCAGGCTTAGCAGCCTCATAGTCAACCACAAACACCTTTTGACCTAATTTCTTTTCCCTTTTAACCACAATTTGATATTTTTTAGAGTGTAGGTAACACAGTCTTCTCTGTATCTATTCAGAGAAAATTAGCTGATGATGGGTGGCTTATGGACGTTTACACAAATCCCTCCTCCCATGGAAAACAAAAACTCTTGAAAAACGTATTAATTAAGGAAATATCACAGTTTTATCAAAGTTAAACAATTGTATTTCTTAAATTGATCAAAAGATCAAAATTATTCTAATTAACGGTTGCATTTCATACAATCTTTAATCTAACAATATGCCACTGCAGAAAAAACATGATTATATGGCTTTTTTTTTTACATTGTGAATGTTAATAAATGGTTCATTTGACAGTTTTCTTCATTGTAACACAGATTATAACTCATTTAAGTTTGTGTCTCTTTTGAAATGCTTTAGGAAAATGTGTTATAAAAGACTTTTTATATCTTAATTTTCAAGAAACCATTCCTTACATGCAGAATCAACCTGAGACACTAAAAAGGAGAGTGTTTTTGTAATACCGAAATCTTCTTGACTTAAATTAAGATCTTAAGTCTGAATGGAGCTAAATCACCAAAAGTATGATTCAAGTTTTCAACTGTTATAGGTCACTCAACCCGACAGATTGTTCGGTTCTCAGGCCTGCACAGTGTGAATATTTATTGCAGTGCTGTTAATGTAAAGTTGTTTAAGTTCTGTTGCACTTTGCAGACCCTGCAGCCTCCTGGGGTGGGAACAGTGCACTGCTGCTGAGAGACCAGGAGGTTTTCCTTTGAGGGGTTAGTCAGTTTAGGGCGAGTGATAAAAAAAGAGATTTGTTTAAACTAAGACACTCTGGGTAATTTTTTTCCCCATAGATACCCCAGTTCAGTTGCTCATTAATTACTCATTAAAACTTATCTCTCTAAATATCTAGAAATCCATTAATTGATCAAATATGTTATATGTATTAGCTCTTATAGGATTATACATGATATATATATATATATATATATATATATATGTAGGCATGTATTTATTTCCGAGCATTATCAGTAAAATCCAGATAAGACAGTGTCAGATTGCACTAGGTTTATTGTTTGTTTTGCAGATCTCAGTTTCCTGCACATTTAAGCAAGGTAAACACCAGAGTCTGTGATTTCAGATTTTTATTGGACTATTTATGCTGCCCCTCAACCTGCTTTGATCTGTTTAGTTTTCCCATAAAGACTACTCCATATCTCTGTAAGGTTCTTTGCACTTTTTTTAAATAGTCTGGTTGAGGCCGCAGTATTACTTTTGTTGTTTTATTGGTTTGTCACGCTCTGTCATTGGTCGTTTGCATTTGATGGTACATTTCACTTTATTTTCTTTCGCTCTTCTTGTTTCTGTTTTCCTCTGATTGTGAGTTAACATATTATTTTGCACATTTTGTTATTTAAAGATGTTTTGAGTTTCTTCACTGGTAGTCTTCCAGTCGTTGTGGTACTTTCATTGTCTGTAAGTCTTTGGTTAGTGGTTCTAACAGTGTGCTGCGTCAGTGATGTATCACACCTACACTGGACCAGAAATTTCCCAATCCAGGAAGTTAGACTCCTCCAGCTGCAGTTTGAGAGCAGTTGGCTTTTGTTATTTTTGTTATAGATTACACACCCCTTCTTCCATGTACAAGCATTCCCCTCTTGGGATGCTCTAATTCATACAATTGGCTGCAAATGCCTTTTGGACAACGGTTCCCACCTTATCGAGGGCTGCTTTATCACTGCCAGATGTTTAAGTAAAACATCGCAAGCCTCACTATATGTGTCTAATCCCAGGAGCAAGTTTTGCTGCATCCTGAGGCAGAGCGTGGGCCGTATGCTTCCCGCAGAGGTTAGCTTAAGTGATCCTTTCTCGTTAGCTGGTGACACTTTGAGTGTAGCGGGTTTGTTTATGAAAAACCACCAAATTCCCAGCATCTGTGGGAAAATCCATGCGGGGGGATAGAAGTGTATCCCTTCTGGTGATTGCTGTGCCATCAGTGGAGTAAACACAGTTTGTTTTTCCTCAGACCTCCAAGATTAGTGCGAGAGTGCGGTGACCCAATCCAAAGACCTAAATGACAACAACACACATCTGGTTTAGAGAAATGTTTTTCAGATTCTTTACAAGATCTCGTATTAAGATGGTTTGACGTGACCCTGCTTTATTTGCGGACACTGTGGACATTCCTTACTGTAAATTACCCTGTTGTTGTGCCTCAAGCAGAAATCATCCTTGAGGTTAAGAGATCAAACAGCTTCCAGGCATTTTTTGGAAGTCATTTTATGCTGCTTGACTTCTGTACAGATTCTTGCTCCTGTTTATGTCATTAAACTCCAAAATCATTTAAAATTGCTCTTTTGACTACTTGTGTTGCATTATCCTAGAGTTCACTACATATTTTTAAAGTGAGATTTCTTCTTATAGATCTCTTTATAGTCCCTAAAATACAAATTACTCTCCATGATGCCTTATCAAGTTGCACCATCAAAACATTTCTCTGACTCTTTGAAAGAAAAAAGCCTGAAGACTTTGGCCACATATGGATTTTTTCCCCCTATTTGTTTGATATCAGATGTAAAATCTTCAGAGCAGATCTTGGAACAGAAATCACATGTGGGATTCCCCAGTGCTCCATCCTGGGGCCCTTCCTGAACATTACTTGATCTAAATGCTCCCACCAGCCCAGATTATAACAACAAATAAGATTAGCTACCATAACTATGCAGATGACGCTCAGCTTTACCTTATTATGTCAGCAGGTGACTTTGAATAGATCCAAACCCTAAGGGAATACATTAAGCAAATTAATCAATGGATGTGCCATAATGTTCTCCACAGGAATAGAAACAAAACTTAAGTAATTATCTTTGGACCTAAGGAGAAACGATCCAGAGTCAGCACTGAGCTTAAGTTAATTCAGCTAGAAACCACTGATCAGGCACAAAATCTAGGTGTGGTAATGGACTCAGCCCTGAAACTCCAGGGTCACATACATGCAATAACAAGCTCAGCATTTCTAGGATTAAAGGACTAATGTTGCAACGGTATCTCAAAAAACTCAGCCATGCTAGTTTATAAATCATTGAATGGCTTGGCACCAAAGTGCACAGTTAAAAATCTGTTGACACTATACCAACCCCTAAGACCACTCAGGTCTTCCAACTCCAGTCTATAAATCATTCCTACAATTAGAATGGAAAATGGAGAAGAATCTTTTAGTTTCTATGCTCCCCTTATCTAGAAAAAACTTCCAGTCAACTGCAAAGCTGTTGAAACACTGAGATCGTTTTAAATCAAGGCCAAAAACCCATCTGCTTAGAACTTATTTTGAGTAGGCGATTAATATTAGCTGGAATGTGATATGAACCTTTAAAACCTGTAAAATCTCTTCATTACTGCGGCTATTACTATGTTTTATATGTATGTCGGCCAAATTGGATTTTTTTGATCAGAACAGGCGTGAAACCTCCAATATTTCACTTGGAATGCTGACTTCTAGAGGATGTTCAGTCAATTTTATCCAGTAGATTTTTTTTTTTTTTTTTACTTGTTTGTTGATCTAATACAACAAACAAAAAGACCATATCCTGTTGTGCTACAGTTTTGAGCAACATTAAGAAAAGGATATTTGTATTTATCCTGGTTTTAGCTGAGATTTTGTCTCATTCTTGAATTTTCTTTAGCTTGGGTTCAACATCAACTTTTTAAGTTTATTGTAAAAGGTTTAATAACTGCTGGTTTAGATCAAATCCTAACAATGTGTAAGGATGGCCTAGTCAAAGTTCAGATTTAACTTCAGTTGTGAACCTGTGACAAAAGATTTTTAAACATTTCCATTTCCATCAAAATTATGAAATGTTCAGGATCCATCAATCTACTTTTGCATGGAGTTGTACAATTAAAACTCTGGCCATTGCAGTTGGGCTTGTTTTGTCGAACAACTATCATTTAAAAAGTAATTAGTTAGCCTTCACCATGCCAAGTAACACATTCCTTCGGTGTCACTTGGCTGTTGTGGTTCGAAGCTCTTGTCACTGACAGTGAGGTTAGGGGCTTTATTTGAGTGCTGACGAATGGCTTCCTCACTGCACGGACCCTCGCAGCTTGTTGCTGCTGGGACCCCTGGGACGAGGTGACCCCTCCACTCCTGCCGTCATCACCAGCAGGGTCCCCTGTGTATCAGCGGTCCTGGGAAAGATTTAGATTAATACTGTGGGAACATGAACTGTACCCATACATCAGTGACACAAGCAGAAAAAGGAGGGAGGGTCTCTGTGTTCGTGTGTGTGTTTGGTTTAAGAGGATGTTCATGTTGTAATCTAATGTGTGTTCATATTGTGGTTTTTGTGCCAATGAAAAATGTAAAATTTATCACAACTCAGTTCATTATCCATCTGCTTTTCCTTCACCTTGTTTTATTAGAACCAGGAGGCGGGGGAGGAAATGGACCAGCCGTGTTTTTTGGAACTGCTTTGAGCTTTTTGCTTTGGGAACGGAAGTGCAAGAGGTTGTTAGTTTTGGGAGACAGCATGTATCTGGTTTGAGTAACTGACTGACTTTGGGTTGATTTTTGTGTGTCAAACTAATGAGCAAATCTCAGCTAAGTTATACCTGAAAACATGCAATAAAACACTTAGGTTCTCAGTTAAATAGTTGTGCAAATGTCAAAATGTGCTGGTTATTGCATAATGGATGAAAATAGCATGGGGTCTTAAAATAGAGGTTGTAAAATATTTATGACATATGAAGCAAAACAATATGGAAGGACGCCCCAAAGACAGATTTCACAATTTTTTTTTCCACACACTCTTCTCCTCCGCCCTCGCTCTTCCCAAGATTCACTCTTCCGCCCCCATTTTCTTTCCCACCCTCTTGCGTACAGGCCTGTGATCCATTCTTAACTGTTTCCAGACGTGTGCGTGCAGCCGGCCTTAACCCCCATCCCAAACATAACAACAAACCACCCCTCCTCGCCCTCACCCGCCTCATCCTCTGGCCTCCTCAGCTATGTGAAGTTACAAGGTCTTTAGCAGTGATAAGTGAGTTCAACTCAGCTGGGATATTCAGTTTGCATAAGTGTACAACATGATATACCAAACCATAGCAAGGCGGTTCGATCCTGTCAGAGGCTTATGTGAATGCCCTCATTTTCTTTTGTTTACACCGAAACCAATTAATGCCTCAGCACGACCCCCGGAATAACTTGGACGCAGCATTGTTGCCACCGAGCCTGCTTCACATACTCACACACTGACCCATTTGTGAAGGTGCATACTGCTGGAGAACCAGGAACAAAAGGAGACAGACATTGTCCCTCTGTCCTGGTGCAGTGAGGCATCAAAGAGTAGTTCAGGAGACAAGAAAGAAAGCAGCTTCATGATGAATCACACGTTTTTTGTTTTTATTTTTGCCCTTAATATTTTACAAGAGCATCAGGGTGTTCTCGCAAACATTTTGTCACTTAACATGACCCAGTCCAGCTTGTGTCACTCTGTTATGATTGAAAAGTTTGATGTCTCATGCTTGTCAAGTTGTGTCACCATTAATAGAACAAAAACTGAGTTTTTTTTCTGTTGCCTTACACAGTTTGATAGATATTTGTCAAAGACCCTAATTACTTTCCAAAGTGAATCACCAGTCTAATGAAAACAATCAGTGACCTTAGACATAATGGACTCTTATTAGCCTTTAAGATTTAAGTGTAACGTTTAATACAGCCTTTTTAAGTATTCTTCTGGGAAATATTGTTGTTGCCCAGGGGAGCTACCTCTGTCCTCAAATATTCTAACCATACATGTTACCGCTAAGTAAATATAAATATATAATAAAACATATTCATATATATATACTGTGTATATATATATATATATATATATATATATATATATATATCTGTATATATATACTTATATATATATACACAGATATAAGGGATGTCATGATCTCGATTTCTTATAGAAATCGATTAAATTACGTTACGACATTGCACATCAAAATCCAAAAGAGGATTGCGATCAACTTCTGCCATGTTTATACTCAGTGCGTCCCACTGAGGTCTCCCTAGAAACAGTTAGCAGACAACCGTCTCACCATAAGGAACCACACATTGCATTTTCCCTACTAAGTAACTCTCACTAGTTCTCATATAACTCACAACAAAACCTGGTAACATTTTAACTGCCTGCATCACATCTCCCGGGATCAGAACACACGCCCACAGAGCATATTAGCTGATGCTAGCAAGTAGCTATTGGCTAAGCTGCAACTCGACCACGGGTAGGATAGATGAAGCAGCGGGACCAGTGAGGAAATTTTGAGTTTGCAGCAAGTTAAGTCCACATTCGCATTGTACATAAGAGGACCACTCTTAGCTGCATCTAGCTCGGTCCAATTAGCTATCTGGAGCACTGTGTCAGTCATTCTGCAGTAACTATAAAGAGTCATGAGATGGCAGCGACCCTCCGTTATTAATAATTTATGTTATTTAAAAAATACTGTTAAACTTTTTATTGACAATTAATGCCTAATGTGATACATTACACAACAATAATAAAAATGGCATCACTTTTGTCTTTTAAAATAAGATTAACCGTAAAAAATATAATGAATAAAACCAATGATCGTAGACTAGTCTAAAAATGAGATAGAGAACTGTACTGTAAAAAATAAATAAAAATGAATCAAATCGTGACCCTAGAATCGAAAATTTAATTGAATCGAGGATGTGGAGAATCGTGACACTCCTAAATTTAGTTTTCTACATTTCCATTGAGCCAAATTACTGTATAGTTAAACCATGAACTCTGAAAAAGATTAATGTGTAACGTCTTAGGTTACTTGTCTGGGTGTTGCATTTAAATCTGACCCTAACATCACACCTACAAAATATTTGTTCGATATAAAAAAAACACAGCATTAGTAAATTCATCTCCAGTTCAAACAGATGTAGAAAACTTAATCATGCTCCTTTCTCAAGTGATCTTTTAAATTGTATTGCTCTCTTTGTGTGCCTATAGAACAAAAAAAACAACTGTTCATCTTATTTAAAACTGAGTAGCTAGGCTGTTTACCTAAGCCAGGAAGGGAAAGCATATGAGTCCAGTTTTAACTTCTTTTAAGATTGATTTTAAGGTACTTTTTCAACATATACCTCTCTCAAGGACCAACCTATATCTCTCACTTCTTTCATAGTTATTTTCAGCCAAGAACCACTCCTTCATCTTCCACCAGCTTAACAAGGGATCCTCTTAAACCGCAGTAGGGAGATTGGTGACTTTAAATTTATGATTATGTCCCAATGTATATAAGACAAGCAACACCCTGAAAAACTTTAAAAGCTTAAAAGTTGAAAGCTTTTTTTCTTTCTACAAAAGTATTTTTAACATATATTTTGGGAATTTTGCACTTTATTTTGAGAATTTTAATGTTAGCTCTGTTCATGTGCAGGTTTTTGTACAGCACTTTGAGCTGCATTTATTCCATAAAAATTGCTGTATAAATAAAAACTCACTTTATGCTTGCATCACCTTTCTATTTTTCAGAATAGCAGTGTCACAAGGCAGCCGCAATGAGGAAGGTGACGGCAGTTGTTCTCCATCTGATGGTCACTTTTACAGGTTAGTGTTCAGTTTCAATTAACAAATAAGAGTAAAAAATGCAAAGGTGCCAAACTCCAGTCCCTCAAGGCCGGTTTCCTCCAACTACATGTCTCTGTTTCAACACGCCTGAAGCAAATTAGTTTGTCAGCAGGACCCTGTAGAACCTAACTGCCTGTGTCTTACTTAGACTATGTCCACTTATAAAGCTTGCATATGCACAAAATTGGGCTTGAAAATTGCATGAAGTTTATAATTTATAGAAAGAAAAACTGACCAACTTCTTAGAAATGGAGGGAACTGGCAGAGCAGCCAGTAAGATTGCAAAATTGTGAGCTTAAGCCATATTTTCAGACTTGGAGGCCCTCACTGAATCTGAGTGAAAAAACTTTTCATCTAAGAATTATATCACAGTATGTTCATACTTCTTCAGATTATATAAAAATTGCACTTCTTGTTACATTAATCGTGATGAGTATAATTATAAATAAAATAGAAATACTAAAGTGACACTCCTGCATAATGCTGCACTGTTGATGCTCTCACGCTCATTGAAGATCAGCCATTGGCAACATCTGGATGGTGGGAGTTTTTAGAGATTTCCTGGCCCATGATGATGATTGGCTGATCAGCTGATTTCGATTCCTGAAAGCAGTCCTATTAGATCTTTGTACTGAACTGGGTCCGGTGTTTGAGCTACCAACCCCCTAGAACCCAAAAAATACCCCCCAAAACACTTTTTTCAGATATTACTTTTTAAAATAGACTTTAAATGTATTTTCTTCTAACAGGCTTTAAATAGCTTGGAGTGCTGAAACTTACACTCTGCTGTGATTTAGCTTTTATTTGGTCTATTTGCTTAACATTCCAATCTTATTGCTTCTGCAGGAAAAATAATATAATTCTAACTTTATATTTATTGTTCTCATTTGTTTTATACCATGTGCTGCTGCTTTTATTTTAATTTGTATGCGGGTCCCTCGTTAAGACATTACATTTTTATATTTTAATTTACTCATGTTGTCTTGTTACACATTTTCCTGCTAACTATATTTTTGTTTTTTATTGTTTTCTGTTGCCTTTTGGCTGAGTACAGCTCTACATAGAAAAACATTGATTGACTGATTGAAATAAAACTTTTTTATGTGCCTCTACATCACACAAAAGCACCTCAATTTCAGTCTGTAAAATTGTTTCTCATTTGCCATGGTTACCTGTGAAAAACCCATATCAGACAGCTTAAGTCTAAGCAGAATATTAACAAGGCACTTTGCATTTACCATAGCAGAATGTGGATATTATAGAGGAAATTGCATGAAGCTGTTCATACTCAAAGTTTTGTAGATCTGAAACTTCTTTGCGTGAGTAAATTATAATTTTTTGTTAACTTTAACTACCGTTTTAGTGAGGATTCTACGCTAAGTTTTATCAATGATACTGCTGCGTAGGAGGCCATCTAACCATTTGATTCAGACATGCTGGTGTCCTACAACACATAAATGTTGTAGGACACCAGCACTCTTAACATCACACCTTAAGATTTCAAAAGGTTTTAAGTCTGGGGAGCTAGATGGCTTTTAAAAAGGCTATTTTTATTTATTTATTAGATTCAATTGAAAAATTATATTACAAAATATTTAATTTACATATTGAGAGCAAGAGAAAAAAAATTATGTAATTTAATTTTCAATCTTTGCATCTTTGTGATTAGAGTATTAGGTTAATACCTAAGGGAAATATAGGCAGTTTAATTTATACTCAATACGTTTTGAAATCATATGCATTTACACAGTAAACAAATTTGAAATAACTGTTAAGTCTGTAAAATAACACTATTCCTTCATTCAAAAGAAAAATTATGATTCTTTCCCTTGGAATCCATCTGTGTCTGACTCATAACCCTCATCCTCCCATTCATGTGCCAGAACCCTCTCATCTTTCACCAGTCATAGATAGGGTAGGATCTGACATTGTTGATTTAACCTCTGAACTCCCTCTGCTATCTCTTTGAACCCCCATCTAATAAACGGACCTGATGTCTTGTTGTGCAAACTGCAGCTTTAGTGCATTTCTGCTCAGAAGTGGCTGGCCTGGAGATCATCCCCGATGACAAAGAGTTTGTCCTGGCTCAAGGTTCCTCTCTCACTTTTACCTGCTCGGCCTCCAGCCAGGCAATGTGGGATATTAAGAGGGAAGATTCAGCAGAGTATTTTGATGAGCTTAATGGCAAAGCAAGTGCAAGATACACAACGTTTCAAAGTGATGCCATGACGCTTGCTCTGACCCTGATAAATGTGACCTGGCAGCACACTGGTGTGTATCAGTGCATTGATGTTATATCTCGCGAGATAAAAGAAGCTTTGGTTTTGGTTCCAGGTAAGATACGCTTTGTTTTCCTTTTACATGATGACGTCCTGCATTAAATTTGTCACTTAAAAAGTCACATCTTGTTTCAGATCCTGAAGTTTGGTTTGTAGTGAGCAACCACGGCATGGTTGCAAAGACCAGTCAAGAAGGCATCATCCCCTGTGTGGCCACCAACCCCAACATCACTGTCACTCTGTATGAGAGAAACACTGACAGGCCCATCAAAGGGCAGTATGTACCAGGCGAGGGGTATAAAGCACAGCTAGAGGACAGATCGTATGTGTGTCGTGGAGAGCTGAACGGAGAGCTAAAAGAGTCTCAGGAGTTTAATGTTGTCAGTATTACAGGTAGGTATCCATTGGAAACCAACAAACAATCACATTTTATTCAATTTAAGTCAGTCAAAAGCTAAAATACTGAAATTTAGGAATCACTCTTGCAAATACACTTCTAGGCACTGTTTGTTGGGTTTATTTGGCATGTTTTGTAGGTAAAATACTGTGTGGCCAGTTTGATAACCACATTACTGCAATCTTAGTATTGGACTTCAGCTGTAGCTTGTCACTGACTGTGGATAAAATGGTTACACAATTCTAGGTCATTGTTACTCCTCTCGGGCTGCACGGTGGCGCAGTGGTTAGCACGGTTGCCTTGCATGAGTTCATATCCCGGCCCAGGGCCTTTCTGCATGGAGTTTGCATGTTCTCCCCGTGCATTCGTGGGTTCCCTCCGTGTACTCTGGCTTCCTCCCACAGTCCAAAAACATGACTGTCAGGTTAATTGATCACTCTAAATTGTCCTTAGGTGTGGGTGTGTGCGTGCACGGTTGTTTGTGTATTTAAAACCAAGATTGTATTTATTGGCCTTTTAACTAAATACAAAAAATAATTTACTGAATATTTAAGAGTTGCCTTTGACGGCAGCCAAAGTACAGTACTTTTATGGATATCTTAAGAAATTTAAAAGGAGGAGCCAAAGCTTAAGCGGATGAGAATATTGTTTTAAGGTCTTCGTCTATCTGCTTTAATAACTGATTTCTACATTTTATTTACCAAATAATTTGTTAAATGAACTAATTTGCCATCATGCCTCTTCTTCCTGGCACCCTCTCTTTTCATCCCAGTGGCTGAGTACGTCGACCCTTACATCACCACTTCAAAAATGGTCCTGAAACAGGGCGAGCCTCTGACTATAAACTGCACAGTACATGGAGTGGACCTGGTGTTTTTTTTTTGGATAATTCCAGACACAGTGGTAAGTAGGAGTGGAGCAGAACAAGCGCTTTTGTTCAAGTTTCCCTTTGTGATTTCTCCTCTGCCTCGCAACCAAGCCCAAATGGAAACAAGATGTGGCAACACACTTCAGTTGGGATTCTCTAATATTGCTCTAAAAACATTGCAGCGTGAGGGACTTTACCTAGTGATCATTCCTTCATACAACATTTTGTTTCATGTTAGAAAGCTCTATATAGTATGTTTTTCAACCTATGCCTGGCAACTTCTTGTGATCAAGGTTGAAGTGATTGACCCATGCAAATGTCTATCGTATAGGTCATCACCAATAGATACTGTTTAGCTGCCATTGCCTTCAAATAGAATATATTTCAATTATATTTTAAATCGAAAATCCTTCTATACTTGGAAAAGTTGGATTTTCTGATTCGACAGTCTGAAGTCGGAATTACAGTTTGAAAAGTCAAACATTACAAACAACCAATATGGCTTCCGAGCATATGAAACAAAAGAAAGTTGAAGAAACCAAGTAATCACAAGCCTTTTTCAAGCTTGCTCAAAAGGGAGGAGATTATCTGTTACATCAATGTTTTGTTCTTCCCTTTTAAAGGATGATCCACAGTTTAAACCAACGACGTACTTCTCCCCGTGTGTGCACTCCAGCCTTATGTTCCCTCATACTACGGTGGGCCACAGCGGAAACTACATCTGCCAAGTCCATGAAATGGTCCAGGGCGTCGCAGCGGAATCAAACATCACCATCACCGTGCTCGGTTAGACACAGACTCACAAAATTCAAACAAACTGACACTGTAGGGATTATTATTGTGCCTCGTTCACCACCAAAAGAGTAGTTATTATTTTCAACACTGGAAGGTAAAAAAATAGATACGACCTACTGTACATCTGAAGGAAGTAAAGAGCATTTGCATTTATTTTTATGGTCAGGATCTGAAATAAACTTTTTGACAGAGTAAAAACATACCTGCAGCATTATATTTAGACTTTAGGTGGAAAAATTTACAACTGGGACACAAAGTCACAAACTTAAAACTGCAGGCTGAGAGCCAGTAAAAGCAAGGTTTCTAATACCACACAATTTCTTCTATACTTTGTCTCTTTACCATCACTGCATGCGTTGTGGGTCTATGAATGCTTACACCATCTGCAGTGAGGCATACTGTGTGTATAAAAGCCTTAAATAACTTGAACCTCCATGTTCGGTGGAGACAGAAGAACAAGACAGATTTGAGTTTTAACTGGAAACATGAGTGGAAAAAGACCCACATGTTCCGACAGCAGTAGTCAACAACAAGCACCGATATTACAAGCTACTGTTTTGAGTAAGTGAGCACAAGTAGAGCCAAACTTAACGCTTTTTATTCATAATTTTCATTGGGTAGATTGCTCTTTTGGGATAAAAGACAGGTCATATGTAAATCTGTTGTGTGTCTCTATAAGGTTTCTCGGATCTGTAAGGCATTACAGATCTAAGAAGTTCTGTGTCTCTGACCTGGAGCAAATTTGCTTAAGCCAAAAATAAAAAGAGAGCCCAGGTTTTGAGCCACTACAGCTTGGATTTGACGGATACCAAAAACAGATTTGAGTTAATGTTGTCCTCGCGACTCCTATGAGTGTCTTCAAACAACCTCTTGCAAAAGTATGCATGTTATTTAACTTGATTCTCCACATTTTGGTAGACTCCACCCATGCATCTCAATACATTTCAATGGAATTTTAAGGAACTTGAAAATGTTGGCATAGATGAAAGCCATTATTTATGGTGAAATGCTAATCATATACACAACCCTGAGCACATCACTGCCAGAGGAAAAACATGGTGGTGGTAGTATCATGTTGTGGGGATGCTTTTCTTCAGCAGGGACAGGCAAGCTGGTCAGACGTTATTAAGCTAAATACAGGACAATCCTAGAAGAACACCACTATGCTGCAAAGTTTATGACAGACATATGTTATCCTTCCTGCTGGACTAATAAACCAAAAACACACAAAAATTAGTTGAGATCAAAGGGTCTCAAATCTTACTGAGTTTAAGTTATTTTGCAAAAAAAAAAAAAAAATAGGTTAGGTTAAAAAAAGATATGTAGCTTTATTTAAGGCAAAACAAAACAAGTACAAGAAATTAAGAATACTTTTTAGGGCTCACTGGCATTTAAATATAATTTTTCTTTCCTTTAGTCTCATTTACAACTCACTGAAAAAAGTTACTGTCATTGCCTTCCCTTTTTTAAATGTTTTGCAATTATTTGAATTATTTTTATTTTCTTTATGTTACGAGAACCACCCATGGACATAAACGGTTAGCATGCATAACCTGTAAAAAGGAAAGACTTGCAAATAAATTCATGTTAAAGTCATCAATGTGTTATTTTGGCTGCATCACATTCCAGTTGTCTTTGGGTCAAATCCCAGTGAGGGCTTTTTGGATGAAATTTGCATGATATTTTAGGTATACATGGAAATTACATGTCGGTGTAAATATGTGGATGTTTGGTAATTTGCACTATTTTGAGTTGTTGAAAAAACAGTATCTGACAGACATATGAAATAAATGCATTTCTGCAGAAACAGTTTGTTATTCAGTTATTAACTAGTCATACTCTAGATTATTCACCCGATGACCTGTCGTTCTATCAGAGCACGGTTTTGTGGAGGTGAAGCCTGCTCAGCGGCAAAACATTTCAGCCAAGCTTCAGGAGAACGTGGAGCTGAGAGTAGACATCGAGGCCTACCCTCCCCCTCAGGTTCGCTGGACCAAAGACGGGACCACCATCAAGGGATACAAAACCATCCAACAGGAGCATGAAATAAGGTAGAACATGCATCCGAAAATTCCAGCTGTGCCATGTTCTTAGAAACACAATAAATGCAACAAAGGTGCAAATGAGTTGGTCATTATCCAGTTAGATTTAAACCATCTGCACACCTAGCTCCTATCAGTCAGCACACAATGAGGCTTCCTCAGAGGGAAATACAATACTCCCCAGTGGGAAGAAATACATCTGTCAACACAAAGAAACCATAAACACCAAATACCTGTCACAACTCCCTAATGCTTCTCAGACAAATGGCCCACACGGAGCTTTACACACTCTTAAATAAATTTTAAAAATCCCACTAATGTATAAATTTAATAGTGCACTAAAGTATTTTAAACACCAACACAAAAACTACAGGATAAAATATGTGAGAATTTAATTTAGTTTTTATTTGTTATGCATTAAAAGCAAATACGCTAAGTACCTATTCTAACTTGTTCTAAGACCATGATGAGAAACATGCTTCCACTTTCTAATAGCGATTTAAAGGCAATAATCTCATTAATATGTTCTACCATAAAACATTTCAAGAAGCCTCTTTGTTTTGGGCAAAGAAAAAAAACAATCTGGACCAAATGCTTTATATTTCACAGATTGTACGATAATTGAACAATAGATTCAATGCGGTTATCACAATTGTGCACTATCATCATTGCTTTTTGTAAAAGTGGGATATTCGGATAACATATCCAACCTGCTACAAAGAATATAGAAATTATCATCAAATTCTCATACAGTTCTGCCTAAAATTCTTTATACTGAAAGATGATATAGATTTTTTTTTAAATTTAGTTTGACCATAAAAATGTGTTTCTGATAAGAAATGAAGCAATATCTCTCAAAAGTTGATCTAAAAGGGAATCACTGCAGAGAAAAAAAATTCTTATACATTATGTTAAGAGATGTCATTTCCAAAATAATTGTTCCATTCATAATAACAAGTCCTTCTTGGTAACACAGTGAACAAATGCTATCTCATAATTGCTAAATTACCTTTGCAAGGTTCCACCAGAAAATGTATCTTTGGTGATGAACTCTAAGTCTTTGAGGTTGAAAGGCCTACTTGCCATCACCCTTATTATTGGGTCTCTGAGATTCTCTCTCAGATTCAAG
Source organism: Apricaphanius iberus (assembly GCA_028564705.1). Classification (NCBI taxonomy): domain Eukaryota; kingdom Metazoa; phylum Chordata; class Actinopteri; order Cyprinodontiformes; family Aphaniidae; genus Apricaphanius; species Apricaphanius iberus. The sequence continues at coordinate 891,705 of JAPXFQ010002076.1, forward strand.
TCAGGACTCTGGAATGGCCACTCTAAAATATCAACATTACTTTGAATCAGAAAAAAACACGCTGTTAAAATACAAGATTGATTTAAACCTAAATCGTTAATGTTGATGTAGTGGAGTTGGAATGCAGTGTATTCTGGCATTAAATCGTGTATGAAAAATTCCATCACACCAGCACCAGCGCTGTATAGTTTAACAGTGATTACTAATTATGCACCTTCAAATCTTTTATGTTTTGTTCATGCTCGTTTCGCCTCAGGTACGTGACCACTCTCACCTTGGTGAGGGTGAGGACGGAGCAGAAGGGCCTCTACACAGTCATCGTTTCCAATGGAGATGACAGAAAGGAGGTTCACTTTGACCTGGAAATCCAAGGTGTGAAGATTCATTGATACGGGTGTTTGTTTTTTGTTTTTTGGTGTCTTAAACAAGTGTTGTTTTTTGGTTCAATGTCTGCTTCCTCTTTTTATGCGTAGTTCCTGCTCAGATTAAAGATCTGACCGACCACCATCTCCCAGGGATGAAAGACTTGGTGACCTGCGTCGCTGAGGGGTTTCCAACCCCGACCATACAGTGGTACAGCTGTGACAGAATGCTCAAGTAAGTTACACTTACACTTGTAATGCCAAACAACAAACACTAGATGGCTGACCTTACACATACAGATGTCAGCTTTGACTTCAGTACTTTGCTGATCCAGCTGCCGTGATTCCTGTGGTGTCCTGCTTTAGGTGCAGCAATCAGACAGGAGCATGGCAGCCGCTGAAGCCACACCCGGAGGAGACGAGCATCCAAACCAACGTAAGCTACAACCAGGCGCGTAAAGTCAGCCTGGTGAGGAGCCAGGTGATCTTCCACAAGCCTCAGCAGGTCACAGTTCGCTGTGAGACCACAAACCAAGCTGGGCTCGTCAGCACAAGGGACGTCAAGCTTGTGTCCAGCAGTATGTGTCCCGGAGAAGCTTTCTTTCTTTTATAGTTGTTTTTCTTTAAAACATTTTTATTTATGAGTAAAGGAATAAATGAAAAAAGCTATATTCAATCAGTGATATAAAACTCACTCTTGGTATCAACTAATAAAAGTTACAATTTTATGGGCCATCTTATATGTTTTTGGTGCTTTTTGTTCTATTACAGCGTGGTTCTCCCAGGTGGCAGTGCTGGCCGCTGTTCTGGCCTTAGTGGTTATCTTTATTTTGTCAATAATCATCCTAATCGCTGTGTGGAGAAAGGTACAGCGAACACTGCCGAGAACACATTTTTAAAGAGAATATAAGAAATATAATTTGTATGTGTGATGTTCCTCCGTCTTTGACTTTTCTCCCAGAAACCTCGTTATGAGATCAGATGGAAGGTGATAGAGTCTGTGAGCCAGGATGGTCACGAGTATATTTATGTGGATCCCATCCACCTGCCCTATGATCTGGCCTGGGAGATGCCGCGAGAAAACCTGGTGCTAGGTGAGTCCTTTTGGCAAATTATTCTATGCATTTACGCAAAGAAAGTGGTTTTATTGGAACTGTTGGACGCTTGTTAACATATGTTGCTTTTACTGACAAAAGAAATCCTCTCGTCACTACTGACTCTGCTTCAGAAACTAATTCACTTTTAAAAATGGTTATAATTCTCAAAAAAGTATCCAAGTTTTACAAACACTTTGATTCGTCCACATTGTTTTTATTAATCTTGTGTTAAATCAGGTAGCATTGAAGGACATTTTTTTATATTAACCCCGATAAATAATCCTACCCACTCTGGAATTGTGAGCTCATTTTGTTTCATAATGGATTTTCCTTCTAACTCTTAGGAGCTATGGGGAGCCTAAGTCTGTTCCCCTTCTGGTCCGAAGAAATAATGAATGGAAGTCAATGGAGCGATAAAAGTTATTTTCTGGTCCGCTTTGTCTTACTTCCTGAATCACACATATGTTGTACTTCGATCTAAATGATAACTAATTATGCACATTTCGAATGTGTTTGTCCAGTGATTTGGGATTTATTAGATTGGAAAAATTCGCATTTAAAATGCCAACAAATCAGAAGTCAGAAGTCACACATATGACGCCATTTGGATAACGGGATCTAGCACTAGCTATAGCACGTAAAACACTCACCTAGAGCTTGTAGAGCTTCTCCTCCATGCTGGCTCTCACTCCACCGACTGCTTTAGCCCCAACATAGCTGCTACTTTCCACATGGTCAGATTTATAGAGGTTTTCTCCGGTTGACCCTCGCTCTCCTTCTTCTTCTGCAGTTGTAGTCCGCTAAACGTTTTTACACAAACCTAAAGTAACTTTTGTCTTCGGTTGAAAATCAAAGTTTTCTCTGCATCTAAATTAGTTTTTGAAAATTCTCGGACATCATATGTTCGATCCACGGCGCATTTCAAACGGGATCAGAAAATAACTTTTATCTCTCCATGGACTCTCATTCATTTTTTTTTTTTACATTTGGGGACCCATGAACCGGAGGTAGAAGGGCGTGACTTAGGCTCCCCATGAGACAAGGTTCCCCAGTTATGTGGCATTAAGTCAAATAATTATTAAAATGACATAGATGCCACAACTCTCACCAGTTCTCTTACAACACCTGGTAACATTTTAACTGCCTGTATCACATCTCCTGTGATCGGATCACAGTAGCTCACGCTAGCAAGTAGCTGTTAACTAAGCTACAACTCTACTACGGCTAGTATAGCTGAAGCAGCGGGACCGGAGCTAAAGTCGCTGCTTCTACTCTCAAAACAGCGGTGAGGAAATTTTGAGTTCCTGGCGAGTTAAGTCCGCATTCGCATTGTAAACAAGAGGACCGCTGTTAGCTGCATTTTGCTCGTTTCAATGAGCTATCTGGAGCAAATGTGTCTCCTGTCGTTTTTCTGCAGTAACTATAAAGAGTTACTAGATGGCAGCCTCTCTCTGTTACTAATCATTTCTGTTATTTAAACAATACTCTTACACTTAATAAATCATTTCAATTTGAAAATGAATGCCTAATGTGATAGATTACACAAGAATAATAAAAAAAAAAATTCACTTTTTTCTTTTAATTAAGATTTACTGTACAAAATCTAATGAATTAAGCCAATGATCTTAGACTAGTCTTAAAATGAGATAGGGCTCTGTACTGTAAAAGAAGAAAAAAATCAAGAATCTTAACGAATTGTTATCCTAAAATCAAAACTCAAATCGAATCGAGGATTTGGAGAATAGTGACACCCATAGTCTTTATGCATTTAGGAGTCATAACCTTTGAGTCAATTTCAAATAGAAAAGTCACAAACAACTATCATTAAGATTGTATTAAAGTGCAGACAAACAAAAATGCAATGCAAATCTCTACTTTTTAAATATGTGATCACTACGTACAGCTACAGTGATAGATGATAAGAAACATCAATATAAGCTAATTCTAATGTAATGTTTCTTCCGGATTTTTGTTAATAGATTTACTAAAATGTTCTTTTTTGTGGTCTAAAATTTTGTTGTCCTATAAAACATGTTTCCACTTTGTGTGGTCGCAACCAAAATTTCCATTCCTTTTCTTGCTCTGAACAGACTGCTGTTATTCTCCCTGCAGCGCAGAGGAAAACAGACGGTTTAAACTGGAGGTGTCCCTCCAGGGCTTTTGTTTTGTTCGAGGTTTGGGTTGCCTGCACAGTCAGCTGAAGAATACATAATGAAGCTTTTGAAACCTGCCTCACTGGCTTAGTCCAACTTCACTTCTGAGCTGCTTTTTTATAGATTTCATATCGGATGTGCTCTCTGTGCAATTAGAAACAGCAGAAAACTGATGTCTGCTTAGTTAGCTCTCCAAATAAGACTAAAACATTTTATAAATCCACTCTAAACATTATTTTCAAAGGAATGCCCTTTTACAAACTGAAAAAGAACTACTGACACCAGTAATATAATGAAGTTTTTTTTTTCTTTTTGGTCTGATGTGTGCTTCATTCACTCTGCGTCCCACTGAGTCCTTCTTTGTGTTTCAGGTCGCACACTTGGATCAGGAGCATTTGGCCGGGTGGTCGAGGCAACTGCGTACGGTCTTACGCATTCCCAGTCCTGCACAAAGGTTGCAGTGAAAATGCTGAAATGTAAGACCCACAAAGTAAAAAGAAATACAAAAAGAAAACACGGGAGGGAACCATCTGCGTAGTTTTTGGGAGCAACAACAGGAAACCTCTGCGTAACTGTCAGATAATGTGACACCAGCACCATGTTCCTTGGAGATCCGCGGGGCCGCTGGGCTTTAGTTTTCCTGCCAGGCTCATTCAGTTTTCAACTTGCAGGTCTTTGAGTCTGTTTGGCAATGAAACACAGTTCACCCTGCTCTCTCTGTATAGGTTCTCCTATCTCACACTGTTAAACTTTTAATCATATTTTCACTCTTTTTTTCTGCTCTGGTCTCATCCAGCCACAGCCAGGAGGAGTGAGACTCAGGCTTTGATGTCTGAGCTGAAGATCATGAGTCATCTGGGACCCCACCTCAACATTGTTAACCTACTTGGAGCCTGCACCAAACATGGTGAGCATCAAACACTGATAACTGTTACAACCCCAAATCAGAAAAAGTTGGGACAGTACGTTAAACTAAAATCAAAATGAAAACAGTTCTTTGTTAAATTATTTGACCGTATTACATTGAAAATAATACAACAGCACAATATTTAATGTGTTTCCCCTAGAAATCTTTCCAGCTGTGGTGCTAGTTGACTTGGGGGGGGGGGTGCTTTTAAGTCACAACAACAAATAAATTAATAAATAATAAGGAAACACCAATAAAAATGGTAGTGCAGTGGCTAATTAATTTTTTTTTTTTTACTTTTACAACTCTTACTTTGTATGCAGTAATTTTCCCATTCACTAGCTGGAAATTGATTATAAACCCCCCCAATAAAGCCTGTATTATTGATTGTAATATTTTAAAAAAGAAAACTAAAAATTCTGAACTATACTGGCCACGATCTTTAAATGTTTTTTTGCCCTCCACCTGGTATCGATAGTCTGCAAAAAACACTAACACACACACCTTCATAGTTCTTATTTTGACTAGTTAAGTGATATATTTTTTTTAAATTTGACCTGACTCTAAAATAACTGCACTGCACATTTTTTATATTAAACAGTAAGAGTTAAAGTACAAGCTGAAAGCCACAATTTATCTACATTGAATTACTTCATACTTATTAATCATCATCATGTATTATCCATATTAACAAAATAATATTTTAATGTTTTTAATTAAAATTGCAATTTACTTTGTATATTACAATAGGTGTTTTTTTTTCAAGAATGTAATAATTGCCCTGGCTTACAGCCCATATGCACACATCACCGGGACCGATTTATAAATTACCAGCAGTTCCCTGATGGCTTATGTCCATGTCATAATTGCACACTGTGCAAAATGCATGATGATGAACTTTAGAGGGTCACAAGCATGGCTACTGTTCTCGATATTTTTTCAAAAACTTCTGAAGGACATGGAACCTCTTCTTTTTGAAAGGCTGCTGCTCAAAATGACCAATAGATTTGATAACACCTCACAAATCCTTATGTTTCTTCTTTTTTTTTCACTTAGACTCCGGCTCAAATGTTTCCAAACTGAAAGTAACGTTACGCATTACGGTTTATATTTATCAAAAGCTGGCAGGTCCACAGGCACGCAAACTGAGTTTACCTTTTAATGTAACTCCACTAAGTGGGGAACGGAGAGAGGGGCAGAGCTGAGGCAGAGCGCAGCAGGAGGAAATATGGATGGGGTGGGGGGGGGGGGGGGGGCGCAGAAGTTACGTTCAGTAGACTCATAATTCTCCGCTTTTCTACCGTGATTGGCTGAAACTGCTTCTCCACGCTGCTTCATTGTGTTGTAATACGTGAGTAGGCTACCGCAAGTGCACATTTGACAGAGAACTCACATGTCCACAGCTTTTTTGCGTAGTTTAGAGGGGCGAGTCATACCAGTGTACGTAGATGTCAAATTGCATACTTGCTGTGCAAAATGTATACAGGTTGGAAGGTTTGTATTTTGTAGGCATGAAATTTCAGCTGTGGTGGAGTGCCATAGTGATGTCTATGCATATATATATATATATATATATACATATATATATATATATATATATATATATATATATATATATATATATATATATATATAAAATAGGTTTTATATGGCAATTTTTTTGCCACCTTATCGTGGTGGAGGGGTTTGAGTGTCCCAATGAGCCTAGGAGCTAAGTTGTCGAGGCGTTCCGCCCCTGGTAGGGTCACCCATCACAAACTGGTCCTAAGTGAGGGATCAGACAAAGTGCGGCCCAAAGACCGCTATGTTGAGCAGCACCAATAGAATCATCACCTCCAAATACAAAGACCATGGTCTTAAGCCAGAAAAGGGTTGGGTGCCTTCTTCGGGTCGGAAATGAGGTCCTTCCTAAAGTGGAGGAGATCAAGATCTGGGGGTCTTGTTCACGAATGAGGGAATAATGCAGCGGGAGATGGATAGGAGTATTGGTACAGGTCTGTCATGGTGAATAGGGAGTTGAGTCGAAAGGTAAAGCTCTCAATTTACCGGTTAATCTACGTTGCTCCCCTCATCTATGTTTACGAACTCTGGTTGGTGAACGAAAGAACGAGATCACGGATACAAGCGGCTGAAATGAGTTTCTTCCGTCGGGTGTCTAGAATCTCCCCTTACAGAAAGGATGAGAAGCTCAGTCATCCAGAAGGTACGCAGAGTAGAGCCTCTGCTCTTCCACAACGAGAGGAGCCAGTTGAGGTGGCTTGGGCATTTGGTCAGGATGTCTCTTGGACGCCTGCCTAGTGAAAGTTCCGGGCAAGTCCCACTGGGAGGAGAACCAGAGGAAGACCCAGGACTCGGTGGAGGGACTGGGTCTCTGGACTGGCCTGGGAACGCCATGTGATTTCTCTGGAGGAGCTGGCTGAAATGGCTGGGGAGAGGAAAGTCTGGGTCTTTCTGCTTAAGCTGTTGCCTCGGTGACCCGACCTCGGATAAGTGGAACAAGATGGATGGATGGATGGATTCCAATTTTGGTTCTTGCAACACATTTCAAAAAAGTTTGAACAGTAAAGCATTTACTACTTTTTAATGTTGCCATTTGTTTTTATTATACTTAAGACATGTTTACGGACTGAAGACACGAAGTGATGATGTGTGATTTAGTCCTATTCTTCCTGCAAATTCTTTCTACAAGTCTCAGGGTGGGCAACAGTACGGGGTCTTCGTTGTTGCATTTTGTGCTTGAAACTGTGCCACAGATTCTCTACTGGAGGCAGGATGGGATTGCAGGCATGCCGGTGCTATTTTTTCTATTTAGTGATTAGTAATTATAAGTAGAGGAACCTACAGTGTCTATTTCTCCCGAAAAATACTGATTCATCTGACCGCAGTACATGTTTCCACTGCGTGATGGTCCATCCCAGACGCCTCTGAGCCCAGAGAATTCAACTGCATTTTTGGACACCGTTAACATAGGGCTTCAGTTTGGCTCAGTACAGTTTAACTGGCATTTGTGGATATAACTACGTACTGTGGTACTTGATAAAGGATCACCAAAGTAGTCCTGAGCTCATGTGGTGATATCACTTATAGATGAATGACAATTCTTGATGCAGTGCCATCTGAGGAATCGGAGATCATGATTGTTCAACTTAGGCTTGCGCCCTGGTCCTTTACGCTCCGTATTTCCTCCAGATTCATTGAATCTTGTAATTATGTCAAACAATGTTTTTAAACATTTTTTTAAAATAATTTCCTCACATATTTGTTGGCAAAATGGTGATCCTTGGCCAATCTTTTCTCTTTAAGGACTAGATCTTTCTTGGCCGCTGCTTTTGTAAGAAGTCATTACAATCACCTGAGAATGAGTAAAAACTGAAAGCCTTCTTTTTTACATGCAGGGCCACCTACTTTCAGAAACGTCATTGTACTTTAGAAGGATTTTATGTGATTGACCAAGAGCAATTATTGTACACTTGTTGAGTAAGAGAAAAATTATGCATGGTTTTCTAAGAATTTTTAAATAATTTTTTAACAAATTAAATTGGACTGTTTTTTTGTTTTTTTTTCAGAATGCAAAACAATAAATGTTCAGTAAAAGAAACACAGCATTTTTCCAGGAACACCTTCTCTACTTTGAAAAATGGTGGTGGCATCATCATGCTGTGGTGATGCTTTTCTTCAGAAGCTTTAGAGGGGCTGCGCAAAGTTAATATTAAGAAGGATGAAGCTTGGAGTAGGATAAATATTATATCCAAAAGGACAGTGATCCCAAACATGCATTGCATATTCATATTCATGTTAGAATGGCCGAGTCAAAGTCCACGCATAAATCCAACAAAGAATTACTGCCAAGACTTCAAATTTGATGTTCACAGACATTATTCAATCTGACTAAGATAGAGCTGTTTTGCTTTTTTGAGCTGTTTTGCTATTTTGAGCATTGACTCTGGGGTTCTGAATATAAAAATATGCCACACATTTTATATTTGAATTTTCAAGAAAAGGTTAAATGTGCATCATTTTGATATCAGCTCTCAGTTACAGACTATTTTCTGTTTATCTATCAACTAAAATCAAAATACAATGTAATGAAATTTAAGGTTGCAAAGTTCCCAAAATATGGAAAAGTGAAGTACACACTTGCAAGGTATTGTAACTTCTTCCAGTATCTTCAGGAAACTGCAGTGGATACTTTAATGAAAACGTTGTCATTAAGAATAATAAATAAATAAATCAAACTGATTAATGCAATCTGTTTATTCAACAATAAAAAAAAAGAAAAACTTTTTTTAAATTAATTGGCTGGAAAATTATTACCAACACATGAGAAAATTTCTAGTTTGTGTTTACTTTGGCTCTCCAAGCAACCTCTGAGGCGATGCCATTAAATTCACTGTTTACAAGAAACCATAACTTTCTTGATTACACTTGCAGTGCAGATGGAAGGTTTGAATCAAATGAGAGACAAAAAGATAGCTTCTCCACAACTCTCTCCCTGACATTTCTCTTTGGCTCGTTGGTCTCCATGAAGCTTTTTGTTCAATAATGTTCTCTAACAGACCGATGAGACCTTCACTGAACAGCTGGTTGTACAAATTGTACAGAATACAACTAAATGCTACATTTTTATTTATTTTTATTTGTGAACAAGATTGAAAACTATGTTTATTCTTCCTTCCGTCTCAAAATTATGCTCTCCTTTGTGTAGGTTGAAACATGTTTTACAACACAATGAATTACAACATTTCCTCGGAGAATTGTGTGGGAGAGACTCTGTTTTTGTGTTATCTATCAAACATAACTAATTTTTTTTATGTTTATGTTTTTTCACTTTTCTAATTTTCTTTCTCAGGCCCGCTCTACCTGATTACTGAATACTGTCGCTATGGTGACCTAGTGGACTACCTGCATAGGAACAAGCACACCTTTCTGCAGTATTATGCTGAAAAGAACCAGGACAGCGGCTGCATGATCTCGAGAGGAAGCACCCCCGTTAGCCAGAGAAAGGGGTAAGAGTAGCAGAGAAAATGCATTCAGAGCTACTGCCTTATTGTCCATAAATTTCTGCTGCTGCAAGTGATAGCTCCAGATAGATCGACGACACCCCCACTTATCTCGTGACTACGATTGTTACAGATGTTGCATGTGATGGGAGGGGGATGTTAATAGGGTCATTTGACAGACTTCTTTTCCACATATAATTTCTCCTTCCAGTTATGTGTCCTTCGGAAGCGAGAGCGATGGAGGATACATGGACATGAGCAAAGACGAGCCGTCGATCTACGTGCCTATGCAGGAGCAGCTGGACACAATCAAATATGCAGACATACAGCCCTCTCCGTATGAATCTCCCTACCAGCAGGACCTCTACCAGGAAGAAGGTGTGACTTCAGCCTGTCCAGTAGATGATTTCATTAAAACAACTATGGAGAGTAGGGGGGGAAAAAATCGTATTTTCCAGTTTCGCAAAAGCACAAGAGCGTGAAGAACCCCACATTATGAAGACAAAGAAAACTGAAACATAGATAAATGCGTATGAACAATATAAAGTGCAGTCATTCAGTAATTTCAGCTTGCTCGTCATAGTTCAGGAATTTCTTCATACATCAGACAATGCAGCTTACTTTGGACCAAGCGTACAGAGATTTAAACAATATAAGAATCACATGAGCATCACATCATACCATCACGGCATATCACTTGGGATCATCCATTATAAAAGCCCCAAACAAATTCCCTCCTTTGATCTTCTGTTGGTTTTCTCCCTGTTTTCCCTTTTAGGTGAAAGCAGACTGGATTTGGTGATCAGCGACTCTCCCACCCTGACCTACGATGATCTCCTGGGCTTCAGCTACCAGGTTGCAAAGGGGATGGAGTTCCTGGCCTCAAAGAATGTAGGATGTTAAACATAATGTTTCGAATTAAATAATTGAAATAAGGTATGAAGCCTGCCCAGCTTTCAGATCATAGTTAAGATTTAGTTGATTCACTTTGATGTTTCCGCCATAGTGTGTCCATCGCGACCTGGCTGCCAGGAATGTATTGATCTGTGAAGGCAAGCTGGTGAAGATCTGTGACTTCGGTCTGGCCAGGGACATCATGCATGATTCCAACTACATCTCCAAAGGCAGCGTAAGAAGCCAAACAATATGTTTCTGCACATTTTTACCTCCACCAGGCCAAAGGGGATAATGTTTTATTAGCTCTAGATTTTACTAGAGATAATTATTTCACTGGCCAGCTCTATTTTCAATTTGTGTTCAACACTCAACGAGCCGAGTCCCATTTTTTCCTCAAAGGGCACATGAAGACTCACCTGTGGAAACTTTAATTTATTATTACAAACATTGAACTAAAAGAAAATAAAGATGTAGTAGTCCTGAATCCAACATTAATCCTTATTAATGCATCAAAGCATACAGAAGTTAGCTTTCATCCATGAATCTTATCTATGTTCATATTTCTGCCAAAAAACAAACAAAAAACAAGTGACAGAGATTTTTTTCCATCAGTACAAAAAGATGAATTCAATCACATTTTCCATCACAAATCAAAATAAAACTGTCCTGTTGTGAAATATGCAGCAAATGGAGGAAACATGTAAAACGTAAAACCACAAGCAACATCATTCTACCCCTGCTGACTTTGTCATGTTTCAAAAAGCTCTTTCTTTTTCTATAAGTGCGTCTGTGTGCTTTTTTTTTTTCTTCTTTTTTTTTCTACTTTAGACATTCCTGCCCCTGAAGTGGATGGCACCGGAAAGCATTTTCCACAATTTGTACACCACCCTGAGCGACGTTTGGTCATATGGCATTCTTCTTTGGGAAATTTTCACTTTGGGTCAGTTTGAACTTACCATCTGCACACACAGATGTGAAGAAAAAAAATAGAATAAGAAAAACATCAGTAACTTTTTATTTTTACCTGCCAAAGGTCTGGGCAGAATCCAGAATTATCCTTCTTTAAACAGCACTACATGAAACTGTGGGAAATCTCAAACCCTGAGTCTGACTGCACATAAATAACTATCTGTTTCGAGAAAATCATATGGGTCAAATCCTTATTAGTTACAGTCAAGCATTGAAATCAGCATTTCCTTGCTCAGGGTATTGTAAGTTTAGTTTTTCCTTTTCTTTTTAAACAATCTTGTCATGAATTTTCAAGGCTACCATGAAAACAAAGGAGGCAGTTTGCTTGGTAAAAACATGATCACAATCTGGCCACTGTAAGTCCAAAAGAAAGAGCCTCTGTGCCTTCATGTCCGTATGGCTAACGCTGCACTTTTCTGATCTGTTTTTGCCACACATCTGTTCCAGAAGTTTTACTATAATTAAGAAAGATGACATGGATTCTAATCTGTTAAACTTGTGAGAATCCAGTTTATCTTCAAGTTTTTAACTGTCCCTGCAGGAGGAACCCCTTACCCTGATTTGCCTATGAATGAAATCTTCTACAATGCTTTGAAGAGAGGCTACAGGATGACCAAGCCTCCTCATGCCTCTGATGAAGTGTGAGTCACCTTATCTTTGTTTTGTCTCCCAAACCTCTCTCCCATCTTTGGCTTAATTTATTTTATTCTGGTTACGTTGCAGTTATGAGATCATGAAGAAGTGCTGGGATGAGAAATTTGAGAAGAGGCCTGAGTTCTCCCTGCTGGTGCACAATGTGGGAAACATGCTAATGGACAGCTACAAGAAGGTACAACACTTACATAACTAGATTTTACTATTTAATTAATTGGGTTTTTTTTATACAGGGGGAATGCGGAACTTTCTGTAAGTTTAATCATAACTGTAGAGCAGGGGTGCCCAAGACCAATCTTGAAAATCTACAATTCTGCAAATTTTTGATGGATCCCGGCTGCTACACATCTGAATCAAATGACCCCCATACGGCTTAATTATGCTGATAAGGAAATTGCACCATTTGATTGAGGTGTGCTGGTAAAAGGATGCACCCAAAAGCTGCAGGAAGGTAGCTCTCTAGCACTGGACACAGGCAGCCCTGCTGTAAAGACTATATTTGGAGATAGATGTGTTACATATTAATATTAACATACATAACATATTAGATAGTTTTTTTGAGGATTAACTATTATTCATCTGTTTTTACGAGTATTTTTCCTTTCTAGTATACAGTTTTGATTAGGAACAAAGTCATGTGGATTGAAGATATACATTTTTGATTCATTTTTTATTGAACTATAAACACAAAGTCTCTTTTTGTGGTATTCTGGGGACAGAAGTATAACCAGAAATACAAATTAATATTACATATTCTAAATTATTTGCAAAATATTTTTTCTGCAAAATAGGACTTGCTAAAGATGTTCTTTCAAGAGCTGCAGTAGGATGCTTCAAGTAATTTCCACATATCTAAGGACAATCAACTCTGTAAACAAACAAAAATGCAAATGACAGCTAAGCATTCTAGTGTTGTTAAAAAATAATGGCAAAACCAAAACTCTGTTGGAATTGATTTGATAGGTTTCAAGATAAAGGGAAAGATTTTAAACTACCTTCCACAAAGTTTCTATATATAGAGAATAATCTGGAGTCCAACCTTATTTCAGACTAGGCCGGGACAGTTTCAGGAACACACAATTGTGTTACTATTGTTAAATTCTAGGAAGATAATTCAATTAATGGTTTGGTTCATTTTCCTTCCTTTTTCATTCTTTTCCGTTATACAGTGTCTCAAATCTCTTCACGAGCTTCAGCATCTCAGTCATGGAAAACTATACATCCAGTGCGGCCATCACGACAAATGACAGTAACTAGTTTATTAATTATTGAATGGCTTAGTACCAAAATATGTTGTCACCGTACCAACTACCCAGACCACTTAGGTCCTCCAACTCTAGTCTGCTTCATTCACTCAGAACCAAACTTGGAGAAGCAGTTTTCAGTTTCTATGCTCCCCGTATCTGGAACAAACTTCCTGATTTCAGCAAAGCTCCTCAAACAGTGATCAGCTTTTAATCAAAATTGAAAACTCATCTGTTTAAAGCTGCCTTTGAGTAAACGATTGTCATATATGTTTAGGTTTTTCAATTTCAATTAAATTCAATTCAGTTTATTTATATAGCGCCGATTCACAACAGATGTCATCTCAAGGCACCTTACAAGAAGAGTTATTACAATACAATGTTTAATGTAGAAATTAGAGACCAACATAAGATTGTGTCGTGTAATTCTCATCAATCCCTCACACTGAGCAAGCATGAAGCGACAGTGGAAAGGAAAAACTCCCTTTTAACAGGAAGAAACCTCCGGCAGAACCAGGCTCAGCACAAGCGGTCATCTGCCGAGACTGTCTGTGGTTTGGAGAATACAGAACAGAGACACAGAAAGAGCAACTTCTGATGCAGAAGTTTGTTGCAGGACGTGGAGAACTTTCCGTCACTGCAATGCCATCTTAGTCAGGGTCGTCAAGCAGGGCGGGTCTGGAGCACCTACTATAAGAAGAGACTAAGAGAAAGCAGGTTAGCGCTTGAACTGACAGCACATCATGCAGTTGGGGAGAAGTAGGAGAGAAAGTAGGAACAGACCCTAATAATGTCCTCCAACAGCCTAGCCTAAAGCAGCATAGCTACTAACATTAACCTGTCTCCTAGCTACTAGGAGACCTAGCTACTAACACTTTCTACTTGGCTTACATTAATCTATCTCTACGTAGCTACTCTACCTCTTCCTATCTCTTCCTAGCTTTTGACACTCTACCTGACTACTAACATTAACCTATCTCTTCCTAGCTACCTGTCTAACCTGTCTCTAACTACCTATTAACATATCTCTAACTGTAAGCTTTGTCAAAGAGGAAAGTTTTAAGCCTAGTTTTAAAGATATACAAATTGTCTGCTTCACGAACCAACCCTGGGAGCCTGTTCCATAGGAGGGGAGCCTGATAGCTGAAAGATCTGCCACCCATTCTACTTTTAGAAATCCTAGGAACTACCAGTAAACCTGCAGTCTGAGAGCGAAGGGCCCTGTTAGGAACATATGGAACAATCAGGTCTCTTATGTATGATGGAGCTAGATTATTAAGAGCTTTATATGTCAGAAGGAGGATCTTGAATTCTATTCTAGATCTCACTGGGAGCCAGTGAAGAGAAGCTAAAACAGGGGAAATGTGATCTCTTCTTTTAATATTCATCAGAATCCTAGCAGCAGCATTTTGGACTAACTGAAGACTTTTAATTGTTTTCTGTGGACTACCTGATAATAAAGAGTTACAGTAATCCAGTCTTGAAGTAATAAAGGCATGGACTAGTTTTTCAGCATCATTCCTGGACAGGATGGTTCTAATTTTTGCAATATTCCTAAGGTGAAAAAAGGAAATCCTAGAGACTTCTTTAATGTGAGATCTAAATGACATATCTTGGTCAAAAATAACACCGAGGTTCTTTGCTTTGTTACTGGAGGCTAATTTAATGCCGTCACAGGTTTCATGCTAAAGTGCTGTTTTTACGTTCTCGAATGTTGTCTGTTGTTTTTCATGCTTTATTTTGTATCATATGCTGTTTTTATTGTTGTTTTTTAATCACCATATCATGTAAAGCACCGTCTATCACCCAGTTGTTGAAAGTGTGCTATACAGATAAAATTGCCTTGCCTTGCATTGTCTAACAAACAGGTCAAATATATAATTGAGTGCATGGTACTTGAAATATAATTTCCTGCCAAATTTTGCTTTCAGACAGTCTCTTTCACATGATGATGATTGCAATTCGATATATTGTGCAGCTCCACTGCAGACCTTAACAAGATTTTATAATTGGTCATAAGACATGGCACAGACTACAAATAGGAACTGTACGTTTTGTTTTTTTTCTAAGCCAGTTGTTTTTATAAATTGTAGAAACGGCAGGTAGATAAGGAAACATGTTACCCTGCAAGGTGCAAAACTAATACCTTTGCACAAGCTTTATGCACATAAGATGTATGTAAAGGAAATGTAAGTCCAATTATATGAAAAGGAAGTTGGTGTTTGAGTGCAAATGAAGATAATTAACTTTATATACCAGAGATAAACCATGATTAACACCTAATGAGAAGAAAAGAAAAGTTATCTAAGGGAACCAGTCACGGGGTGCGGTATTGTTTTCAGTGATTGAATCAGATGGAACATATAAGGGAGATTGTGTGAACAACATGAGCCCCTTGCCACGTTTCACAAAAGTTTAAAAAAAGGCTGCATTTCATGTTAATTTGAAGAGGTTTAAATCGTTTGTTTGAACTATATCTTGTGAAAGAGTGCATATTATTTTCAGGAGAAGATGCACTCTAAATGCGACAATCAGAAAGCAGTCTAAATCTCAATCGGATTGTATAATTGAAATTAAAAAAAACATTTCCACAAAAAGACTTTGAACGATGAATGTGTGCCAATGTTTGATTTTTGCACTAGTACCTCCAAACTTCAATAACAGCATAACAGCATTCATTAAAACTTGAAAGAAATTGATAAAGTACTATGATTAAAGATTTCATATTTATTAAAACATTTTTGGGTTATTAAACTCATTAATCAGACTGAGCAAAACCGGAGAAAATAAAACTGAATGCAAAGCCATCATTATTAGCAGATGGCTGAAGATTATTAATTATTTAAAACGTGTGATCTAATCTGATATATTCTGATACGTTTTAATTTTTTTTAAATCCGTAAGGTAAAGACATGAAGAATTTTACCCACAATACTCAATGAATGAATGACAATTTTTGATGATAAAAGTGGTTAGGAATCCCTAAAAAAGTTATTTAGTTACAGACAGGTGACCTTTATGAAATTATATCACTTCAAAAAAGCACCTGACATCAAATTGGTGTAATATCTTTCCAAATCTTATCTAGTTTATGAGCTCTACTCTGAATAAAAAAACTGCTCACTTGATCTGTGTTAACCAACATCCTATTCTTGCTATACTCCTCTGATTGAAAAACGCTTCCCCCCATTTGCAGAGATACAACCAAGTGAATGAAAACTTCCTGAAGAGCGACCATCCTGCAGTGGCTCGCACCAAACCTCGGCTCTCCTCTCCATTTCCAATCACGAACCCTGCCTTTGGGTCTCACTCTTCGATCACACACTCCTTCCCAGGCCACAACAGCCTGAGCATGAGGCCTGGAGATGGCAGGCGAGAGGCAGACACACAGGAAGTCACACCTTCTTACAATGAGTATATCATTCCACTCCCCGACCTAAAGCCCGACGAAGTTTTCACTGAAGTGCCATCAGAAGGTCCAGTAAGGTACGAACCCCCCTGCAGGAATTAATCTGAGGCTGAAGGAGCAACAGCCATTTTTTTTTCACCACACACCCACTCAACCAGATGTTGAGTCCAGACAGACGTATTTTTATAGCTTATACAAACACGGAGCCAAGCAACGGCTTTACATTACAAATCCATGTTAGCCACACGAAGCTACAGTGGTCTGTTATTTTCCCTTCAAAAAACCTGTTGATCAAATCACATTATGAATTTAAACAGACTAACTTAAACAGTGGCAAACATGTAGGTCTGAATGTGTTTTCCATTTTGGACTATTTGGAATTTATTTTGCTTATAAAATGGCTCATGAGATCTGCGTTTATCACAGTGGTTGGGTTTCAAGTTGTCGGACCCATCACAGACAAAAAACACAGACAAAGATTGGTCAAGAATGTTAAGTCAATCTACCATTTATTGTCCTTCACTTATCCGGGGTCGGGTCACCGGAGCACCCTGTTTCTAAGTGACAGCCCAGACATTCTCCGGAGAAAACTCATCTCAGCTGCTTGTATCCATGAACTCGTTCTTCTGGTATCTGCTCAAAGATCATGACCATAGATGAGGGTAGGAACGTAGGTAAACTGAGAAATTCACCTTTCAGCTCAGCTCTCTCTTAAACACGACAGAGCGGTACAAGCACGGGCATCACTGCAGATGCAGTATGAATCCTTCAACTCCTCCCCTTGGGTCAGGACATCATCCCCAACCTGGAGAGCGCCCTCCATCGCTTTCCGGTTCAAGACCATTATCTCTGATTTGGAGGTGCTGATTCTCCTAGGTGACAAAATGCAAACTTAGTGGAGTCTGACTCTAACTGGTTTCGAGCCCAACTTACTGCCAGCCATTTAAATGATGCTCTGTTTGTCCAAGTTCAAGAAACTACATGTAGAATGTTCGAGGCAACCTCCTCATTCACTGGGGTAAACCCTAAAGTATAAGGACCCCAATAGGACTCCTTCTGCTGCTTGACAGCTAGACTAGGAGCAAGAAGTAAGCCCACTCCTGCTCGTTGTGTCTCAGCAGGGACAACTCCATTGAAGAATAGTGTCTAACCCCCTTTAGTATGCTGGTTCCAGAGCCAGAGCCGTCCATTTAGCTAAGTCCAACTATGTACATCCAGAATCTCTCAGCCTTGCACATGTACCCCTTCCCCACTAAAGTAGTGGCATGTCCAGATTGGCAGATTCTGTAGCCAGGGATCAAATACGATCGCCCATCTCACACTGCCCCTCCTATAGGTGGTAGTCCAATGTTTCCTTTTTGGGCTACGCCCGGCTGGGCCCCATGGATAAAAGGCTGGCCACCAGGAGCTCGCCAGTCTGCCACACCTCCAGGCTTGGCAATAAAGGTGAACCCCATACCCAGAACTGGGTGAAGGAACATTGTGTCCATCTGTGCTGCTCCACATAAAAAAGGTCTTTGGGTTCTGCTTTATCTGATCCCTCATCAAGGACAGGTTTCCCACGAGTAACCCTTACAGGAGAAAAAAAAAAAAACAACAACAACTGAGACCTTAGTTCCTGGGATCACTGGTACTGCACATTCAAATCCGTCCTTTGCAATAAAGTGGGTGCCCAGGAAAGAAACACATTTGTTTTAATATATCCTCAATAACTTTGGTCTGGCAGATAAAGGTCAAAGTCTATATATAAAATATCCACATCTATCTGTTAGATAAAAGGTTCAGTGAATTATTGCTAAGCAATAATTTAGTGAACTATTGTTAATCAAATATCCTAATCCTAATTATAATCCTGATTGCTCTATGAGTAAAATTACCAAATAGATGTAGCTACAATTTGTTTTTACAGCATGTAATATACATTATATGTTTGCTGAGTATTTGTTGAATTTTATTGTTATTTGTTGAGTGCTCCTTTTTATGATCTGTACAACACTTTGGTCTCCCTGGATGTGTAAAGTGTTTTATAAATGAAGGTTATATTATTATCATTATTATTCAGCTTCTTGTTTCCAAGAGGCAATTTTTACAAGAAGTAATAACGATTGACCCACAGTAGTTTATTATTAGCTAAGATCAAATAATAATTTCAGTAATAATGTCTTGTTAATTTCTGTAATTTAAATAAATATCTTTGTTCTCAGCTCTCTGGCTCTGGAGGAGGAGGAGGCTGACTCCACATCTCAGGACACAGCTGAAACTCTTCCAGAGGAGGACAGGGTGGAGGACACCAGCGAGAAGGATGCTCTTCTGGGTTCCATGGGGACACCTGAGGTGGAAGACAGTTTCCTGTAGCCCTGTGTGGGGAAGCAGAGGAAACAAAGTCTCTTTTCTTTAGGCTGAGAAGAAACCCAACTAAAACCGAAATGTAGCAAAAACTGAGACTGAGAATTAATCTCTGTAGTTTCACTGAGCTCTCAAACTGTGCTTCCTCCTTCGATATTTTTATATATATATATATATATATATATATATATATATATATATATATATATATATATATATATATATATATATAAAGGAAAATGGTACAATCTTTCTCGCTTCTCTGGGTGAATGCCAGGAGAGGAATTAGTTCACATTCCTACAGAATCAGTTTAACGAAGGTAGTGTTGGTGTTTACTGTAGTTCCCAGTTCTGCCTGACACTTATAAGGCCTTAGGAGGTTCAGAATGAGTTATTTTGTGATAACTTTAACAGTTTGTCTTCTCAACTGTCTTATTGCAAGCATATTGTAATTTTTGAGAAGGGGGGGTTTGTATATATATTTTTTTTCTTTCACAGAAAAATATTGAAGACCAGCCATTACAAGAAACATCATTGTCTCACAAAAGGGATTAACACTAAACATTATAGACAGTTTACTATGAATTACATTTTTTTTTACGGTTTTCTTACATTGGGTACTATTAGCAGCCTTATTCATTATAGTGTGTTAGTAAAGTTTCATTTCTAGGATTTGAAATGCAGAAATCTTGGCACACACTGTTTGAAAAAAATGTTTCTTCTCCTTTTAGATTTATCCATTGTAATTCTATGCCTGAGTTTTTATTAACATCTAGATTTTCTTTTTTGTAGGCTTATTTCATAGTTTTGTATCGGATTTGCACTTTATTAAGAGAAAATGAGGACATTTGTGTTCAAGTTATAAAGTTACTCTGGGAATGTTAGCTACAACATAGAGCCACTATAGGATAAATCTGGGATTATTAGATTTATTTGAATCAAATCTAATATGTGTGAAAGCAGGGGAAACACTCAAGCAGCATATCACTGCCTTAGCACAAGATGGTACGCATGAGTGTCTTGGTACTGACAGACCTTTTATTCGCAGCTATTACATTAAGGGTTGCTGTAATGTACAGTGTATAAATTCCTGTTATAACACTAAACTGATAAATAATTTCAGAATTTTTCCCACTTCATGTGATAAATGCCTTTCAATATTCGGCACGATTTAAACCCCCTTCCACAGTGGGCAAAAACGTGTAAGCAAAGTGGTACAAAAAAATCGGTGATGACATTTGGAATCGCCACAAGCCTAGTGAACAGTTCTCTCTGGATTCTGGCCTTGCCGTTGCTCCAATGCATATTTTTCTGCGCGGACTTCTCGAAAGATAACACAAAGAAGTAATAACATGCCATTGTGTCCAGCTGTTTATTTGGGGTCATTAAGGCGCTCTTCTGTGAAATCATTTCAAATGCACACAACCATGGCTATCACTACTTAAGTAGGCGTAAGATTGACGTCACTTTACGGGACCATATGGGTGTGTAAGGTTGCCTCAGACCCCTTCGGACTGAGCTGGAGGGAGACCAAGAAAAGGCGCTGGCTTGGCCCAGAGAAAGCCAGTGGAAATGCCCTTAATAGGGGTGGGCCGAGCCGAATAGACCCTAGTAGTCTTCATGAGTAGATATAGCCTATTAACTATAGGGAATATAATTATCTTTAAATAAAGTAGCTCTCTCTGTTGGATTTTTGTGCCATTTGCTCATTCTCATCATTATCTAAAGCCAAAAGGATGTAAAGATTCAAAATTATGTCACTACAAAAATTATACAAAATATGTCACATTAAGGTAAAAAAAATGAAATGATTTATCATTATCTCATTTTCTGTGTCATAAAGGCATCGCTTTTAAAGAGGTTTTTTTTTTATCCAACTCACAATGAAAGCATAATGTGCACACATAAAGAATACTTTCTGTTGCTATGGGTCACTTTTGGCATATTTCCTGAGCATTTAAAAAGCACACAATCACTTGTTTCACAAGCTATGGTACCAAAGCCCTTGTTAACTTTTAGAAATGTATTTTTATATGTTTTTTTTGTATGCTGTAAATGTGTCAATAAATCAAAATTCCGATATTTTGAGTTTTCTGGAATTGTTTATATTAAACTAGTATTTCTGAACACCACACAAATGTGATACAAAATAAAAAAGCCAGAAGAAATTTAACAGGCTTTGATCAAATGAAAGTAAGGATTTCATGTCTTGGTGATAGACCTTTAGTTACACGAGACTTAAAGCTGCTTTCTAGAATATTTGAGGGAGTGGGAGATTTGATTTATTTTGTGAATCCCAATATGGATGCCCCTGCTACGTCGGTATGTGTTACAAAACACCCCAACCTCACACCCCGAGCTCCCTCTAGCCCTGCCTCAACCTTTGTGCATCACCAGTGTTGTCACTGGGGAAAGCAAGCACTATCAAGCATCATCCAATTGTATTTTGTTATGGACATTTCAGAGGTGAGCGACTTCTCCATGAGTGAAACTCTCTTTCCATGTGGCGACTGTAAACAGGAGCGGTCTGTGTACATGGCCGCACTATCACAGCTTTGGAAGTTTATTGAAAGTTGAAGAGGCGAAAACTTGAATTCTATTAGCTGAAAAATATTTTGTATATATGAGTTTATGGGAGGAAAGCGGGATGAGAAGGCAGACGGGTGTGCGTGCAATATTTGTCAAAATTTGTGTGCAATATCAAAGATTGGTTCTGGCAGTGTGTGGGAGAATCAAGGAAAAATCTATGTTATGAACTTTTACAATCCACATTTGAATATTACTTTTGGTGATTTGGAAGGCATAACGGTGAGAAAAACTGTAACATGGGTGAGTGACTAATGCTCAAAATCCTCTGTGGGGGAGTAGACAAAAGGACACTAATGGTGAATTAATGGGTAATTTTATGGAACATTTATTTACAGGTTTGAAATTATATTAGAGCCACTCGATTTGATATTTGGACTCTTGTATTGATTTGATCCAAATATCAGCTCAGCTGGCCAGACAGACCAGGTGGGACACTTCAGTGAATACAATTGGAAGTGATAATTTTCCCATTCTGATTTGATTTGGGCATTTTTTGTTGGTAGAAGAGCATGCAAGAGCTAGACTCCTACATTTTGATATAGGGCACAGTGGAAGGAGTTTACTGAAGTTTGTTCCATGGATCTAGAGCAGGAGATTTATGGTACAGTATTGATACAGTGCAACCGGAAAGTATTCACAACACTTTCAACAAACAAACCTTTTTAATGATACAGCCTTATACTAAAATGGATTAAATTCTTTTTTTCCTTAAAATTCCTACACACAACACCCCATAATGACAATGTAAAAAATGTTTAGATTGTTGCAAATTTTTTTTTTTTTAAAAAGCCCTGAGAAATCACATGTACATAAGTATTCACAGCCTTTGCTCAGTACTTTGTTGATGCACCTTTGGCAGCAGTTACAGCCTCAAGTCGTTTTGAATATGATGCCACAAGCTTGGCACACCTATCTTTGGGCAGTTTTGCCCATCCGTCTTTGCAGTACCTCTCGAGCTCCATCAGGTTGGATGGAAAGTGTCGGTTCACAGCCATTTTCAAATCTCTCCAGAGATGTTCAATTGGGTTTAGGTCTGGGCTCTGGCTGGGCCACTCAAGGACATTCATTGAGTTGTTCTGTAGCCACTCCTTTAATATTATGGCTGTGTGCTTTGGGTCACTGTCCTGCTGAAAGGTGAACCGTCGCCCCAGTCTGAGATCAAGAGCACTTTGGGGCAAGTTTTCATCCAGGATGTCTCTGTACATTGCTGCATTCATCTTTATCTATATCATGACTAGTCTTCCAATTCCTACTGCTGAAAAACATCCCCATGCATGATGCTGCCACCACCATGCTTCACTGTAGGGATGGTATTGGCCTGGTGATGAGAGGTGCCTGATTTTCTCATTGTCTGAGAGTCCCTAAGGTGCCTTTTAGCAAACTCCAGGCGGGCTGCCATGTGCCTTTTACTAAGGAGTGGCTTCCGTCTGGCGACTCTACCATACAGGCCTGATTGGTGGATTGCTGCAGAGATAGTTGTCCTTCTGGAAGGTTCTCCTCTCTCCACAGAGGAATGCTGGAGCTCTGACAAGATGACCATCGGGTTATTGGTCACCTCCCTGACCAAGGCCCTTCTCCCCCTTTCACTCAGCTTAGAAGGCCGGCCAGCTCTGGGAAGAGTCTTGGTGGTTCCAAACTTCTTCCACTTACGGATGATGAAGGCCCCTGTGCTCATTGGAACCTTCAAAGCAGCAGAAATGTTTCTATAACCTTCCCCAGCCTTGTGCCTCAAGACAACCCTGTCTCGGAGGTCTACACTCAATTTCTTTGTCTTCATCCATGGTTTGTGCAACTCAGCTCAATTCTGAGCTTCACGTCAAAGCTGTGAATACTTATGTACATGGGATTTCTCAAGTTTTTTATTTTTGATAAATTTGCAACAATTTCAGAGACCACTTTTTCACATTATGATTATGGGTTGTTGTGTTTAGAATTTTATGGGAAAAATGAATTTAATCCATTTTGGAATGAGGCTGTAACAGAAAAAAATTGTAAAAAGTGAAGCGCTGTGATTACTTTCCGGATACACTGTAGTTGGTGTGAAAGGATTTCCCATAATGTGCAGCTTTATATCCAAGAAAGAAAAGGTCCATAAGAAAGTGTGTGTACCATGATGGATTACAGCATGCAGTGACGCTGTTAACAATAGAATTTGGAAGAAAGTAAGAAAGTATCCGGTGGAATAGGACCAGAAAACTTTTAGAGGCTGAGCAGGGGCAAGTAAGGTCATCAAGCAGTCAAAAAAAAAAGGCTTATTGCACTCGACTCAGTCATGATAACTAAATTTAGGAGGTATGGCCTGCAATACGTACGGGGTATCGATGGGGTGAAACGAATTTGAACCATACTGTTTTAGAAAGTGACGGAGTACTGGCAATTGTTCAGAAAGCAAATTTGTTAGCTAAAGCTTTTCAGTTGGTTCATCGTGGGCTTAACATATGTTAGGAAGAGATCCAGAGGAGAATTTAAGTGCTGGAGCTTCCTAAGCATCAACTTAGCTTTAATTTAGATCATTTGGACTGTATTCATTTGTTTTTCACCATGAATGAACCCTTAATGCAATAAACAGAGGGGGACACACTGCTCCAGGGAAAGATGCTTTGACATATGAGGTATATAAAAGCATGAATGATGAATGATTATTTTTTGGGGGATTAAATTTTGTCCCTGGTGAATAACGTGTAGACAGAAGGGTGTGTCCTTACAGCTTGCAGGCAGGCTGTGGTATTTAAACTGGAAGAGGAGGGATGGTTGTAAATTATTAAAAGGGTTTTAGGGTGAGGAGATGTACCATGGAGTAGATTTTAACTCTGGATTGTGATATTAAGAAGGGAATAGCCTGTAAAGAGGTTCTGGCGGCAGTGTTTTAGATATTGAGAAGGCGTATGGTAGGTTCGACCATAGCTCAGGAGTTAGGAGTTCATCTTGTAACTGGGGGTTGCCGGTTTGAACCCTAGCTTGAACTTTGTCTCGGTTGTTCTTGGTCGTTGTGTCCTTGGTCAAGAAACTCCACCCGTTGCCTGCTTGTGATGGTCAGAGAGCCTGGTGGCATCAGTTTCCAGCAGCCTCACCTATGTCAGTGTGGCATCTGTAGCTACAACATAGCTTCCTATCACCAGTGTCTGAATGGGTGAATGACTGAATGTAGTATTACGCACTTTGGAGTCCTTAGGAATGAAATAACGCACTATCCAAGTACAGGCCATTTACCATAGGTTATGGAGGGAGGAAGTAAAAATTAAATTATATGATGCAGGTATTTGTAATTGTGTTTTAAACTTGGTGCAGGGTTTCCTAAGAAGACTGCACAATTCAGGTCAGGATAGGTAACGCACTGTCTGAACCTTTATCTATTGACAATAGACACCTCAGTGGAGTGTAATGAGTCCAGTTTTGTTTAATGTACAGTAATGATAAATTATATATTTGATCATTTAGATCCTTGTTATGGAATTTCCCTTATTGCTGATATGGGGCTGTGTGGCAGCGGGGGAGTAACGTTAACCTTGTTTATAATAAGTTGCTAAGTGTTTTGGATGGAATTGTAAAGTGGGCCAGTGTTTGGAGTTTTAGAATCTCTGTGGAGAAATCAAAGTTCATTATTTGTGGAACTATGATGAGGTAGGTGTTGTAGATCTCCATCTGTAAGTTACAGCAGTAAAACATTTACATTTCTGGAGGTTTATTTTGATGAAAGGATGACATGGAAAGTGCACATTGAGAAGATGTTGAATAAGTGCCACCAAATCATAAATGTAATGTGATGCCCTACTGGTACAAACTGGGGAACTGATAGACTTCCTTCTAATGATCTATAGAGCCATGATCCACTCAACGTTTGATTATGGTTGTGTAGTTTATAGAAATTCAGTCAAAACCAACTTGGCAAGTTAAACGTGGTCCAGGCCAAAGCAGTTGTTGTGGTGCATTTTGGACTACCTGTGTACCAGCTCTCAGTGGTAATGATGGAAATGCTACGCCAGAAGACACAGCTTAAGCCAGCCCTCCAGTTCTCAGGAACACAGAGAGGGTGATCCTGGGAGAAGGCTCCTTGAAGAAACTTGGGAGGCAGGAATCAGGGTTAAAGGAACAATTATCTTAATGGCGAGAGATGAACTCCTACAGCTCAGACAGAGGTCTACAGCGGCTGTGGTTGTCTGGCCTCCAGTTCTAACTTGGTTGTCCCCATGAGTAGAATTGGACTGGTCTGTAAAAGGAGGCTCTTAAAAAGAAGGTTAGAGGGGAGTCTGCATCAGCATTTTTGAGAGACTCTGCTAACTAACTGGGCTGATCCTCTTCAATTTTTTACTGATGGATTTGTGGATCCCTGGTGTCAAAGAGGTGTATTTGGAGTACATCTTCCTTCTCTGTCCCTGAGTCGTGTAGATGCCTCCCACATGGAATGAGGCCTGAGAGAGTTGTGATCTGCTCTGCTTCAGCTGTTGTTTTATCAACCCTGGAATTAGGAACATCCCAGACTAAGCCATGCTTTGCTTATTTTATACAAAGCAGAAAAGGGGGAGATAGAAAAAGGTTTTATGTGGGTTCAAGCTCACGCCAGGATTGTTGGGAATGAACTTTCACATCAGATTGCAAAGGGGGAATTAAATCATAGTCATGGATGTTGCTTTTGGCCAGTCAGAACAATGTAGTTTCATTAAAAAGAAAATGATTCCCCTATGGCAGCATGAGTGGGACTAAGAAAGGAATGGTAGGCATTTGTAAAAGTATTCAGAGGCTTTTTAGTAACATTGCAACCTGGGGAAGCAACAAAACATAGCAGGTCCTGATAACAAGATTGTGGATTGGTCACCTTGGACTTGCTTCTTGAGTATAGAGGATCAGCAAATATAATGTCCTCTGTGAGAGTTGTGGAAAAGAAGAGACTGTGTTACACGTTTTAATGGAGTGTTGTAGATTTGATGTTCAAAGAAGAGTTCTTGTTTCTTGACTGTTTGATCTGGAATTTGATGCTATCTCTAGCAGGACTTTGCTTGGTCCCAGTGTGCACCACCAGTAAATCTGTAAGGCTTTTATAGATTTTATTTGTTCCTCACTGGACTTTGTAAAAGGGTGTGAATTGGGGGGGCAGCAATCCCTCCTCAAAAGAGAAATGCAGCAATGCGCCATCTGGGGTGCAGTCTGCCAGAAAATATTAGAAGAAAAAGAAGAAGAAAGCGGGACTTACGAAGAATAACAAATATTTTTGAGCACTAGCCTTTTATCATAGTATTTAACCATACTATAATTTTAAAGATTTATAAAACTTTCATACACAAAAATATTCTAGCTGTAACACTCAGATGTGCCTTTTCAGGGATAAAACCACTGAGAGAGAAATAGATTTATCCTTTATCCTTTTCCTCCTGGCTCAGCACTTCTGGGTTTGATGCATTACTCTTTCTTAAACAGAAGCATTAACGGGCAGAGGTATGACTGCCATTAATTATATTTACTATATAGCATGCATAAGGGATTTCAGGAATTTGAATGCTTGAGTGGATTCTGGTCTTTCTTAGATAACTGCCGTCTATGCATTGTCTTCCATTTATCCGAGATCAGGTTACATGGAAAACAGGTCCTGAGGAGAACCCCATACATTCCTTTCCCCAGCGACATCCTACAGTTAACTCTGGAAGGTCCCAAAGCCTTCCCAAGCCAGATGGGATACACGTCCCCCCTAGCGTCTGCCTTACGGTCTTCTACCAGAACATGAACGGAAAAACTCCAAAGGGAGCCACCCAGAGGGATTCCAGATCAGGTGCCCTAACCACTCTATCTGACTGCTTTCTAATAAAGATATGCAGCGGCTCTACTCTGAATTCACCACTGATAGGGAAACACCTTACTCCATCTCTGAGGGTGAGTCCAGCCACCATCCAGATGAAGCTTATTTGAGACACTTTTATCTGGAAAGTCATTCTTTCCATCATGATCCATATGTCATGACCTTGGAAGGTAGAAAAATAGCTCACAGGTCAGCTGCCTTTTATTCATTTCTTTTTTTTTCACTGCAGCACACTCTGATATAATGTGTCACTCGACTTGGTCAGTGGTGTTTTAAAAATGGAAAGCAGAAGGAGTAAAGATGGCACTGAGAAGGCTAGAAATAAAAAGAGGAATGTTCTGTAAACAGATGCAGCTAAATGTGTGAAAAATAAAACCTTTTTCTCTAAAACAAGATTGCTGTTTCTGATATTAAATGAGGACGATGAAGAGTGGAAGGCAAGATTCTGAACTTTGCCTGCAAAGCAAAATTATTTGTTGATTCAATAAATTGTATGGCGTTGTAATTAACATTTGAATTGTTTTGAGGATGTTTGGAAGCAAATGTTGCATTCTGATCACAGAGAAACATGTCTATAATTAACAAATTCAAATAAAAAATGCTTTTTTTCACACAACAAACTCACCAAGTAACTCATAACATTGTATTTAAAAAAATAAATTTAATTCAAAAACAGACTAAAGTCAAAAACCTTTAAGTTTCAACAATCATAGCTTAAGGATTTAGTTTTCCTTGGGGACTCATATGGGCAGTAATCACCGTTCAATCATGCAGTATATACATTATAATTAATCCTATTAAACAGCATATATGAACTATATAAAAAGTAACATGAGATCCTAGCTGAGTCAGAACTACATTAATGAAACTGACCTGAAATGATCAGAAGTCTTGTAAAAAGGAGAGATTTATGCAGAAAATTATGTTCGTTTTAAAAATGTGATTTTTGTGTCAGAAGCAGAGATAAGAGCCAGTATTGATGAAGCATTGCTCCTGTCAGTAGGGAAGGAGCAGTAGTGTGGACAAGCAAGCATTATTTTTCAATACAAACACTTTCTATGTCCAAATAGAGAAATCAATTATTTTAACTCACAAAGACCACAACGGAAAAGGATTGGAATGAAGGTAATAAGAAATAAGCCTGCATATTTTGGTTAAAGTTAAACTGTGTTTAGTATCAAATGTGGTAAAGCTATACAGATTCATATTTCCTATTGTAAAACAGGTTCGGGTGAGTCTGGGGTATTTGGACAGTGACAGTGAGAGCAGAGTCTCTACTCAGGGTCTCATTACAGGGGCAGCATTTCAGAATAGATTCTGATATTTTGAAAAGGGAAATGTTGTAAAGAATGTTGGAGATGTACACTCCTGTTAAAATAAAAATCTACATTGTAAATCAACCATAACTTGCATGGAATTGGAAATATATATATATATATATATATATATATATATATATATATTTTAATACAATGAGTAACAAGTGTAGTATACAGAACATTGCAGTGTTGTAGATAAAATGTAAGATTATATTTATATGATTTTGAACAATAATCAGTTGTGATATAAAGTGGTCCTTGTAGTGACATACAAGTTGTTACAGAAAGAACAAGATCTCATACGAACCTTGAAGCTAGGATATGGAGCGCTAAATTTAAGTGAATGTAATTCCTATAAATCAAACGATATTCTATTGTACTGGAACAAATCTGACTGCAACTTGGACTGAATTTGATGCTAGTTGAATATACTGCAGATTAAACCTGCACTGAGATTACAACTCGTTGACAATTGGCATCATAAAGAATCTACTATAAAATCATGTTGTTGTTTTTTTCCTGAAATGCTTTAACTTTCTTCAGTCCATAACTATCCTATTTACCCATACTTTTGGCAGACAGAAAAGTCTGACGACTAAAGTTCAGTACTGATGCAAATTTAAAGCTCCACCTCTATGGCTGTTTTACTGGGCCTCTGTCAAATTTCAAATAGCCGATTAATTTGTCAAGCATGATAAGTTGAACCGCCTCAACTGTGACACATGCACAGTTCCCTCCACCCTCCAGCTCACTGATGCTTGCTGTGTGACTGTAAACAAGCAGAAAGGAGGAATAAGGGAGCAGACAAACAGAGTGGGAGGAAAAGACTCGTGTGTCCGTGTTTGGATGCTGGGAACTTCCAAAACCCAGGGAAGTTATTACATCCCTCCTTCAAGAGTGAAGACATCTGCAGGTGAGAATATTTAACTTTAAATTAGCATTCAATCATGGAAAATCTTGCTTTTTCTCAGTTTGCTAATAACCAGTTATATAGAAGGCGTTCTTGCAAACAAAGCTTCTCTGAGTGGTTACAAAAGAGAAGTAAAAGAAGGGTTGCATTGGCTACTTAAGTTCCCAGTCAGTTTTCCTATTTCTCTGTCTTTCTCTCTCCAAATGCAGAGTGTTTAGAAGCCAGTGCTGCTTTTTAACCAGCAGGTCTGGAGTTTATCCATGATGGAGTCCTACCTCACACTGTTGCTGGCGCTTGTGGCCTCAGGAGCTTCAGGTAAGACGAGTCATACACTCCCAAGATAAATTAATTTGATCATTCTTTTTGATGTCCTATTTCAGCCTTTGTCATCTGCAGCTTCAAGTGTGTATTCTACAAATTAAATATGGTGAATTAAGTATTACTTTTTTGGAATTATGGGTGAAGGCATAAAACTGTAAAAAGGTTAGTCATATCCATATAGATTATTTTTATTTGCTTAAAACAAGTTAATGAAATGTAAAATGTACTTGTGGTTTGTAGAAATTGTACACCATACTGTGTCTAATAGGCAGGAAAATCAACAAGAACATCATGAGTTGTTAGTGAGGCCATTCTTCACATTGTTTCTCCTTTTTCCCCTCCAGCCGCATTTCAACACAACTTTGATTGAGATAAATAGTTATCACCCACCAGCTATAATTTAGCAGTTTAAAGTATTTCAATTTCAACATGTGAATTCATTTAATATTGGTCTGATTGGGAGCTGAATGGATATGGTTTGCTTGCTCTTGGATCACCTCATGAGATCTAATTGGGGTTGTTTTCATCTTGGGTAAAAAGTTCACTCACTTGGACAAAAGGAATAGAGAGGAAGCTGTTTACAGACACACCAAGGGTAGGCACAGAACTGCTGATTAGTATGAAACATTTGAATCCCAGTTACTGTGAGAAATATTGTGGTGAAGATAGAAAATGCTGAAGGTGGAATCTCAGTTCTCCTTCAAGATTCATTTGACAGTGTTCTAAAAGGAAAATTTGTCCCAATATTGAAAGTGAGGAGACTTAGATTAAAGGTTCAGAATAGATCTGACTTAATCCCCATAAAATCAGCCCTAATTTGATTCATAATACTTGCTTGTTGTTGATTACAACAGGCTATTATGAATCTCTGAGTCCTTAATAAACCAATACAAGAGATTTTTGTTCTTCAAGCAAAAAGGGTTTATTCCTTAACGTCTATTTTACCAGTTATTTGCTTACCAAATAGTGAATAAAGTTGTTCTTTTCATGTTCCAATTCCTGTTAAACATATATGCTTTTATACCGAAGAAACAATCCCTGAATCAGATTTATTTATTATTTTTTGATAGATAGCCAGAATAAGAAAAGCAGAACTGAGAAACATGCACAAAGAAGATTCAACTTCAAAATAAGTCTGACTCATTTAATAGACAATCGAAACTAACAGACTAAAAGAGTTACTAAATGTTAATTGATCTAATGACCAATATGTTATTTTGTTAAAACAGTGGAATGGAGGCGTCCGATTATCAAACTCAATTCCAAGGTGGTGACAAGCCCAGAGGCTGTGGTCAGGGTTGGGAGGCCACTGGAGCTGAGGTGTGAGGGCAATGGACCTGTAAGCTGGCAACCCAGGCTGTTGAAACACAGGCGCTATGTGTCCAGGGGGAATTGGAACATCCGCACATTCAAGGTGGAACGATCCTCGGCGGAATTCACTGGAACATACAAGTGCTTCTACAGCGCTGGACCAAAATCCAATGATCTGGTCTCTTCATTGCATGTTTATGTCAAAGGTGAGTGGGATTAGTTGAGCGTTGTTGCATGACTATATTTCAATAATTATTAGAGCAAATTATTCACATTGCCATTTGCTTATTGCAGACCCACTGCGAGTGTTCTGGACCAGCAGCACATCTCTGCGTGTGGTAAAGAAAGAAGGCGAGAACTTTCTGCTGCCCTGCCTGCTAACAGACCCCTCAGCCACCGATATGAGCCTCCGCATGGATAACGGCACCACTGTGCCGCCAGGCATGAATTTCACTGTGGACAGGCACCGTGGTATCCTCATCCACAGCCTCCACCCAAGCTTCAATGCCGACTATGTGTGCACAGCTAGGGTCAATGGAGTGGAGAGAACCTCCAGGGCTTTTTCCATCAATGTCATTCAAAGTGAGATTCATTGGCCTAAATTTATTAAAACTTCCTCAACGTCAAACATTCAACATATTTTCTTCTTGCTCTAGAGCTTCGCTTCCCTCCATATGTCTTTTTGGAGACAGATGAATATGTACGGATAGTTGGGGAAGAAATTAAGATTCCCTGCACAACCCACAATCCAAACTTCAACTACAATGTCACATGGAAATACACAACAAAATCGGTCAGTGGAAGGCATTTTTAAAGACCTGTCTGTA
Organism: Apricaphanius iberus; assembly: GCA_028564705.1. NCBI lineage: Eukaryota > Metazoa > Chordata > Actinopteri > Cyprinodontiformes > Aphaniidae > Apricaphanius > Apricaphanius iberus. Next base: position 923,808 of record JAPXFQ010002076.1, read on the forward strand.
GCATTTACCTGGACTTTGGCTCAGATTTTAATTTATCCTTTTAGAACCCAACAATAGAGGAGACAGTTCGCTCAAATGGAGAGAATCGTCTGGATATTCAGAGCATCTTGACAATCTCTGCTGTGGACCTGGCAGACACAGGAAACATCTCCTGCATTGGTACTAATGAAGCTGGGGTGAACAGCACTACTACATACCTGCTGGTTGTTGGTAAGAAGCAAGACAGCCACATCTTCTGTGCTTAATTTTAATATTACATAACATTATCGATTTTCTGGACTTTAATTATGTCAAACAGATAAGCCCTACATCAGATTGCTGCCCCAGCTCTCACCAAAACTGGCCCTCATGGGTCTTTCTATTGTGGTGAATGAAGGAGAAGATCTGGAGCTGAGCTTGCTCATCGAAGCCTACCCTCATATTACCGAGCACAGATGGCTGACTCCGACACACCCTAATACATCCACACAGGAGCACAAGTTCATCCGATACAACAACAGGTGCAGGCATTGTCCAACATGTTAGACTGCACTAGAAAAGAGGAAATTGTTCAGAAATGCTGTCAGTGCATTTTGTGTAAATTTGACCAGGAACATGAAGGTCATCATATCTCCACTTAGGTCAGAAAAACTGCTAAAGGGAAGAGCGAGGTTCTGTTTTTAAAATGTTGACTTACGTAGGAGTGATACATAGGAACTGTCTGAATAAAAAAAACGCAGACTTAGTCACTTCTCCCTACTCTGTAAAGGTTTCTTTTTTTTTGTTAAAAGATATATTTTGTTGTTTTTGTTCTTTGTCAGATACCACGCGACTCTGCAACTGAAGAGAATGAACATACAGGAGCAGGGAGAGTATACTTTCTATTCAAAGAGTGATTTGACTAATGCATCCATCTCATTTCAAGTCCAAATGTATCGTAAGTGACACAAACTAAACTGTTTTTTTTTCTTGGATTAAAAAAGGATATCCTTGACCAACAAGTGGATTTTGCTTCTGATTGGTAGAAGTAAAAGTTACAGAGCCCTGCAAGTGACAGTAGAAAAAATATATTAAAAAAATTGATTTCTGGAAATCCTGAAAAGATTTTTAAGATCTCTCAAAAAATTTGTGAGATCCAGCAAAAATGTCAAAAATAGTGTAGCTGCAGACAAAGCGGAGCTGCCTCTATCCTGGAGATCTTACAAAAGTCCCTCTGAGTCCAACAAAACATTTTCAGGATGTCAGAAAACTTTTTGGGCATCCTGCAAAAGTAACTCAGAATTTGTATTTATTTGTTGAAAAAGTAACCTTCCTTGCAAGGTTGCCAGGGCTATCTCCAATGCTAGCAGTTAATGGGCGAAAGGCAGGATACATTCTGGACCGGTTGTTAGTCCACTACAGGGAAACACAAAGGCAAACAACCAAGGATGCACACACTCAGTCCTAGGGGTAATTATGAGAGACCAGTTAACCTTAGAGTCAGGTTTATGGACTGTGGGAGAAAGCTGCTGGACTTTGAGAGAACTGGCAATTTCATGGAGAAAACATAGAAAGTGCATAAAATGCCAAGGGCAGCACTTAAAATTATGCATTTCTGCTGCAAAGAAAAAGTACCAACCAATACACCATTGAGAAATGCCACAAAGGTAACTCAAAATAATGTTTGTTAGATCTCACAAAAGAAATTTGGGACCTAAAAAAAAAACTTCTGCAGGATCTTGCAAATTTAACTCAGGATGTCACAAAACCCTTGTAAGATTTTATAAAAGTATATTTTATGTGTTGTTGTTGTTTTCAACAGACAAAGTCTAAAGTCAATTTATATAAAAAGTCAATGTTTATTTTTTTCTGTTTGATCACTGCCAGAGAGACCTAATGCAGTTGTCAGATGGGAAAATGTAACTACTCTGACTTGCACCTCGTTTGGCTATCCGGCCCCGAGGATTATCTGGTATCAGTGTCTGGGAATACGACCCACGTGAGTACAACCTGACTGTAATGTCTAATAAGTTGACACTAACATTACAAAACAACCCCAACATTAGACATTTACATGTTTAATATTATTTTATTTTTCTCTCTCTGTGGTCTAGATGTAATGAAAACAACTCAGGGTTGCAGTTAGCTATCCCTCTCCAGGCTCCCACTGTGGAAGTACAGAGGGAAGAGTATGGACCTGTGGAGGTGGAGAGTGTCCTCACGGTTGGACCGTCCAGTCAGAGGATGACTGTGGAGTGCGTAGCTTTCAACCTGGTTGGCGTGAGCCGAGACACGCTTGCCATGGAGGTGTCTGGTGGGGATCTGACTTTTACTCCAGATCTTAAATATTGCAATCACAGTTTTTCATTTTGTTTGTTATAAACTGAAACATTAACCTAAATGTTCTCTAATCAAACAGACAAGCTCTTTAATACCACCTTGAGTGGAGCTGCAGGGATATTGGCAATCCTCCTGGTACTGTTGGTCATTTTGCTTTACAAATACAAGCAGGTAAATACATTTTAAATACTGAAAGCTCCAAATAGTGAGAGGTTTTCATCCCGAGTGAAAGACTGCACAGATGTTTACAGATTTATATGAATTGAAGAGTTGTTTTTTGACTTTAATTTGCAGAAACCCCGATATGAAATTCGTTGGAAGATCATAGAGACGAGGGATGGCAACAATTACACTTTCATTGACCCAACGCAGCTGCCCTACAATGAGAAGTGGGAGTTCCCGAGAGACAAACTCAAACTAGGTTACATACATGCTGACATTATTTAAACACATAATCATACATTTTTGGATTAACAGTGAACTAAATTCTATTAAATTTGATTAAGGGCACTTATAAAAGAACAAAAAGTGCCTCATCTCGAGGCACTTTACAAAACAAGCTAGTCCAATTCATATCCAGTCATGCAGAATACAAATGTGTTAGTGTTTCAAATTGATCCAATTTTGTCTTATCCAATCAAATTGCAAATATTCAAGTTGAATCTTAAGTATTAAATTGTGCAAACAAGATCTACCTAATAGATCTCAACTGATTGCATTGAGTCATTGACTTCAGGAAGCATGTGGTGGCAGTGGAGAGGAAAGGCTCCCTTTTAACATGATCTTCCAGCAGAACCAGTCTTAGCATAACAATAATAACCATCCAATAAAAATAACCATCTGAACAACCAAATGTAGCCTATTGTAAAAGCTGGCTAAAAACAAATATGACTTATAAAAATAATACAGCATAATCCTGATCAACTAGCAGAAAGCACTTGAAATTTTGACCCTCTGTGCTTTGTTTCTAAACAGGAAAGATTTTGGGTGCGGGTGCATTTGGAAAAGTTGTTGAAGCAACGGCTTACGGTCTAGGGAAAGAGGACAATGTCATGCGTGTGGCTGTGAAAATGTTAAAAGGTAAGGTCTGCTATTTATCAGAGACATGGTATTTCACTCAAAGGAACCCAGAAAAATTGTTAAATGTTTCAGTGTGGTCTGTACTGTGTTTTTGCAGGCAGTGCCCATTCAGATGAGAGGGAGGCTCTAATGTCTGAGCTGAAGATCTTAAGTCATTTGGGGCACCACAAAAACATAGTCAATCTGCTTGGGGCCTGCACTTATGGAGGTCAGATGTCACAAAATATTGCTCATGACACTGTTGAATCTATGTGAAATCAAGTGTTACAAGGTTGCTTGTAAGAACTTTTAAAGTGTATTTCCTCTCCAGGACCAGTGCTTGTGATCACGGAGTACTGCAGCCTTGGCGACCTTCTGAATTTCCTGCGCCAGAAGGCAGAGACTTTTGTAAACTTTGTTATGAATATTCCTGACATTGGCGAGAGCTCGACCGTTTATAAAAACATTTGCATTCAGAGGCAGTTTATCAGAAGGTTTGTCATCAACTATGGAACCTAATGGCATAGGATGAATCGAAAGAAAAATCCACTTATTATGATAATTTCTTCAACAGTGACAGTGGGATCTCCAGCGTGGCCTCGAGCAGTTACCTGGAGATGAGACCCAGTCAGCTGCCAAACACAGAACAATCTCGAGGTACAAGCAGCTCCGAAGATTGGTTCGACACAGCAGAAAAGAGTGAATAACTCATTAGACATCATCTTCCTCTGATTGTTGTTCAGAATCGGACTGTGAGGAGACTGGTGACTGGCCACTGGACATTGACGACCTGCTTAGATTCTCTCTTCAAGTTGCACAGGGCCTTGACTTTCTTGCTGCTAAAAACGTAAGAATGTACAAAATCTATATAAAAAAACACTTCTGTATAGGAGCAGCTGCTTTGCCATTCCTGGACAGGGTAGCATAGTAGAGAAGACATTTCTACTGATGACAACTTCACTGTGAAAGGAAGACTGTGAAATCATTCATGGAGTGTTAGAACGGGAATTTCCCTCTTTTTTATATCCACTTACTGGTAATAGTTTGACGCCTTTAAACATAAAATTGATGCTATATTAAGGAAACACACTAAACTGAAACGGCGAGATAAATTGTGTGGCTTCCTTTTTCTTTAGTGTATCCACCGAGATGTTGCCGCCAGAAATGTCCTCCTGACCAGCCGCAGAGAGGCAAAGATTTGTGACTTTGGCTTGGCCCGAGACATCATGAATGACTCCAACTATGTTGTGAAGGGCAATGTAAGCACTTGAGTACATATCTACTAACTTTGAACCCTGTCTGACAGCATGATAACATTAAGTACAAATACAACCGTGTAATGGCATCACGGCTTTTAAAAAATAAGCAAAAACAAAAATCTGTAGTGTAATAATCAGTGTAGGGCATTTTATATTAAAAAAGGAGTTATAGTTACAAATTACTTTTTCAAAAAAGTTACAAATTACTTTTTCAAAAAAAGTTACAAATTACTTTTTCAAAAAAAGTAATTGAGTCAGTAATGCTGTTACTAAAGTTAAAGTAATAAGTAATTCAGAACAATAACTGTGGTGTTACTTTTATGTTCTATAACAGTTAAGTTTCATCTGTAAAATCAAATATTTTTATAACTGAATGACGAATAACAAAAACACCGTATACAGTGTTTTAGAACATTTGGTATTTGAACTTGACTTAAGATGCAGAAAAAAATTATGATAAAATATATATATATATATATATATATATATATATATATATATATATATATATATATATATATATATATATACACTTATGATAATATTGTCTAACACTTTTATCCGGTGTTTCTTTGATTTTGAAACATGGACTCAAACAACAACGTAAAGTTAACACCAGTCAAATCTAGTACTGACTTAAGTGCTTACTGTCAGAATATTAAACATTTTTTGAGTTAATTTTCCAATCCTACTCCATGTGCTCAGGTTCCTAGCATGCAGTCGGCTGCCTAACAGACATGATAGTCTTACCTTGATAATTATCAACAGTTTTCATGCAATGACAGTCATGTTTTTTTCTTCACCAGATATATTTCAGAACAGACAAAAACAGTAGAAAGCAGTCGAACCCCCCTTCCAGCCAGCTGACCAGCAATGTCAAGCAATATGTAAAAAGATGCGGAAAAAATTATACTGATAATGGAACTCGGAACTTCATATACATTTCCTTAAAGTTTAATAACAATACTTTTAAACTGATTAATTTGAGTCAAACCTTAAGAGTGTTTTTTTTTCATAAACTTTTTACAATAGTCTGTTGGTAATCTGGGCCATTCCTCCAGAAAGACACTTTGTTAATTACGTTTTAAGTACTTTGGGATAATTGTCGGTATAAAGAATAATTTTTAGCAAAGCTTTCACTTTCTGGTTGATGTTGTGTGATCTTAAAGTATTTCCACATCATGATTTTTTCCTCATGATACCATCTTTGTAAGTCAAAATGTCTCTCCAGCACTACACCAAGATAACAGAAAGAGACCCAACCGCAGTTACAATGGCACCACTGTATATCCAATCCATACCGGGAGTCTCAAGCGGAAGTTATTTGGAGTCCTTCCTTTCTCGTCTCAGATTGGTTAGCCTGCTTATTACTAATCCTAACATTTAAGGAGCATTGTCTAACCCTAACTATTTTCCTAATCCTAACATTCGAGAAGCAGTACCTAAACCTAATGTGATTCATGTATTTATTTTAACATGTAGGATAATCTGCAGAAGTTGGGACCTAGCCTCCTAACGGGTACAATTCCAATATACTTCTGCTTGAGATTTCCGGTGTAGATTGGATATATGGCAGGACCCTTGCCACCCATTGTAACTGTGGGAAAGGTACTCTAGACATAACATAATGCTGCCACCTCTGTTCCTCTAAATATAACAATGGGAAGGCACTTCCCAAGTTTTAAGTTGCATTAGACCACAAAATATTGCTAAAACTTGAAGTGTTTGTCATGGGTGTATTTGCAAACTCCAATCAGTTTTTATTTGATATCAATATTTATCAGCATTTACAAAATAGCTTATGCTTTTGTTTTGGGGTTTATACAAATATTTTACTTCAAAACACGCTTTTCTCTGGAACTCCAAACCTGTCTATTCCAAAACAGTGTAAAAGCCTGAGTATCCTACATTGTTCATACTTGTAAATAATCATTTGAACCGATAAACACTTTCAGGTATCTGGACATTATACCAAAGGATGAAGAGAGGTTCACAATGCTCTTCCTCATACAATGCCGGATTTGTTTTGCTTCCATACAAGGAAGCGGTGTCATTCCATCATTAAATAGATCTATGTAAACTATCTATGTAAACTGAATTACACTAAAGTGATTGAAAAATCTCTCTAATTATTGTAGCATTTAGCAAATGAAAACAGTTGTTATAATCCTAACTGATCTAAAACAATAAATGCCCTGTCATGTCAGACAGCGATAATAAAATGTTTTGTGTATTTAAACATCTGTTTTTTTAACTTGTAAGATTCATTCATTTATTCATTCTGAGATACCAAATTCAATTTATGTCTCTGTGAAGGCCCGTCTGCCTGTGAAGTGGATGGCCCCAGAGAGCATCTTTGACTGTGTCTACACTGTGCAGAGTGACGTCTGGTCCTACGGCATACTCTTATGGGAAATTTTCTCTTTAGGTAGGAATTTTCTTGCATACACCTAGTCAGTCATGGCATACTTGCAAAAATTATAAGCTTTTTGTTTTTTCTGTAGGCCAGAGTCCATATCCCAGCATGGCTGTGGACTCGAGGTTCTACAAGATGGTGAAGCGCGGCTATCAAATGTCCCAGCCTGATTTTTCTCCGCTTGAAATGTAAGCTTTGGCATCTTATCTATAGGATTCTCCTTGTAGCAACTAGCTCAGCCCATATTTTAAATTTCCTAATGATAAACCTCTGCCTAACATTGCTTCATTGTCAGATGTGTTTGAGTGGGGTATCAGGTGACTATCAGCAGGGTTTTTACAACTGACTGACATATTTTTCTCCTAGCACTTAGCTTTTCAAGGCATGAGCGGTAGTCATTGTATTTTGTTGTTGGCTTGCATGTAACTGATGGAATAACAAGCAAGTGACATTTTAAGATGATGACATTTAGGCTGATGATTAATTCTAAGTTGAGTAGAGCATCACACAGATGAAGCAGCTGGCCAGGCAAATGTTTATCGCAGCATAACAAAGACGTTTTTTCTTTCCACTCTGATGTGCACAGGCCTATCTCATATCTGAAATTACTGATACATGAGATAACTAAATGAAGTGCTTCACTGCTTCACAGTGCTTTTACTTCACTTAAACTCAAATTCAGCAAGCTTAAAGTAAAAAGTGAAAAAGTAAAGGGTACCTCAACATCGGTATACAACAATTTAGCCCCGCTGTCACACAAGTTCGAATGACTGAGCAGTGGAAATGGATGGGACAAAATCTGAGTCAGGGCCTGATCATCTGTTGTCGTGGTGTGAGTCAGGCCTCGGTTCTGCCTGTTAGCCACATGATCACAGAGCCAGGAAGCCATGTAACTTGATATTTCACGGCCTCAACTGGGACTCGAGGGCCGATGGTTCTTATGAACGAGCCTCTCTCATTGAACTGCGTCACTACCTACTCTGACCTTGCTGTTTGTTGCCTAAGTTGGGGTTTGTAGAGTTTTATTGACAACAATCAGAGACCCCTCCTTTCTGTCCTATTTCATTCCAGGTATGCCATCATGAAAATGTGCTGGAATCTGGAGCCCACAAAGCGTCCAACCTTTAATGAAATTGGACAAATGATAGAAAAACTACTGGAGGGCCATCTTGAGCAGGAGCAGGTGAGTTACTGTTATTCAGGGCTGGTTTAATCAAATCTGTTAAAGGAATAGAAGCCATGTGATGCTCCAGACAAACCTTGTTTCATTTAAATCTCAAAGAGACAAAAGATTATGCTCTTATCCTAATTGATTAGATTTGTGGTTCACAAAATTTTTATATAAAGTACCACTTCACTAAATGTACATTTTCCAAATATCAAACAGTCTTTTAAACCGGTTATATGGTTATATAACAGGAGATAGACTGTGAACAATCCTATTCATTTGTGCTACATGCTTATTGTGAAAAATTGCCACTTCAAAGGTGAACAAAACAGTGAGATCCCTTAAACTCTGAAAGATTGTAGTTTCTTTCTTACCAACCAAGACTTTAATGTCAAAAATGGTTTGCTTTGTGTTTGAAATGTAGAGATAGCTGGAGAAACAGGCAATGTGTGTCTTTCTGATCATTTGTGTCTTATTAAATCTTTACATGTGCACAGTCCCATGAAAAACAATTAAATTGACAGTGTGGGGGTCCTGTCACTACCACTCCAATATATCATGCGCCCTGGTTACTTGGGCCTTCAGTTGACTGGTTAGTGTGCATGACGTTCACCCTGGAGTCTGGGAATTGAATACCACACAGGCCCCTATTGTGCACCTTGCCACACTAAGACTGTGTTCACATCGCTCAAGACGTCAACGCCCAGAATGGCAAGATTAAATATTACGTCTAAGTCTCCATGATGCTTTTAGCACAGCAATTTTTTTAATGTTTTCTGCTTTCCAAACTTCAAGGTGGTAAAACCTAGCAATGCAGAAGTTAAGCTAGCTGAAACTTTGGAAACAAAGTGATAGACCTTTGTAACCAGTCTGCAAATGAATAAATGCCCTTTTCAAAGGCTGTGGAATTCGAGTAAACCTCAAGGAGAGCCATTATCCACACAAAAAAAGTAATATGTTGAAACTTGATGCTGACCCATCTGAGAAGTCTCCAAATCAAACCAAAAGTATCTCAAGCCCTGTAGGCCTTATTTGTCTTACTTATAGTCAGAGTTGATACAATGATGTCAAGAGAGTGGTAGGAGATGGTATCGACGAGTTCGAGGTAAAAATACGACATAAACATGAGACTTGTTTCCAACGTTGGAACTTCTGGGTAATTTTACTGGACCTTCATGGTATGCACGTCTGTTTTTCACCAGGCTTGCGTGAAAGCACCACTTCACATGCCATTTCTAGAACCAAACAGGTACTGGCCAGAAAGAGTTGCTTGTGGTTAAGTCGCTCTGATTGGTAGTATCCTATTAGGAATTTATATGCGCAGACATTGCCAAAAAAACGGCATATGTAATTTTGGAAGAGTTGCTGGCGAAGCTGTGTACAGACTAACAACATAGCGAACAGAAATGTTGCAACCGTTTCTACTTCTTCCAGTCTCTTAGTATTATTCTCTGCCATTCTCAGCTTCTTTTTACACTAATCACTAACATGGCTCTCTGTGGTCCGGATATGCTGAAGTCTTTGCAAATTCCTTAAATGACCAATTTCGTATGGAGACACAATGGCTGAGAGGACCAAGGCAGTAGATTTTCACTCTCCCCTTCCCCCCTCCCAGAAATGCCCTGGAAGTCATCCAGTGGCAACCGGCCTATAGTGATGATCCCCAAGATTTGTGTTAAAATATTCTTTGGACCAAGTAGACCTAAACAGAAGTCTTTGGGAGTTATACATCCTGTTATAATTCCCATAAAATTAACCGAGCATTTCTCGAGGATAAAATCATACCTACAGATAAACATGGTGGTGGCGGTGTGATGTTCTGTAACCACTTTATTGCAGGGCCTGGGTGATGGGCTCTAGTAGATGAAACCATGAATTCTACTTTCAACCATGAAATTCAGAAGGAAAGTGTCTGCCCATCAGTTCGCAACATTTGTTTGGGTGTATTTGGGATGTAACCACAGGACAATGATCCAAAGTACACCAGCAACTCTTTTTTCTGTGTTTTTTTCTTAATAATCCAATTAAATTAAATCCAATTCCAATTATGTGGCTTTAAATAGACCAGTCATGTTCAAAGAACCGCAAAGGTGTCTGAGTTAAGAAAACCATACAAAGCAGAGGGAGCCAAACATTTTCCACAGAAATGTAAAGACCTCTTTGTTAGGTATCACAAATGCCGGATGGTATCTATTGCCATCATGAGCAAGATTATTAGGTTTAACAGTTGGTTATTAGGTTTAACAGTTGATTATGTTGTTACTTAGGAACAGCTGTTATGGATAGTTTTCTTCCTTTAATAAATATCAATGGTAATTGCTTTTGTATTTGCTTTGGTTATCTTTTTTCTGATATTTGAAATTAGTTTGATAATCTGGAACCTGCAAATAACAGAACAAAAACCAGAAGAAATCTGTAAAGGGCGAATACTTTTTTACTGCTCCGTTAATACATGTACAGTGGTAAGAACAAATATTTCATACATTGCTATTTATTTAAGTTTTCCCACTTACAAAGCATGTAGAAGACTGTAAATTGTACCAAATGTACTCCTCAACTGTGAGGGACAGAATCTAAAACAAAAATGCAGAAAATCGCAGTGGATTATTTTTAAATAGTTAATTTCTATTTCTTTGCATGACATAATTATTTGATATATCAGACAAACAGTGCTCAATATTTGGTACAGAAACCTATGTTTGCAATTACAGAGATCAGAGGTTTTCTGTAGTTCTTCAAAAGGTTTGCACACAGTGAAGCAGGGATTTTGTCCCACTACTCCATACAGATCTTCTCCTGAGTGTTAAGGTTTCGGGGCTGTCGCTGGACAACATGGACTTTCAGCTCTCTCCAAAGATCTTCTATTAGATTCAGGTCTGGAGACTGGCTAGGCCACTTCAGGACCTTGAGATATTTCCTACAGAGCATCTTCAATGCTTTTAATGAGGAAAGGAGATTATTGGCCATGATCTCACGATACATGGCCTCATCCATCCTCCCATCAATAAGTTGAAGTTGTACCCGTTGCAAAAAAACAATCCCCAATGAATGATGTTTTACAGTTGGGATGGTGTTCCGGGGGTTGTACTCATACTTTTTCTTCCTCCAAACACAGCGAGTGGAGTTTAGACGAAAAAGCTCCCCTTTTAGCTCATCGGGGCACATGACTTTCTCCCATTCCTCCTCTGGATCATTGAGATGGTCATTGGCAAACTTCAGACAGGCTTTGACATTCACTGGCCTGAGCAGGGGGACCTTGAGTGCACTGCAGGACTTTAATCCATGACGGCGGAGTGTGCCACTGGTGGTTTTCTTTGAGACTGGGGTCCCAGCTCTATTCAGATCATTGACTGTGTCCTGCCATATAGTTCTGGGCTCATCCCTCACTTTCCTCATAATCATTAATGCCCCACTAGGAGAGATCTTGCATGCCGCTCCAGACCGAGGGAGACTGACCATCGTCTTGAATTTCTTCCATTTTCTAATTATTGCACCAACAGTTGTTGCCTTCTCACAAAACTGCTTGTCTATTGTACTGTAGCCCATCTAAAACTTGTGAAGGTCTACAACTTTATCCCTGATGTCCTTGCACGCTCTCTGGTCTTGGCCATTGTGGAGAGTTTGTTTGAGTGTGTGGACAGGTGTCTTTTATACAGGTAACAAGGTCAAACAGGTGCAGGTAATACAGGTAATGAGTGGACAACAGAAGGGCTTCTTAAAGAAGAAGTAACAGGTCTGTGGGAGCCTAAATTCTAACTGGTTGATAGGCTATTGGTTATTTATATGGTTATTTAAAAATCACCCACTGTGATTTTCTTCATTTTTGTATTTAGATTCTGTCCCTCATAGTTGAAGAGTACATTTGATAACATTTACAAACCTCTACATCAGGCCGGCCCAATCCTGGTCCTGGAGATCTACTATCCAGCAACTTTAAGGTGCATCCCTTCTCATCACAGCTGAATCAAATAAAGTTCTAATTACCAGGCCTCTGCAGAGCTGACAGACTGCTGATGAGGGAATTGAACAATTTGATTCAGGTGTTTTGGAGCTGGGATACATCTAAAATTTGTAGGATAGTAGATCTCCAGGACCAGGATTGGGCAGGCCTGCTCTACATGCTTTGTTAGTGGGAAAACTTCAAAAATCAGCAGTGCATCAAATACTTGTACTTGTACATGTTACTGTATATAATAGTTTGAGAACCAAGACAGGAAATAAACTGGATTATAGGACATCACAATCTAAATTGATCCCAGTCACAGATAAATCATGGAATCAGCAGACGTATTTTAAATAAAATATGTTGCACTTATCAGACCATTAAATCCTTCTTTCCTCAGGTAATCTACCAGAATATGCAGCAGGAAGTTACAGAGGTTGATGCATATGACAAGTGTCATGATGGCCCCTATGACCAGTCTTGTGACCACGAAGAAGAGGAGCAGCTTTTGATAAAGACAAACAACTATCAGTTTTGTTGAAAGGATCCCAAACAACTTTTTGTGAAAAACAAAAGACCACTGAACATAAAAAGTAATTTAAAAAAAATAATAAATCAATAGATCTGTTGCAGGTCATTGCTGTGGTCTTATTTGCAGCACTCCAGACTGTTACCCTCTCAGCTATTTTTTGCCCACTGTGCCTACACTCCAGACAGACGACAGGCTGCAGTGAAGCATGTGACTTGCTTCTGTGCAGACCATGACTAGAAACTGCCAATATTATCTTTGACTGCAGACACGATGGAAGGAATCTTGTCAACACGCATGCAACCTTTTAGAGCTGTATTCTGTTAAAAACATCACCTCTGGTGACCTGTTTAGGAGTCCGTCTTACATAGTCTGTTTATTTTCTCAGTCATCTGATGTGCAGTGTGTTTATTATAGTGTTTACTGCAAAATGATGACTGACTTGTTTTTATGGAGGTTGAATTCAGCAGGATTACTTCCTTTTAATAATTTTATTGAAAGCAGATGCAGAGAAAGCAGGTATATAATTGCAAACACTGGATTTAAACAGTCAGATCCACAGTTTTTCTCTAATTTAGTTAGTTTTTCTTCTCGACCCGATAGGGGAAATTTCTAATGTATTTCCCTTCCTCTTCTTTGCAGAACATGGTAAAGCAAACGATATGAGAAGGCAAAGAATGACCATTTTGTTCTCTTTCTCCCTCTCTCTGTGCCTCGGTCATGGCTCTTTTACCCGGGACACACTTACAATGCTCCTCAGTGGTTAGCAACATGTGATTGTTCTGCTTCACTTTAATTAATTTACTGGTGTTCAGCATAGTTTAGTAGCAGAAAAATCTGTGGATCTATTCTGGACCTTTCATGTCTGACAATGTGAACTTTTTTTATCATTTTTATGTACTTTTTACAATCCCAACTAGATATTTTAAAACCCCAGCATTAGAGGAATGTTTGGAAAAAAAACGTCTCACTAATGTCTGTATGTAGCAGTCAGCCTACACTGCCAACTGTATGATGATTTTAGAATGATTTATAAGCTATGCGAGCGATTCAGACTGCAAATCTGTGCAATGTTTGGCATTTTGTATGTGTTTGTGTCTGAATGAAGTACAACTGAGACGTCTTAAGGTGTATGTAAATGAGACAAAATCAAGAACTATCTTTATTTTCAATTAAATGTCATAGATTGTAGCATATGGGTATTTCGGTGTTTGTTTTTGTTTAAAACAGTGCAAATGCAGGTGTTGAATAAAACCATACCAATAAAATATTAGTCCTTTTTCATTCCTTTCGGACTGTGCTCAGCGCACGTTGAGTTAAAATGTAAACAAATTCATGTATGTGACCCCATAGCCCACCTGGGCATATGTCTATAACTAGCACGCAGGGGCTACATCCGGTCTCTTGGATCATCTCGCAGTTTACCTGGCATGTTTTGCTGGTAACTCGTGCAGTAAATACTGTGTTTTAACACTTGTCGTTTTCTGCAGATTCGCAAACAGGTAAGCACATTTGTGTTTAACAACATCATCCTGCCAATGACTAATGGTCGGAGTGCTCGTGGTGGCCCTCTAAGGTTGTGGTTGACGTGTGTTCTCTTCGTGTTGTAGTAAAAAGGCGAGCATGTGTCGACAGAGGACAGCTCTCCATTCTCTGCCTTTGGCGTAGTGATTAGCTAGCACTTCTCACCGGAACGAGGAAGAGTGGATAGCTGGTGCTAACAGGTGAATGGGTGGAGGTTATGACTGCGTTCTGTGTTTGATGACAGCTCTCGTTCGGATTGCCTGGCTGGCGTACAGACAACACCTATTGTCTGTACAGGGGTCCAATTCACGCTCATGAGTTTTATTTAAATTCTCGCTTGGACTGGTGCTGTGCTTGCCATCAACTGCAGGAATGTTGGCATGCAGGTGGAGGATGGTCATAGCCTCTGTCCCAGGTGCCTGGGCGTGGGTCACTTCAGAGAGGCTCTGACTGACCCATGTCGCTGTTGGTGAGGGAGGACAGGCTGTATCTGGTGGAAAGTCTGGTTTTTGCAGTGGATCTGCCACCCTCTGGAATACCCCAACCGTGTTCGAGGAGGCATGCTATGCCAGTGGATGATCACGGTGGCCCAAAGGGGAAAAGGGAAAGGCCACAGCATCCCTCACGGCATGAGTTGGACTCTCTAAGAGCCTAGGTGGAGCAGCTGAAGGCACTACTTGGGGCCCTAGCTCCTATGCTGGCATTCCAGGGCAACGCCTGGGAGTCGGGTGGGGATTTTTAAGATATGATCTCTGCGAGGGCCTCCTATTTGGAGTTTCAATCCCCCACAGCAGACCTAAACCCCTGTCCAGAACTCCAGGGGCACCGGTCAGAGCCCCTGACTGTAAGGGACTACGATGGTTCTGAAACCTGCCACGGAGGTTCGGTGAGCTTTGACCCAGGACAGGAACCTGGCCCATTGCCCGGCAATTATCAGGGCAGCCTTGGACGACGCTCCAAAGCATGTTCTGTGGAGAACCCATTTTTTCGCCAGGCTCCTGTGGCCCCTTTATTTGAGGTCCCTCCATTACCAGTATTCCTGGAAGAGCTGAAACATTGCTGGGCAGACCCTAGGTGGTTCTCTCACGCAGGTAGGGTTGCGAGGACCCTGGCATCCATGCGCATTCCTGGGACCCCTGGTCTGAACCACATGCTCCCTGTGATCACTGCATAGCCTTGCTGTTCCTCTCCCCACATGAGGCTTTGAGGGAGAAGGTCTGTTGTCCGAGTACCTGGTGCCATGTAATGGGCAGTCTCCTATGCCAGGCCTAGGATGCCATGGCTCATATGGCTCGGATGGGCAACTATTTTTCCATGTTGCTGCAGGCCAAGTCCAAGATGCTGCAATAGCACACAGCAGAGGCACCTCTGGGGGATACAAACGATGCAGCCCCGCAAGTCTTTGGGATGATGTCTAGGGAATTTGGTTGTCTGCTAGCCATGGTGGTGGTCACTTGACAACAGGTATGGTTGGAGCAGGCACATGTCTCAGATGATTGTAGGCTGAGCATGTGGGGACTAGGGATGGGTACCGAAACCCAGTATCAAATTAGCCCCAGGGTTGATTCTGACAGTCCACCCGGACCAATAAGCTTCATCCTTATCAGTCCTCCTAATGGTAAAATTAGGGTCGTATTCATCTTTTGCGGGAGATATAAACACAAGCCAAACACTGTATTATGTTGGGTCACACACACAGCCATCGCGTGGTGCTAACCTGCTCTCTTCTGCCAGAAGAACTGCCAGCAGAACCTACAAATAGAGATGCTCAGCCAGCCATTTTTCCTCAGCCAAGCAGCCTCCTGGCCGGGGTTGACACAGGCAAGACCCTCACTTCATTCACTTAGAGCTTTGGCCAAGCTATCATCGGGAAGACCCACATCAAAGAACCTTTCTTCGTGGGCGAAGGAGAAACATCTGAGTTCAAGGAGGAACTCATTCAAGCAACACTGACGGACGACCGATCAGGTAACTGAAAAACATTGATAAACAAACCCCGTTGTTCTGCCTGAACTCTGCAGACCGTTCCTGAATCTGCCTGTGGCTACGAGAGAAACGGGACCCTGAACTGCATGCCTGATCTGGCTGGAGGCTGCGTCCCTTCGTGCTAGAGCTGTTAAGGATTGCCGTGCTGGAAAGCTACCAAAGGTAACTGTTTTCAGTGAAAGAAGTTGGAGCTGATTGCCGCCTAGTCAAATCGGAAGACGGGCCACCGGCATCTCTAGTGGCCAGCCACCACATAGCTGAGCTCAGAGAAGAGGGAAACTACACCAAGGGCAGACGTTCCCGGTGCTACCAGCCCGCTAATTAGCTTGGCAACCCCTTTGTTAGCCTGCCGGCTAACACCCATCGAGCTTTCCCCTAGACCACAAATCGTTCTATAAGGTCTGTTTGGGCAGAGGCAAATTAGTTTAGGATCACTAATTTTAAAGGTGTGTGATTTACTGTTTTTAACTTCTATAAGTTTTCTTCTGCTTTTTGGGTAATACAGGCCCCTCCGCCTAAAACTTTAATCAGAGTTTTTAAAAGACTTTTCCCGACAAAGAGTCGTTATAAATCCTGTAATATGAGCTACTCGATCAGACAGGAGTTTTCCCCTTTTTGTTAAGTGTTTAAAAATTTTATTTTGAGCAGATCCAAACAACCACATGTGTTACAGGGAGCTAAACTAAGATTAGCCAAGTGTTGGTCCAGGCAAGCACTTAATGAATCGACAATGAGAGGTGTTCAAATAAAATAGGTTTAGAGAAGATTAAGAATAGAAACTAATCGTATTAGCTGTGTTTGAGGCCGCCTTTGTATCAAAATACTGGAACTAGTTTGTTTACTTCAGTGACCAATCCATGAATAGAAGTAAGTTCTCAAAGATCAATGACTTCTTATCCAGATAATTTTTAAACAAACATTTCTTGAACCAATGGTTTACAAATAGATCAATGGTGCTAAATTAGTTCAACTAATTACAATTGGTAAACTAATTTAGCTTTCATTCTTAAAGCATCCAGATTCCTACAAGCATAAATCAGAATGGTTTTCTATCTTTATTGCATTGTTATCCATTTGTTTCTTTTATTTTTTGCTATTCATTTAGTTTGATCAGTAGTGTTGATTATTAGATTTGAGTGCTTGAATGTTTCTTTTTCTTCTTCTGTAAATAAAAATTGTTTTTTGGAAAGTAACTGTTGTCAAGAATTCCTTCTGATTAAGAAACTGATATAGATATTTGGCTATTAAAATAGTTGGTGCCCCGAAAATATTAATAATTTTTCATAAATGACTTATCTTGTTAATAGCCAAATAGCTGCATTTTTACTTCAAATCCGCAGCAATTGGCAGCCAACTCCTTAACAAGCACACATGCCATTGTTTTATGGGGAAGTTATGTTTGATATTTTTTATTTGAATACCTTAAACTTTTTTAAATAGACAGCGTAGTATTTTTAGATTTTGATATATATAAGTTGTTGTTTAAAATGTTTTTTTTTATTCTGTTATTCATTTTGTACTTATTTATTTTCTATGCTTTGCTGTTCCAATTGTTAAAAAATAAAACAATTATAGTTCATTATTTGTGTTTTACCCCTTTTGTTTTAGTCTTTCAAAAAAAGTACCGATAAGGATACAGGAAAAGGATAAAGTACCGGATCGATAAGGAGTATTAGTATTGAGTATTAGCAGTAATATTGATAAATCTTTAACGATACCCATCCATAGCGGGGACTGCTGTTGGTTCCGGGCCTGCTGTTCAGACCAGGGACCGAGAGGGCACAGCAGCGCCGACGGGAGTCCTGTCAGGCCCTGGAGGCTTCGGGTGGACGTAGCGGCACTATAGCCCCCCCATTTGGAACAAGAGGTTCCGGGGCTCATAGGAAGCTAGACATCAGTTTCCGGACTCAGTGACCATTGAGGCCCGTCTGACAACAGAAAGGATAGGCAGGATTTTGTGCCCGTTCCAGTCCTTTAAGATCGGGGAGGCACCCCCAGTCAGGTTATGGCTGAGACTGCTGTGGATGCTAGTGGCAGCTATGGCTTTGACGCCTCTAGGGTTTCTTCAACTCCAGCCAAACAGGTGTGCGGTACTGCTCTGTCGATGGGAGGGACATCATCTGCAAAGCCGGGTCGCCCTACATGGGGTCTCTGCCATGCCGGGGATAGGGGGGAACTGTGGCAGGGCAGGTGCATCCAAGTCTGTGGGGACCGTGATCAAGGACTCTGCACATAAATGTCCTGGAGCTGTGGAACATTTACTTGGTGATGAGGCTCTTCTGGCCTTATCTTTGGGGCAAGTATGTCTTCATCCGGATGGACAGTACCTCGGTAGTGTTTCACGTCAGCCATCAAGGGCGGACCAGATGGCTGCGGTCCCAGAGCAAGGCCCACAGGCTGTGAACTTGTGGACAAGTCCTGGGCAGCGCCTTGCACGTTTGCACGCTTCTACCACCTGAATGTGGGCCAGGAATACATGCTGGCGTCAGTGGTCCTGCACTTGGCTACTTCCTCCTGAGAGGTGGGTGAGTCCTGCGTTCCTTGTGACACTGCTGGTATAAGTCATTCACTCTGTTTATACTGCCACAGGCGTCAGAAAAGAATGAAAAAGAACAGAAGTTATATTATAACTATGGTTCTGTGAATTCCTGGATTCACATCGATCATTCGGGAGTTCTCCCTGCGAGAAGATCCTAGGAGACCCGATGTAGCCCCAGTGAACTATTTATAGACGCGTGCCCAGGTGGGCAACGGGTTGCGTATCAGAATCAGAATCAGATTTATTGCCAAGTACTTTGCATTACAAGGAATTTGTCGTGATTTGACGGTGCTGACATAGAAACAAGAAACAAACATAAGCATGAGAAATAAAAACGTAGGCATGGCACTTTGTTAACATTAAATCAACCTGCGCAGAGCGCGAGGGGACATATTCACTATGTTTATATTGCCATTCACAGTCATCCAGGAATTCACAGAACTATAATTATAATGTTACTTTCCATTTGTACTTCAGTGTTGGTGAATCTTTGGGCAACTTTGCAGTTTTTGTTTTTTTTCTTTTCCTGTGCAGACAGAAACTGTGTGGCCTTTGTATTTTTCTCTCCTCACTTCCTGTTTTCTATTGGATGTCATCCAATCAGCATTTCCTCTGGAACGTTTCCCACAATGTCTGAACATTGCCAAACTCTGAAATTGTTAAAAGAATGCAATAATAGATCTATCAAAAAATCTAAATCTTCCAGCTTTTCACACGCCAGATTTTGCTTCACTAATGCCTAAAACGATATTTTGAATGAACACGTTTTGCCTTGTTTATATAGACATGTAGACTAAGGGAAGATAAATCATCATTACAGAGGATTCCTGTTTAACTTATTCTGTGAGCAGCTTTCTGTAAATCAGTCATTCATCAATCTGAGAATAATCTATTCTGCTAACTGAATTACATCCAAAATCAATTTCTAAATTATTTAATTTTCCTTTTTTTTTACATGACCTGTCTAGCAGTTTGCTACTCAGAATTGGTGTCTGAGTACCAAGTACAAGCCCAACAGATTTATTTCACAAGCAGAGCATTACAGCTTTGCTATACTACTCCACTTGATATATATATATATATATATATATATATATATATGGTCAATCTTTGTTAATGATTACTGTGGGTTTAGTTTCTTGAAGTTAAGGAAACAAAATTGAGAAAAAACAAAAACAAAACAAGCAAAAACAACCAATAGAACAACATTGACTAAATGGATCCATTAATATGAACTAAGAACCACACATTCACTACACACAATAATGGATTAATGAATACAACATCAATGTGCCGGTTAAGCTCCTGGTACCAACTATCTGTTGATGATAACCTTAGCTCAAGAATACATCAATGTCCCCACACTTATGTGAGCATGGAGATGTAAATAAGGTTTCCCCATGCAAGTGATTGATAGCTGGTGTAAAGAGCCGTCAATCCGTACTACAGGAATGGACACAGACATGAAGGAGATCAGAGATGTATACGTCCAGAGCTCTCCAGAGTGCAGGAGCCACAGGCAGACCAACGCAGGGCTGACCGCCGCCCAAGAGAGGAACAGATAGAAGCGCCAGGGGAACACCCACCAACCGCAATGCTGGGGCCCAGGAGGTCGCAGTGACGATCCCACGGGCTCTGCCGGTAACTGGCTACACCAGGGCAGGCCCGGCCCAGGATCCGGAGGTCATGGGGATAAGGGGCACGCAGGGCTTTCCAAGTCATGAATCAACAAAACGGACTTAAGCTTGGTAATTTTCTTTAACTGGAAAAAGCTTTTTTTGTAACACAGGTAAAATGAAAGGAAGAAGAGAATCAAGAATTGAGCCCTGAGGAACCCCACAAGAAAAACAGGTTGTTATGGACAGAGAGTTATCAATATAAACACTAAACATTCTGAAGTCTTCTCAAGTAGGAACAAAGCCAATGCATTGCCCCATCTTTAATGCCAACACAGTATTCCAAACAAAATTTAAGAATACTGTTGTGGTAACACTGCTCTAAAATCTAAAAGCACAAGAATCATAGAGCTTCCAGAATTCATTTACCAAAACAATTTCATCAAAAAGCCTTAAAAGTGTTTCAGTAGTACAATGTAAATGTCTAAAGCCAGAATGAAAACTCCACAATACCCCAGGTGTCCAGAAATGCATTTAGTTTATTGAGAACTGCTTCCTCCAATATATTTTTGAAAGGAATATGAGTTCTGAGATCTGTCAACAAATTGAACAAACTGAAGGGTTAGGCCAGTGTTTAAAAATGAAAGATTTAAAATGGCATGTTTCAAACCACCAGAAACCACACTGGACATAATACTGCTATTTATAATGTATAAGGTTGCAACTGAAGAAAAATCAAACCTCCGCCTGTCCACCATGGGCAAGACCAGATAGCTGTCTAAGGACACCAGGCACAAAACTGTAAATAGACTTGTAAACTGCACATTGCTGGGATGGGTTATGGATTAACAATCAAACAATCTGGTGAAAAGGCAACAAGTATTGGCAAACTAATTAGAAAACAGAGGAACCTCAAGACTACTGTCAATCTTTTTTGAACTGGGGCTTCATGCAACATCTCACCTCACGGATAATCACTGATCCTGAGAAAGGTAAGTGATTAGCGCAGAAACATGAGGGATGACAAAGTCAAGGAAGACATTGGGTCCCCCATCTCTAAGGCATTGAAACGCATTGAATGAGGAGGTGTGTCCAAACTTTTGGTCTATACTGTATGTTCTTATAACATCTTTTTATTCTCGATCACACGGGCATATAATTCACATACTTTGTATATTTTCATATGCTTCTTATACATATATAAATGTATAAAATATTAATACATGTATACATATATTAATATATTAATATATACCTTTTGACAGTGTATATTTAGAATATAATTTAGAATTTTTGAATTTAGAATGATACAATATCAGAGGCAATTTTGTATTAACAACCCCAATTTAAACCTTATGATGTTCAAAAGATCTCGACCAACTGTTCTGAAAGCCCTGACCT
The DNA here is from genome assembly GCA_028564705.1 of Apricaphanius iberus. NCBI lineage: Eukaryota > Metazoa > Chordata > Actinopteri > Cyprinodontiformes > Aphaniidae > Apricaphanius > Apricaphanius iberus. The sequence goes on from JAPXFQ010002076.1 coordinate 945,546, forward strand.
CAGCCGATTCCATAATTTTATTATCCCACACACCGACACAAAAACTCTTCCTTGTGGTTCACACCATCTGTATTTAAATTCACTACAACCTATCAGTTTATATCTTCCTTTTCTTACCAAAAACATTTTCTGTAAATTACAAGGTAGCGTATTCTTACTTGCCTTGCATGTAAGCTGTACTGTGTGAAAATTTAAAAGATTATTCAATTTTGGACAGTAAAAATAAATCATTTGTGTGTTTTAGATAACAGACTTTATGTATGATTCAGATTTAGTTAACTCCTATAATTATTACCCCAAGATTCTTTACAATATGTAAAATGTGGTAAAATTAATATACATAATAATAACTACCTACTTTTATATTCAAATATTTATTTAGTTTTATTGATCATTTAAATACTTTTGAATACTTTAGTTTGTGTTGTGATGGCCATTCTGACATGCGGTATTGAAATATTGATATAATTATTGCTTTACACATATTTACAAGAGAAATTTTGTTTTATTTAGCCTTTCTATTTTATACATATATAAACACAATTTTGAGAGCAGAGCAGAACTGTAATAAAATTCCTTGTTTATGAGCACAAACATGGCATTATAGGTCATTCTGTTTGTCAGGTACAAACAAAGTAGACCCATCAGATGGTCAGGGACTGGTTTAATCAAAGTCCCTTGGACAAGAACTAACCAAAGAGGTGGGAGTTTTGATCAACAGTGTTGAAACCAGAAATCTGCAGCAAATGTCTCCATTAATGGTGACTAAAATATTAAGCTTTAATGACTTTTATCGTGTATTTCTTGTCTTTAAGATGGTTCTCATAACCATCTTAAAGGCAACATGGTTAAGAGAACCAATCTAGTTTCTGTAAATCTATTAGTATGAATGGATATATATTTCCCTTACGTTTATTAGATTATTCAATTAAAGCTTCAATGTAATTGAAAAACTGAAATTTACCTTGCAAAGCATGAAAGTCTAAAAACAGCACAATTGGACATCTATGAATCCTAAAACATGACTCAAACTCCTCTGTAATATGAAAAAGAACTGACCTACTATAAATGTGCAGATAGTATTAAAATGAGCTACCTCGTGATATCAACACACAGCAAATAAAAAAAATCCTGTTTATTAATAAAGAATGGCATTAATTTCAAAATATGTCATTTGACAGAACTTTTTCTAAGAGGACTGAGAAAACAGTAAACACACTTTTGTAAATTAAACTACAAATATAAAACTGTAACTTCCACCTTTTATTATATCAAAAGGTCATTCTGCCTTAAGTGAAATCATTTAAAAAAACAATTTGTTCCATTCTCTCAGGGGTTTTTGTTCTGTTTGTTCATAAACTCCTCAGTACTCAAGATCATTATCATGACACTTTATAACTTTGTAGGAGTACAACGGAAAACCCGGTGGTTATACAATTTGTTGTCACATAAAACAACCATTGTCATGGCTTCATGGTGAAAATAAAGAGGTTCTAAGTCAGATTTTCTAATAATTTGGCCATGATGTGACATTAATGACAATGCCCTCAAAACATTGATACCATGTCTCTTAATATCTTTATTATTATGTATTAATATATATTTATCCTATTATGTATTATGTATATATATTTTTATCCATTTTATTAATGTTAAGAACAGCCCCCCCCAAAGTGAATGCAAACGACTAAGCAGTGTTGTTTGGCTTCTCGCCGTTATAACACGTCATTACTGCTACGAAAGCCGCAGAGTGTCATAATTGTGTTCATGTCAATGTCTGGCAAAGCTCGATTGTCTCGTCAGTTGAGTAGGTACAGAACCATACATAATTCTGCTTTATTTATACTCGTTTGTTTCTTCTCATAACGTCTCCCGCCCCTTACATTGTATTGCACGCACAGCAAGGCCATGCAATGTAATAAACAGGTGACCGGATTAAAGCAGAAATGTAGTCAAGTGTGTAAGAGCATTTAAAAACAACATTGAAATTACCAATATAGTACAAATACAAAGAAAATACATCTCAACTATGGGCGCAGCCATCTTTGTTTCCGAGCTGCCTGCTCTACTATCAGATCCAAGTTGGAGCTCAAAATTTCCGACCAAATGGGGGCGCGTCTCAGTGAAATGATGCGAGACAACTGCCAGATTTCCGACTCGGAGAGGTTAACTGGAGTGCAGCATAAGACGCTTTCATGATAATACGATTGTGATTAGACCTCGGTAAAATATGTATTTATGAAAGCAGTACGTGATTTTTATTAATAAAAAGCCAAATTTGTCACACACTGGACCTTTAAGAAATTGATTTGAAAATATTAATTTACCACAAACTCTTAAAAGAAAGTTAATATGCAAGTGAATGCAGACGAATGAACACTTCGATTAGATCAGATTAGACTTTACACTGTAGTGTAAGGTCTAATCTGATTTAAATCAAATATTATACAAAGACTAATGAGTAAACATTTATTTTATTTTATCAAATTGTAAAACAAATGTTGGAAGACAACAGTTTCCAACCCTATTCAAGGAACTATCTATAAACAGGTTTGTCTGTAGTAAATGTCCAATGAGATATTTTTTAATCCACTTGGGTTTCCCACTACCATGCTATAAAGGCTAAATAAAACTGTGGTCAGATAAGAGAAAATACTGATCAGCTAAACAAAAAACACAGTTTAAATTGAGAAGCATGGTGGTGGTAGGATCATGCCCTGGGCCTGGCTTTGCTAACAAGTAAGAAGGGTCCAGAAATTGATCTGAATATGTAATGGAACCACTGAGAACTCTGCAATTTGACTACAAAACATTTCATTTTTATATATATTTCAATGTCTCCAGGGGCAACTGACAAAACGGGGGCTGATGTGATCTGTATAAGAAGGCAAAAAAATTCAAACTGAACAAATATTTATCAAATATCTACGTGAACTCAGACAGCACCTTCGTGAAGAGTAACTAGAAACATATTGGTCCTGGTGGATAAGCGTTGTGATGTAAAAAGGAAAAAAAACGCATTATGCCCATAATTTATCAATATTCCATATATATTTATAGTTAATTGCAAATGTCCCAGCCAAAATGCAAATGGTTCTGTAGGAGTTCTTGACATACAGGTGTACAAATGTAAACAGCCTGAAGCAGAAACATTTATGTCTGCTCTGTTTTAATAGGTTCCAAGCAGATGGTTTATCACAGGTTGACATAACTGTTGTTTTTTTAAACGATGACAGATTCATGCATATCAAAATACCTCATATGGTGGCTCATATTGAATATATCCTTCATACAATGAAATCATGCAAATTTGCAGTAAGTACAAACCTCTGATGTCCATCTTCATATAAGTGACCCAGTACAAATCACCAAATACAGAATATATCAGTTAAAAAAGTGATCAATATCATATAGAGCTCAGTCTGTGAAACAAAGAAGAAATGTCTTGATTTTGAAAAGGTTATAAATATGGCACAGTTTACATTCCTTTAGTTAGAATTAGACCGATTATTGGTAGCAAAGAATAACAATTAAAAAAAACGTTATGGATTAAAAATTACAAAAAATCTCCAAACATTTACTACGGTTAAAAGTTATTTCACTGAGATGTCAGAGAAAGTGTCAGGGAGTTTTCTCTTCCGAACGCCCAGATGACAGAATGAAAGCTACATCATTATTACCTCTATCATATGTACAAAAAGATTAGATTTTTGGCAACAGAAAAAACAAACAAAACAAAAAAAAAAAAAACATAAACCTTCACAGTAAAGGACCAGTCACTATCAAAACTGAGTGAGTTTTTATATTTTCTGCTTTTGTCTATGTATCAAAAATCAAAATAAATAACTTATTGTTTACAACTGTAAAACAGCTGCAATATATAATAAACTTGACCTGCAATAACAAATGTAATACAGTATTTTAATAGCAGAAGAAATGCTTGATACCTTTTTGTATAGAATAAAGCAGTTAGCTCAGGTTATACAATTTTGTTTCCCCATTTGTTTTGTAAAAAAACCAACTCTGTTTTATCATGCCATAACAATCTCATACCAGCTGATGCACCATAAATACTCAAGACTTCTGTCTGCACATGAACTTATTCCATAAGCATACTGCTCTAAAAGACAAATTATCATACACTCTTGTCAATTTCCTGCATAGCATCATTGCTTAGATTTGTGAAGTAATCGATAGTATTGATATCAGCTATTTATGCTTGGAAAAAAAGCTTTATAATTATAAAAAAAGAAATTATAAAGTAAAAAAACAGAATTTTTAATTTTATTTTACAGTAATCGTTATGGTCTTTAATACCTCTTCCACAGATTTCAAACCACCCAACAACAAGTTATGTTTAAAGCCTGTGACCAGCACTGTATCAAATGCTGGTTATATTCTGCCTATTAGATAATATAAAACTTATTTCCAGCCCCACGTTGCTTGTTGTAGCACCTAAAGTCCAACTCTGCTTTTTTTTCTTTAATCGCCCACAACAATCTGTTGTTTCTCTTCTCCTTCCTCTGCCTGCGTCTCTAATCTTATTTCCTCTTCATCCGTGTTTATCTGAGCTACTCCAAGTCGGTACAAGGAGTCTCTGATCACGACCTCTCCAGGTTGACAAGCCTTCACAACCTGGCTGATCTGCAGGTTTACAATGTCTCTGCTGCTGAGGAAGTCTACAAGTCGGTAGTACAAGTAGTAATATGCCGTGTTGGTAAAAATCATGGGCTGTTGGTTTGTATGGTGTTCTTTAAACGAGTCATTCTCTGACACATCAGTCTGCTCCTTTGTATTGTTCCCTTTGTGATTCTCTGTTTCCAGCTCTGTTAGCAGATTGATATGTGGCTCCAGATCTCTGCAGCGGATCATGGAGTGGTGTTCCTGAGCAGGAGTCTCCTGAGCTTTTCCTGGAGGATAAACCAGCCAGCAAGAAGAAGACTTTGTGATGGGGTGAACCTGTTGGTTCTCTGCTACCAAGGAGAGGTCAGCGGCGTACGGCTGGTCCTGGAGCTCAGGGCATGTCACAAACTGAAAGAGAAACAAACTTTTGTCTGGGCAGAAACATACTGAAAACACAGAACCACATTTACGAAGAAAAATTTAAGGTTTGGAATTCACGCAAACATTTTATTTATTGGATTTATTCAGTGGACTTCGATCAAGTCAACATTTGGCTAAGCTGTGTTATTCAAAAAGGCTTTACTCATGATAATTTGTGTAGGAAAAAAAAGCTTTCTCTTGCTATGTCTCTTCTTAATCTATGCTCCTGTAAATCTTTTGATATAATTTAATAAAAGGCAATTGAATAATGGTTACTGGGATGTAGACTTTCTGGAAAAAGACTCACTTCAGGCTTTTCGAAGGGGTCAGAGAAGCAGCCCTGGTTTCTGCCCCACATCTGAGCTGCCAGCTGTGGATACTGCAGATCGGTGCAAAGTGCCACTTGACGAGGACAGTCGCAAACGTAAACTGGAGGCCAGTAACGAGAGGAGAGGAGCAGGTCGACGTGGTCTCGAGCCGTCTCTCCTCTCACCAAGTACTTAGACGAACACACCACCTACAGGCAGGTTGAGGAAACAACATCTGATGTTCTAAAACCATAACAAAACCAGAAATTAATCAGAAATGGGGGAAATCATTATGTAATGGAAATAAATACAGGATTCCCAAACAAATTTACCATGCTGTGTTTTTGGAATCAATTGAACAAAACTCTTAGTCTATTTTCAATTAATCAATGGGAGATGCTTTTATCAAGGTCAGACTTGATATAAGACCAGAAAAAACCCAAACAGCATAAAGGGCTTTACATACCGCCCTGTTATCATGTCAGCGACTGCACAACTCTATTCATACTATTGTTAGCTCAGATAAACAATCATGTTCCACTCAAAGAAAAACTGCTTTTACAAGGCAGTGATGGTTTACTGGTTTATACAGCAAAGAACATGCAGGAAGGAATGGGAACAGAAAAAAATGAGTCATTGCGTTTACATGCAGCAGGAGAAACTCGACTTACTGCCTTAGTCTGACTGAAATCAGACTTTAGAAATGCATGTATACACCTTAGTCTGACTGTAGTCGAATTGAACTAATGTTTGAAAAATCAGACTAAGACACCCAGATAATGCTATTGGAAATCAAATTTCTCTGCAACCGACCCCTCACCCATGCCACCCCACAGGAAGTGACGAGAGGCGGAAGTGCAACTCAACAACAACACGGTGCTAAAAGGGTAAGACGAATCTAATCCGCAGATCAGTGGATTATTGGACTGAGGAGGAGATGGTACATTGTGTGCATATCTGCTTTTACTCCGTCTGCTTCACTCCTGCCAGATTCTGTTTGCTGCCTGTGTGCCGCTTGAGGCTAACCGGGAGAAAGCTAATATGAAGGAGCGCGTGTCGCCACCTAACGCTGCAGACTGGAACACACTTCATTCAATAATTACATTTTCTCTCCGACATGTAAACTGAGACGCGACTCACTTTGGCTATGCTATAAATCAGATTACTGTCAACAGCACGATGAAAATATGTATGTAAAGGTACTGAGTAATTTCTCTCTATCAATGCAGATGCTTATCATTGTTGTCTCTAAAGAATAAACAGTCCAGACTGGGAAAAAGCCAATGTTCTCTGTCCGTTATTTGTTTAAAATAAGCATTGCTGTTTTTTTTTCTTTACTTTATGATTCTCTGCTCTGAGTTTGGAAGCACCCTCTGACAAGGAGTATTACTATCCCTGTTAGCAGACAGTTCACAAAAATATGGGCTGGACACTGATGGGCAAGGATGATTTTATGTTATTTAATCTTGACGGTGAAAAAAAAAAAAAAAAAGACTAGAGCAAACTGGTAGATGTGAATTCAGCCTATAGTTGGATGGAGGGATGAATGTATAATGTATGAACTAGACTGTTCTAGACTACATATGAACCATGTGTACTGAAGGAGTTTCAATGGGGCTTTGGAATGTCACACAGGTATAATGGACGTAGAACAAGTCGATTAAACTTGACCGGCTCAGTGGCTGAACAGCCAGGAGAAAATACAAGAATGCCATTAAAAGACAATTAATATCATTTTCAGAACCTACATTCACTCAAACCGACCTGCCTGATTATTTAATCCCAACCTAACATTCAACATTAATTACAGAGAGGGATTTTTTTAACAAAAAAAAAAGAAAACACAGGTTACAATTGAACACAAAGACAAGCTCATTACCAAAGATGTATGATTAACAGAACCGCTGTTTTACCTTGTGGGGGCACACCTTGGACAGCTTGCCAGCAGTGAGATGGACAGGTGGCTGTGGAGCCGTAGGGAGGCCACTGTGAACATGTGTGTACAGGTTGACCAGGATGGCCAGGAGCTCATTCTAGCAGCGAGAGACAGAAGACATCATTTACACCAGTGCTTCTCAAATGGTGGGGCGTGGAGGGGTGGCGCTAGAGCACCACCCACCCCTAACCCCCTCGCGCAAACTCAGAAACACAGACGCCCCCCCATCAATGGAAAAAAAACAACAGACAAGTTGACGCTTAGCGTAACGGTCAGAGATATTTGTGTTTGGAAGAACAATCCTCATAAACTGTGTAAGCTCACGGTGACGACCAGTGATGTAGAAGGTTGCATTAGAAAGGAGAAGAAACAAAACTGTCAGGGAATTTAAATGCAAACGAAGCGCGGCAGGAAGAGTAATAAATGCAAAAACACTGACATAAATTTCTTAGGAAATAAAAATTAACACAGGTTTTGATAAATATGGAAGTAATACAAATATTAACTGGTTCCAGGTCTCTGTGAGACTTAATTGGTGGTGAGATTTTTCTTTAGAATATGAAAAATATGTGATTCTTCTTTTTCACATAGGATGTTTTAGTTCTTTAAAAATGACAGGGAAATGCTTGAATTACAGCACTGTTAAATTGGTGAAAATAGCTGTGAATTGTGAACAGTAAATGTGGATCTATTTGGTTATTTATCCGGGAAATTGTTATCAGTGACGATAATTACACACTTCTTGGTTTAATAAAAATTACAAGAATGGAAAAAGTAGAATTCAGAAAAATCTAAATGGAAAAAGTGTTAAACATGTTTTGAAATAAAACATGTTTAACATAATTCAATGGAATTCATATGGTTGCATCATTGAAAAGAAAAACAGTGAAGGTGACACAAGAACCTATGTAGTCTCCCTTTTTGAAAAGTGATAAACTGATTAAGCTGACAGGGAACCAATGTTCACATTTAAAAAAAGCTTTAAAGGTTACAGTTTAGTCTAAAAATGCACAACCCAGTGAATCATTTGATCTGTTTCTGTTCAGGATCACACAGATTTAGCAGTCTGGATTAAATGTTACCAACTGAGTTATTAAACCGTACTTGGAAATAGTGTTAAGACCTAAAACAGTAAAATAAGCTGCAACCATTTGAGGTAGTTGCAGCTTATTTAATAATGATTATTTATTTTTTTTGTAATCAGTATTATATGCAGTGTGCTGGTGCCAGGAGTTTGGATCAGTAAATAATTAAATCTATCAATCTCGCGGTGTGTGTGTGTGTGTTTGTGTGTTCTCTAGGGATGGCATGGCAGAAAATAATTGAGAAGCACTGATTTACACCAAGGTTACGAGACAGGGCACATGGAAAAAACACATAATTTTAAAAGAATGATAAAGAAGCCAAATTACAGAAGACAATATAATAGAGCAGATCTGAGTCAAACTGTTAAAAGTGTAAGTGTTGGGTAAGGGATTTTTTTTTCTTTTACAGAGGCAAATTGATTACTGTATGTTTTTTTCAGCCGTTGGGTCACCTGGCTGAAGAAAAAAAATAATGTAAGTCATGGAGCGATAAAATTTATTTTCTGGTCCACTTTGCATTATACCCAGAATTACACTGTAAGATGTACCTTAATTTAAATGATAATTACTGACGTGCGTTTCGACTTTGTCGAGTCACTTGTGACTTATTATTATTTATTTGTTTGTAAAAATTTGTAATTAAATTGAAAACAAATCAGAAGTCGCATGTACGACATCATGTAGCTAACATTAGCTATCATTTTAAATACTCACAAAGACCTTTTAGAGCTTCTCCCACATGCCGGTGTGCTGACTAAACAGCGTACTTTGTCAGAATAGCATACCGTAAGTTGAGTTATTTAACCAATTTTAACCAACCCACTAGTTTTATGTCCTAACCCTAAGGTCACAGACGGACAAATATACTTTCTTTCAAATGCCTAAACCTAATATATATATAATTTAAGTTGATTTGAAAAGATTTTAAACACCAAAGGGAAAATAATGTTTATTTACTCCTGCGCATGCGCATTAACTCAAAGTATGTCATTCTGATGGGTATGCTGTTTTGTCAGAACACAAGCTCTCACTCAATTGACCATTTCTCCCCCAGCAAAGCTGCCACTTTTCATGTGACCAGATCTTTAGTGATGTTATTCATGTTTAATGTTCCTTCCGTCATCTTGGAGGAGGGAGGCTAAGCTCACTAAAGTCAGGGCCATTTTTCTTCTTCGGTTGTAGGCCACTACGTGTTACTACACAAAACCTGAAGTAATTTTTGTCGCTGGTCTAATATTAGTGCTTTCTCTACATCAAAATGTGCATTTAAAGTTTACAGAGACATTATGTTCAATCCACGGCACGTTGCGAACAGGATCAGAAAATATGGCTAAGTTCATACTACAGGTCTTAATATTACATTTTTCAAATCAAATTCAAATTTTTGTGTTATCGTTCACAGTTTAACTAGAAAGCGAAAAAAGCAAGTTTTGGCACCAAAGTGGCCCAGATGCTCAGAAGAACACCAGAGGTCAGAGACAATGCCTCTTTTTACAGAAGAAAAGAATCCTGGCCACAGATGTTGGTGTTTGTGCAGCAGTTTGGCAATTCCTGCACAGTCGGAAACAACGAACTGACTTCACTATTTATGGGTGACCCACAATTGTTTTACGTGTGGAAAAATACGTAAATTAAGTTTATTTATATATTATTAAAAATATGTATATACATTAAATATATTAATAACATAAATGTAAATATATTTCTGCACAGCAATGTCCGAATCAAATCAAATAAATGTCAGCAGTGCAACATTACAGACAAATAAAAGGGGAATCATTCATTGTATTATAATTTACATTCATGCAGGGGTTTATCGTCGTTGCGGAAAAAAAATAATGTAACGGAACTGAATGATTAATAAACACATTACGATTAGAGAATCTGAGCATTATTTCAGATCCTGACATTGGACACTGTACCCGGTCCATCTTGCTATCGAAAAGCTCATCTGAAATGTTAAATGGATGTAGAAGTGTTCACGGATTGCACCCTCATTAGCAGGTGTGTAATTCTTGTCCATGGACCAGAAGAAAGTTGTGATTGTATTCAGACAATATAAGGTTAAATGTACATATTTATTTAATCCACATATTTATCTGCTAAATGAGTGATGGCAAGATGGGGATTCTTTTTTTAGCTTGTTCGAATTGAATATTAGGTAAAATTACATTTAAATTAGATGTTACTGAAATTGACAGATAACAAAAAAGATCATGAAATAACCGTTCAGACTAAAGTGATTTTCAAAAACATCAGATCTGTATCAGATTTTGTATCGCCATATATATATATATATATATATATATATATATATATATATATATATATATAAAGAAAATCGGAGCTACATTACATACTTTTGTCTCCGTTGCTATAAAATTTGTTTAGAGCGAAAAAACATTTTTTTAATTAACTTTTACTAATTAAAAATTTGTATCTTGAAAACTAACTAAACTAAACTGTATTACAACAAAACAAATCATCTGATTTTTAGAAAGAAGGAAAAAGTCTAAATTGAGCAAAATGAGGCCAGTTGAATGAGCTCTTTCCATAAATAAAAGACTCAAAACCCCACATGTGGCTCTGGTGTGTCTGATAACATTTAAATGGAAAACCCTGAAGTCTGTGGCTGTTAAGAGTGAAAACATGAAACAGCTCAAAGGTTGTGAAAAAAAAGTTGGGGGCTTCCAGATGTTTACCATAGCCCCCTCTTCTCCTTCCCACTCAGATACACACCTTGGTGGAGCCAGGGGGGAGGTCCACTCCACAGCTCTCCAGTATCCTTCTCAACTCCTCCTCATTGTGATCCTCAACCCTGTCGAGTCTGAACTGACCGTCGTGGATAAGCCGGACCAAAGCTGATGGATCTCCTGAAAACGATCAGAAAACGCTGTGGAGGCCATCAAACCAACCCATTGAAGCCACATCCCAAAAGCATGAACACATTGGTATTATTGGTCATCTATTCTATTATTGTGAACAAAACTAATTTAAAGATTTAAATAATTATTGATACTAATGCAGGCTCCCCCACCTTTCGGGAAGTTATAAATGTAACCAACAAAATTCAGCAGAAGTGTGTACCTGCAGGCAACTGTATCTGTGGCATGAGCTTGTCTTTTTCTGTGTTGATGACAGTGTTGCTCCTCATCAAAGGAGGTGCGAATGGAGCAATGATGGAAGCGTCCACTCGTGTTATGGGGATGTCAGCAGGGAAAGCTGCTTGCTCGATCGCCTCACCCTCCATGGTCAGCCAGAAGTCATCCACGTGTACTTCATCAGAGACTGAACACTCAGGCCAGGTAAACTGCAGAATGAAAGAGCACATTGAGCCTCCCAAATCTGCAAAACAATTATATGTATGTTTCAAATTATATCCACAATCTGTCACCTCCACATTCTTCAGCTGTAGTGCGTCATTTTGATGCCGCTGCGCAATCTCGATTTTTGGAGCAACACCACAAATGCCACAGATCATATCGTTGTAATCCCGCACTGTCAGACACTCAAAGGCCCAGTAGCCGCACAGGAAAAGCTCTTGAACTTGAGATGATTCCTCTGGAGTAAGACTATGGACTAATGGGAGAGCAAACATATTAAAAAGCCTGATAAATAAAAAAATTATTTGAATTTGCTGAATGCATGAGTCAAACAGGGATTTACCTGGATGATTTGGGATTTGGTCAAACACAGATCGGGCAGCCTGAGAGGGCATCTGGCCCATTTTGATATTGGCTCTGATCTTCAGAAACAAGTCAAGACTTACAAGCAGTCGGTTCCCAACGTTAAATAAACCTGAACAAAGTGCAAAAAAATAATATTATATGGATATCACGGACTACCCTAACAAAGTATGACAGGTTATGTTGGGTTCCACTACAGAAACTTTATATGGCTCATTCTCCATGGATGTCTTAAAAAAAGAAACAGCAAAATGGGCCAAGATACTGTTGGAAAGACCTACAGCTAAAACAACATCCTGTTTAATTATGTGAGATGAAGCAAACCCTGCCAAGCAAAGTTAAGTCTGCTCTCAGCTTGTCTTGCTGGGAGGATTCTTAGATAATGATTGTTTAATGAAGGGATTTAGAGAAGCGGTTTCTTAGAAACAGTAGCTCATCAGAATGAGACCTGTAGAGCTACATTTCAGAGAATTAAAAAAACACAAACACATCTGTTGCTTACACATAAAACATGACTTTCCTGTAATCAGTATTATTTATTCCACTGATCTGCTTCTAAAACTAGACAAACAGATGTTAAAAGGGGGAATAAAGTTAATGGAGTTGTTACATAATATTGGAAAATAAGAAGTTCATTAAAAATAAATTCTTAATTACGTAATAATAACCAGTGTATTAAACACGATATTTTGTTAAAATATACACCGAGTAACCTGCAGAGAGAAAAAGGGTTGAAAGGCCACTTATGGTACTGGCATTCAATAAAGTATGAACCATATTATGCTAAGCGCCCCCTTGAGGCCACTAGACAAAACTCAGAGTGAATGAGAAAAATAATAAATGGTTGTAATTAGGGCTGGACGTTAGTTCGATAGTAGAACATATCGATCGATAGACGTGTGGTGTGATAGAAAAAAAAGGGGTTGATAAAAAACTTAGAAAAAAAAAAGTTCCTCTCATTTTTTCATTATAGCCTATCAGATAGCTCAATACAACAGTCATTACTCCAAAGGACTCATTAACGCTGACCCACGCAGTTCTGTCAGCCACCCATCTCTCCTTTCAACCCGCAGAAAGGATGAAATGATTTGAAATGAAATTGAATTTTTTGATAGTCCCTAAGCGAACCATCACCGGAACTTTAGATGTCAGATGTCACAGCAAGGGAGCTGAAGAGGACGTTGTTCTGGATAAATGGTAGTGGCTCAGATAAAGGTTGCGTCCCTGACACACTAAACGCAGCAATAATAAACGAAATATAATACTACGATCAGCTATCTTAAGCAGGACTCCCCTCCTCCGGCTCACTGCGGATCTGCAGAGAGACACAGGAAACTTACCAGTTCGCGCTGCTAACAACACCAGTGGCTTTTAAAATGTCCCCTTGTTTCTGCCCCTGGTCCTTAGAAGCGAAAAACGCTTTAAAACACAACCAGCTTCAGCTCTCAGTAACTGGGCTCAGTGCTCTAGGCTCTACACTCTGATAACTAAGCTGGTTAACTTTAGCCACTAGCTAAACCAGAGCTGAAGAGCTGAAGTGAATTAGAATAACCTTTATCGACAAACTAAACCAAGGGTTATCTCAAGGAAATTTCAATCGAACACAACTGGACTTGGCAAGTTGTCTTGGAAGACGTTTCACCTCTTATCCAAGAGGCTTCATCAGTTCATGCTCGCCACTGACCAGGCTGGGACTGGTCCAACTAACTGGTTCCTTGAGATACCCATGACCTGGATGAATGAGAATATTCACAGGCTTAAACCAAGGGTTTCAGCCATTCATATTATAAAGTGTTAGGGAAAAACAATAATGTTGTATTATTATTTTCTTAGGGTGTATTTCTTTATCACATAGTTTAAATGTACTTTTTAAATGTCATTTGGTTTCAACCATATGTTCCTTTGTATGACAACCTGTTCTTTTAAGATGCTAATGAAGTTTGACCAAATAAAGAGAGACTGCAGTGGGAGGGCCTTTTTTAGATCAGGAGACAGAGTTGGAAGACTGGCCGTTTTCACATGTGTGGCCGTACCAGAAAACGGCCAGAGAAAATGCTAATTTTTTCTGTTCACATGTCACGGATTTCTGACCGTATTGGGATCCAGTCTTTTACTACAAATAAACAGCAGGTGGCGGTATACAAATAAGTCTTAGTTCTCCAACAAACAAGGGAGTGAGAAGTACCGACGTCATAAAACGAGCGACAGGCTAGAATGTAAACAAACTGGTCTACTGGTCAGCTGCTACCTGAAGCCATCTACAGGGTGAGTGTTGTAGTAAACCCGCCGTTTTGTAACCTGCTGTGTTGCTGTGGGATGCTTGAATCGCGTTGTTTTGGTATTTGTATGGTCGCGAGGTGATTCTGTAATTTCGGCCGGCGGTGTCGTCATTTCCGCGTGGAGCGCGTCTATTGTCTTGAGTGCGGCCAGAGTACGGGTTGTGTTCACATGGTACGTGGCCGCCCGTACCTGGACTCGGATACTACCTCCAAGGCAGGTCTCTCTGGCCGTATCCTGGCACGGTACAGTCTGTGTTCACATGGTACGAAATAAGTGGATATTGACCAAATACCGTACCCGAGTACGGACTCCCGTACCATGTGAAAGCGCCCACTGTCTGAGAAGCTGAGAGGAAAACAGACACACGGTCAACCAAAGTATCTTCCTGGTCTCCCACTGCAGAACTTTAATTTATCTCCCACTGCATAGCTCATTTAACTTCAATTTCCCTCTGACCCCTGTATGTGATTCTTTCTAGGTTAAACCACTATTTTTTACCCTAACATAAAGTGTCATAAAATGTTTAAAAGATTAAAAACCATCAGGATAAGCCTTTAATTTAAATGACTAACAATTGAAAAATATGTGAATATAATGGTTAATAACACTACTTTCCTTTGTACTTACTGATGTTACTCAAGTCTCTTGATTTGTTTCTATTTCTTACTAATTTAGTTATGATAAAAAGAAGTGTTTGAAAAATTTATCAATTTAATTCTTCGTTAAAATTGCGGAGGCACTTAGAATAGAGTACACATCAAAAGTTTGGATACACCTTCTCATTCAGTGTGTTTTATTTATTTTCATGACTATTTAAATTGTAGATTCTCACTGAAGGCATCAAAACTATGAATGAACACATATGGAATTATGTAGCACTTTTACAAAAAGTGTGAAATAACCTGGCCTCCAAAGTCACCGGACTTTAACCTGATTGAGATGATTTGGGGTGAGCTGAACCGCAGAGTGAAGGCAAAAGGGCCAACAAGTACTAAGCATCTCTGGGAACTCCTTCAAGACTGTTGGAAAACCATTTCTGGTGACTACCTCTTGAAACTCAAGAGAATGCAAAGCAGTAATCAGAGCAAAGGGTGGCTACTTTGAGGAATCTAAAATATAACACATGTATTCAGTTATTTCACCCTTTTTGTTTAAGTACATACAATAATACCATACATCATGTGTTCATTGATAGTTTTGATGCCCTTAATTGAGAATCTACAATTTAAACAGTCATGAAAATAAAGAAAACGCATTGAATGAGAAGGTGTGTCCAAACTTTTTACCTGTACTGTATATATTTTACATTTTGTGATATTTAATCGATAATTATCGATATCAATCAATATGAATATTCCTTTATCGATATGCTCTTTTTCAATATCGTCCAGTCCTAGTTGTAAGTATGAACCAGGTTAGCCCCTGATATAAACGCCTATTACACAAAAAGTGCAACTTTATCCGTTTTTTTCTCAGAAATAAAACCAAATATTAATCAGTAGGACAAAAATCTGCTCAACCTAATCAGCTGAGTGTCTGTGGTTACCTGGATGGAGATCTGTAAAGCTGTGCAGGGCCAAACACTGAACGTTGGGACACACTTTGAGCTGCAGAGAGGCCGTCTGCATCAGAGTCTCAGTGAGCAGCCAGCAGTCCTCCTGCCCCGCAACAGTACTACAAGGTCCAATCATAAACAGGTTTACATTAAAAAAAATCTAACCGACACTCATCAAAATCAACATCAGTAGAGAAACGAAAGCAAAAATGATGCCTTATGATGTACAGCCTTACCCCTGCCCTCCTTTGAATAGACTGTTGTTGCAAAGGCCACAGTGGGTAGCTGCTGATTCATAAAACTGAGGCCACCCAGTCTCAAACAGTGTCTCAGTTTCAGCATCACTTTCATCACCATTCCTAACCAAGACGATTTTAACACTGTTCAGCTCCTGGATGAGGTTCATTGTTTCCTGAAGCTCCGTCTCACTCTCAGGAATCTGCAGGGTGCTGCGGATCAACTGCAGAGTGTTCTGGCGCTGGATGTCCCTCTGAGCGGGACTCAGGGCCTGATGGGGATCCAGCAGAGCTTCAGACTGAGGACAGAAAATTTTAATGAGCGAGAGAAACTCATCCATAGAGCAGCCAGCGTCAACAACTCCCTGCTTGCATATGAATGACCGTGAAACTACTGACTGCTTGACCACTTGACCGAGCTCGATCATTGATTAGTGAGTCATTAAAAACTACCAGGACAAGCACCATGCGCTGAATACAACCCTCTTCAGTGTAGAAGTTCTTGAGGGAAGAAGAGGAAATCAGTTTAAAACATGAGGTTATAGGAGGCACAAAAGCTGAAAGAATGCAGTTATTTGTTACAGAGGCATGTCAGCAGGCACATCTATAGTTGCAGACAATAGATTCTGATATTAAGGTAAAGGACGCACAACTACTTCCATATTTTAAGAAATAAAAAACATAAAACTGTCATGAAAAATAAAAAGTCAAAGAATTAGTCATAATAAAACAGAAAAATATAGCTGAAAGCTTTAAAGAGAACGCATCAGATGTTCATCCATTGTCAATTGTCTTAATGATCCTCCTTATCTATCCGTTACTTTATCGGTATCCTTATCGGTACTTTTTTTTTGAAAGACTAAAACAAAAAGGGGAAAAACACTAATAATGAACTATAATTGTTTTATTTTTTTAACAACTGGAACAGCAAAGCACAAAAAATAAATAACTACAAAATAAAAAGTACAAAGTGAATAATTTAATAAAAACACTATATAAACAACTTCTTTTATATATCAAAAACTAAAAATACTATGTTGTCTATTTAAAAAAGTTTAAGGTATTCAAATAAAAAATATAAAACTATTTCCCCACAAAACAATGCAATTAAGAACAGAAACGCAAGATTTTGAATATTAAAGTGTGTAGTACGAAATAATCCCTGAGAACATTTAGACCAACAATATAACATCCGCCCAACCATTTTCCGTACCGCTGCATCCAAATGCTGCAGCACTCAGGCGGTCAAAAACTGTGCATCTCTCTGTTTGTATTTGGTGTATTTTAGCAAGGTGTTTGGTCAAAGTACTTGTTTTCTGGCCTTTGCAAGCAAAGCTTTTATTGCATTTGTGACAGCGTGAATCGTCAGCTTCTATTTTTGTAAAACGAAGCCAAACTTTGGATCTTTTCGTTCACTCTGCCATCGTCTCTGTGTAACTACTGGTGAGCGAAGCTTCTAGTGAAACTGCAGTGGTCGTTCCTCCCATCATCAGTCCCCGCGGCGTGTGTGTTTGTAAATGAGGAGCAGGCTGCTAATACAGTGTTTGGCTTGTGTTTTTATCTCCCGTAAAAGATGAATACGACCTTAATTTTACCGTTAAGAGGACTGATAAGGCTGAAGCTTATAGGTCCGAGTGGACCGTCAGAATCAGCCCCGGGGCTAATTTAATACCGGGCTTCGGTACTCATCCCTAGTGGTCACTGCACTACGGTTGTTCTGAGCTTCATTTGATAGATCAGGATGCAAACAACATGTACATTACCTGCACATCAGAAACAATCTGATGTTGTGTTTCGCTTACCTTTGGAGGTTTGGTATTCTTTCTAGTCAGCTCGCTGCCACATTTTGGGCACACAGAAGGTTTGTGGCGGTTCTTATACATGTAGTCACAAGCCGGGTTCTTACAGCGGCCCCTGCCTCGTGCTGTGGAGAGCCCTAAATCCTGAAAGAAAAAAGAAAAAAAATCAGTTGCACAAGTAGAAGAATAAACACACACAAATACACTGAATCTAAATTCCTATAGAAAGGTCAGATTTTACTTACAAAGGAGGAAACTGTGTGTTTGAAAGGCACTAAGGACACAACATTCACACCTCTGTCGGGAGCCGGAGTCACATGTTGACTTCTGTCTGCTGGGACTGAGGAATCCTGCAAAGCAGGACGCAGTATGTTAGGAAACTTGACCTCATCAGTGTTATCCGTGTTTTTAGTGTTGATGTGTGTGTTTTAACCTGGCTGGCTGTGGTCGTTGGGACGGTCTGGCCAAGCTGCTTCAAAGTGCTGGGTTTAAGACCTGACAAACCCTCTAGAGGCACCGCGGCTAGAAGCACAACCACAGGAGTTAATCTAGGAATTACATCTCTCTATGTATGTGAAGGGTCACAACGTCAGAAACAAAATAGTGTGCTAATGAAAACAACGTTGAACATATTATCATATAAACAACTAAGTAACATGCAGAATACCTGCTGCCGCGTTCTTGTTTTTCGAGACACCTTGAAGTTTTTGTTTTTCAGGTGAAACAGTTAAGATCTGAATCACAGCGGCGCCTGTGAATCAACCCAGACAAGCACATACGTTGACCCACGAAATAACGGCTTCTCCTAACACTGACAAAAATGTGCTGGAAGATTTCTGACCGGTGTTACCTGTGTTATAGAGGGCAGGAAGGATGGGTCTCACAGGCCTCTTCTGAACAACAGCGCAGGTCTTGGCTGCTTTCTGAGGTGTGTTTTTAGAACTTCCTTTCATTTGTTTACTGAATAACAGAAAATTAAAGATTCAAGTCATAATTTCATTCAGAAAAAATTAGCTGAAAAACAAATTAATATTTGGATTGTTTCTCCTTTGAAAGAGAAAAAACTGTATTAATTACATTCCTTTAAATAATCAGAAATATATATGTTCAAATAAAGCAACAATGTATTTTTCTAAAAAAATCGTTCTAATCCTTTAATATAAAGATGTCTGAAGATTGTACATTTTTGTCTAAATATCTAATTGCAGGATCAGTTCTTTTTTGTAGTTTAATACATATAATCAACATGGTCAGCTTGAACCTAAATGTGCCTTTATGTCTCTTCCTTCTGTTCATAACCATGTAGTTACACCACTATACATTTCTTTCCGTCTTTGGAGTTAGGAATTTTCTTTTCGTCTGACCATGAACAGTAATTATGTTCAAATGTGTAATGTAATCAAGCTGTATTACTTTGTACTACAAATTATTTAATTTTATTTAAGTTGTGAGCCCCTTACAGACTTTCTCTTATTGTGAGATGATGACACCTGATCCAATCAAAATGACCATGTGTTGATGGTAGTCACATTGTAGTATTTTCTTACAGTGAAGTAGGAGTAGGATATTAAAACTCACTTTAAATATTTTGTTGTCAAAGCGGGTATAAAATATCCCCACAATACTGCATTTCGTATAACGCTGCACAACGTCAGGAAAACATGACATTAAGGTAATGCTGTTTAGTAATACAGTTACTATTTAAAACGCCTTCCCCACAAGCTTGGTGATCTTGAATGTCAAAATCTTTATCAGTTTTGGGCTTGAGGGACAGTGGAGGTCCTTGAAAGCAGTGACATTTATTGTTGGAAAACAGGATTTTGATTCACAGCAAACAAATATTGTATCTAATCAGTCCTTTAAGATTCTCATTTTACACACTTTGATACTGCTATTATTATTATTATTATAACTTTAATCATTGTGTACTTCTGTTTTGATAACTGAAAAAAGCTATGTTCAAAAATCACAAAGATACCGGATGGCAGAGGAATGAAATGACCAGCACCCTCTCAGCATACTTTTTCTATTAAAGTATTTACCATATTTGAGGCGGGGGCGTGGTGCTGCTGCCCTCTGGTGGCGTTGCAGCTGATAGTGCAGGCTGTTTATGAGCTTGCCCTTCCTCATTACTACCACTGGGGTTTGTTTTACTGATGCTTGCAGAAACTTTCAGTGCAGCCTGACAGCCATCTTTACTCTTTTGGTCATTTATCAGCTTGGAAGCAGCAGCTTTATCTTGTGTCCTTTTGGCCTAAAGGAAACACAAATACAGTCAAAACCAACTGAGGTGACCGGGGTGCAGCTCTAGAGTGTGCTCCCCATCAAATACTGTCTGGTAAAAAGCAAGTCCACCTTTACAACAGGTATCCATTTCCCCCCCAGATGGGTCCCACATTCAGGACATTCAGGCGGTTTGTGTCGAGTGACGTAGACAAATGAGCAGCCAGGATTTACACACCTCCCCCGACCTCTCCTTGTGTACGTCTTTACAGACTGCACCAAATATGAAAACAATAAACGTTGTGTCTTTGCGTCAGAAATTCTTTTAGGAATAAATTCTCAGGAAAAAAAGGTGGATTTTACCATTTTGTAAGAAGGCTTGGGAAGCAGGTCCGATTTGCCCCCTAAAGGTATCATCATGACTGGTTGGAGAGAGCTGATGCCAGCTAAAGGCTGAGGCTCAAGAGCAGTCTTCTATAAATAGTAATGGGGAGAAAAAAAAAGTATTAATTGAAACATATTTGTCAAAACATCTTATTTGTGTTTTAATTTTTAAATTCCTGCTTTAAATCATTCAAGCATGAAGGTTATGACACTGAGATCTCACCTGGGTGGTTACGATGTTTACCAGCTGTGTAGTTTCTCTCTGCGACGTTTGCGCTGCAACTCCCCCGCTTTTTGTTTTCAGTGTCTCATCAGCAGAACCCTGTGACCCCTCGATGTCTGCGGAGGTCAGAGTTTTAGACGAAGACCGAGGTGAAGCCGGAGAGGAAGACACCACTGTTTCCTCTGCTGTATCACTGGGAACAGAGGGGAGCTCGGAAATTTCCACCTTGGCAGCCAATCCAACGGTTTCCCCTTGGGACTCGGGGACTCTGAGTGCGACCGAGCACAGGCCTCCTTCAGCTGAGAAATCCAGTGACCCGATGCTCACTTCTGACCGAGACACTATGGTCTGATAATTAGAGGCGCCGCTGTTTGGCACCAGGAAGCAGTTGGCTCTGGGAAGGATTTTGCGGAAGCCCGGCAAGTGGTTAACAGAGCTTTGAGATGTCTGAAGAAAGGAAATCACAAGTAAGGATTAGGTTAGGGTCGATAAAAAAAATGAGGAAAAAAGCTGATTCGTTTTATTCGTCCAGCATGTAACTCACTTAATAAGGTATATGTCAAGGCAAAAATGGCATTCCTTGAAGTGACAGTGTGTAGTTTTTGCAGTACATCTTTGAAAATAGCCATTAAAATATTATGTAATAATAGTAACGTAAAGCAGTTTAATTGTAAAATATTGGTGATATTGTAAAATATGACTTAAAAAAAAAGTATTAAAATACATAGGCGGGTCCTCTTTTCAGGGGAAAGCCATATTGGATGATGTCTTTACTTCTACAAGAGCTGGCTAGTTCCAAGCGATGAAAGAGAGACTGATGTGCTCGTCATGTTGCTGTGAAAAGAAAATTCTCAGGGAACTGAGCATTTGAAAACAGCACTAGTTGGACCTCCGTTGTTGAGTTTCTTACTCGAAGACACAGATATCGCATGTTTGTGATAATTTAGATCTTTCTGAGGAATCAGACAAAAACACCCCCTCATTAGTATCCTCATGATTCTATGTGCCTAACTGAAAGGCAATCAGACTTTAACATCTCTTGTTTGATCAAGAACTATGAAAGTTTTTTTTTATATAAAAATGTAAACATATTTGTTTTTGTTTTGTTTGTTCATTTCAAATATTAAAAATATATATAATTACAATCAACATTGAACAGTTCCATTGTTTGAGAAGGAGGTAGGTAGAAGTTTACACTTTTAAGGTCCTGCCCACTTTACACATTAAAAAAAATAGAAAAAGACATCAAATCCATTCAAACTTACAATCTGCATGACCTGAATGAATGAGAATCTACTTTTTTACCTATATTTATGCGTGTTACATCCCATTGAGAAAATAAAATTCTCCTTTTCAAGAGAGACCTTGTCCAGGTTTGAATTATTAAAGAAAAAAATCTATGAACTATAACCTTTTACCTTTAAACATGTATTGAAAAATTGGACAATCACTATTAACTGGCATGCAGCTTGACCTTAAAGAATAATATATAGTTTCTATATGAAGTTCAAGAAACTTGCCTTGACAAAACTGCCCTGTAGAGAGAGACTCTTGTCGCCCTTTGCAGGAGTCCAGACAGGGAACTGCTACATTTTGAATTCATGACCTCATGCAAATATGATTCTAATCATAGTATCTACTTTACGGTTTTCTTTAACAAAACAATTCTTAGGTCGGTATGCATGTCTTTATGTGACAGAATGTGGACATACAGCGACTCTGAAAAACACTTCATCACTGTTAAATGCTTCCTCGCAAAAATGTAAAGTTTGTCCTCTTTAATGTGACATTTAGATTGTGCACTGCCATTTAAAATAATCTTAAAAGGGAAAAATGTAAATCTACTGTGTATCAAAACATTTCCAGGCGAAGACAAATGAATGCCAGAGCATGATGCTGCCACCACCATTTCACTCGAGAAGGTGCTTTTAGTGAAGATTAAAAACTACTGTTCTTTTTCCAGATATACAGCTTAGAATTGTGGTGGTTTTATCAGACCATATAACATACTCCTCTGAGGCTTAAGAGAAAAGCCCAGGGGTTTTCTCTCAAGTAAAATTCTCTTGCTACCCTCCTCCTTAGTTCTGACATATCATATGCCATATCAGCTTTTTGTCAATTATAATTGTGTCTTGATTTTTGTTCATTATTTTGTTATCTGATGCGTCGTCTTTGTATATTATGTTGTGCAGCGCTTTGTGACCCATGTCTGTGAAAGTGGCTATATAAGTAGATTTTACTTACTTACTTCAGGTTAATATGTCAGTAAAATTATGGGAAGACTTAACAATGAGACTAGATCTATTGCAACTTTTTACTCTTGTTCAACCTAATAATAAAGGTGGATCCGCAGTTTATGATATGGATGTCAATAAATTCTTATTCCAGTTAGTTCCACAAGAATAAATTATTATCTGATCAGATCCATAAATGTATTCATGTGTTTAACTTACTGTGTCTATCCCCTCCTTTTCCAGCTTGGCTCTCTCCAGATAGTAGCTCTTCTCGGCCACGCTCAGTCTTCTCCAGCTTTCACTGATGCGCTTGTTGACCTCAGACTGAGGCAGACTCAGCGTTCCGAATTGCATTTCCCGGTGAACGTCGAAATAATACAGCAGGTAAGCAGATCTGAGATAAGTGATAAATGACACATTAAAAAATGTATAAACAAAGGAAAAATACTCCAGATCCAGAAAAAAAAATACAGTTAAAGTTATACACGTTACCGGGGCTTTTTTGGTCTTTCATGACCGTTTTCCTCAGCCTTGCTACTCCTCTTTTTGGGAGAGGTCGTCTCTGCTTGGTTGTACCCATTCACAACTTCTTCGGTCACTTTCACACCCTCAAACACCTCCACATTGTTTGTGCCTTCCATGGATCTAGTAAACTGGTGGAAAAAACGCATGGATTTCGTTTACTAACCATAAAGTATAATGATTTATGTACAGTTGTGCAACTTTATCTCACTTTACTAACAAACTAAACTCAAAACAAGAATATAAAAACCTTCAGCTAATCATTCAGCATGTTTTTTGTATCTGTTTCTGCAGTTATTAACAACTTTAACATGTTTTTGCTTAATGTAGAGAGGGAAATGGTACTGAACAAATAAGCCAAGACTGATAATTGCTAAGCAACATTGAGCAAAGCTCTGCAGAAAAAGAAAAAAAGTAAAGTCAACTGAACTACATAAAAAAAGAGCATGTGAAATCCACTGGTTTAATGGCGTGTGATAATACTGCCTGCACACACTATCAACTGTCCAATGAAACGCCGTCTTGTTGAAGCCTTACCTACTATCTTCCGACCTTTAAGAAACTGTTTCAAGCATCTATTGTGAGTCGTTGGAGAACCCCGCCATTGCATAAACGGTGAGTAGCCCCGCAGTGTAAATTTTTAAGCTATGGCAAATATTTAGCACCATAAATGACTGCAATTGCTAAAAACTCCAAGCTGACATAACGTCTGCTAAGAAGAAACATGGCGAATTGTTGTCATGGGCTTCGTCCAATCAGATCCTGCGATAGATGCGTACGATCCAATCAGGTAAGACGTTTTTAACACGTGAAAATCAGTCTGGGGTTTTGCACGTATTCGTCATTGCAGCCACAGGGGGGCGCTATTTCGAAACACTGATTCAGACCTAATTTATGTGCAAAAAAAAAAGTTACAATTATCTCAACTATATTAATAGTATTTGAAACTGTCTATCAGCAATTATCTATATATTTCCTTATTCCTCATTAAGGATACATAGTTATGAATTTACCTCTTCTATTTTCCAAACTCCAGTCCAGTAGGGGCGGTAAGGCAACTCTGCGTTTCTCCAGGACGAAGAAGGTCGATCGAGGAAAAAATGGCGGATGACAAGGTGAGTAAATTGTATCTGGTTCTTAATTTATAAATATTATTTTTGCTCTTCGTGACAGGAGTAGTTAGTGGTACATAAAAAATATATTGTATGCCATAAAATGTTAGCTCTGTGTTAAAATAACTTGGGAGGCTTTCAGAGAGAGAAAAGAAAGGAGCCGACCGTGTGAACACTGACTAAAAACTTCAGAGGAACCACTTTATGTAGGTGTGTGGTTAACGAGGCAGGCAAACTGCCACTGGTGGAGTTTTGCTGCACAGCATGGACCGATAAAAGCATTCATACCAACTCCTGGTTCGAGATGTTCTTTCGCGAAATGGATCTGAAACTAGCTGTCTTTATTTTAGGATCCTCTGAGACAGTTAAAGGATCTAACTCGGCTCAAAGATCAGTTGGAGGCGATTCAGAGGAGAGTGGAGAACGAGGTGTCGGCTGAATTCCCCAAGGTAAGCTCTCATAGTTCCCCATTTCACTAATCACATAATCTTACCATTTCTTATTTTATTATAGCACTATCAACTTACCAAGGGGGTTGAACAAAGTGCTGAACATCTGCAACACCTTAAAGATTAAATGTATGAGTTACAATAGAAAAATACAAACGAGCTAACCAATACAGTTAAAATTAGTCGAAGGCTAAATACCAAAAAGTCATCAGAATTAAATGAAATTTATTTACATTTTTTTCACATTTTACACAAGCTTCTGTTAAATATATATTTTCTGAAACTTATTAACACCTTAAAATAATTCTTGCCAGCTGTTTAAGATTGGAGCAGTCTTTTCGGGGGTTTTTTCAATCCAAAATGTCACATGAAAGATTTGTGCCTGATTTCCAGTCTATGGTTTTTGTATCGAGATATACTGATTTAACTGATTGGGAGTTCTTGTTGGTGGAGAACGATATAAGAAATGTGTGAAAAATATTTTTATTCTGCCATGAGGGGTCAACTATTCATACTAGGTTTAGAGGTGATGTCACACTGTGTAAGAAAGAGCAATTGCTGTAACACAAGGGTTAGCTATAGGCCTGTGTGGTATACCTGTTCATAGCGAAAACCGGTGTTTATTTTCGTTATAAGTTTTTAATATAAGGTGAATAGCTTAGACAACATCCGAAATGTTTGATGTGGGGGAGTGTTTCAGCGAGGACCGATTTCAGTGCTACACACTCTTCTTCACAGCATGGAAAGTAACGTTTTTAACTGAGTACAGTTGCTGGCAGAAGCTGTTAGAGCGAAGCATACAGTGCTGACCAAGAGGAAGTTATTCCAAAGGAGGAGCCACATTTGTAGTTTAGAAGTTTATTGGGTTTAAATGGACCATATCATGCTATTTTACAGCTTTCAACTTCTGGGATAGACATATATATGCTAAAATGATACCGTTGGTGTTATACATTATTAATTTGTCCTGAAATTTAACTTGTATCCTGTAGTAAATGTTTGACCACAAAGTAAAATGGCTCGTTTCTCTATAATTCCTCCTGCATCCTCCCTGAGCTTCATCTTAAACAGTATTCTGACATTGAATTTAAAAGCCACGAAGTACAACAACGAAACCCTGTTTTATTAACGGCTCAGACATTTCGTTTATTAAATTTTTTTGTAAAAAACGGAGTCAATTAAGCCTATTTCAGTTGCTAAATCTTCAGGCTTTAGACAGAGCCGA
Source organism: Apricaphanius iberus (assembly GCA_028564705.1). Classification (NCBI taxonomy): domain Eukaryota; kingdom Metazoa; phylum Chordata; class Actinopteri; order Cyprinodontiformes; family Aphaniidae; genus Apricaphanius; species Apricaphanius iberus. The sequence continues at coordinate 971,846 of JAPXFQ010002076.1, forward strand.
AACCAAATAGCTGCATCCAGTAAGCAAATCTTTCCAGCCCAGTATATAAAAAAGCCGTGGGTGTAGTTTGCACATGTTTACTGAACATTCCGAGATGCTACAGATCAATTAAATAACCATGCAATGCTGTTATAAGATCACATAAGCAGCTTGATAAATGGCTAACACACATTATCATTAGCATGTAGCTACTTACTTCTCTGCCCATCAGGCGTCTTTTTTCTTTGATCCAGCTGCTGTTTTTTAGGAATGTAGAATAAAATCCTGTAATCCATGCAGTGAAACAGAGAAAGTATAAAATCCAACAAAAAATATATCTAAGCTGCCAAAAACCGAAGAGCTTTGAGAATGAGGAGGGTGTGTTTGGAACTCTAGCGGAGGTAAGCCTCTCTGCCTGCAGGGCAGTGCAGACACCTCTAGCACTCAACTTATAACTAGTGATGTCACTAGTTGAACACTCAGTCATTTTCTAGGAGAGGGAGAGGCAGCTGCTCGGAGGGCAGAATTCAGGAGGATTACTCAGACATGCATGAGTTAAGCCAAAAACCACTCTGGTGTGTTTTTTTATGAGAAAATCGCACTACCATATGGTTGAAAACTCAAAAAACTTGATTTTGCATGATATAGGCACTTTTAAAGGTCAGACGTGAACCAAACAGCATATCTTATACAAGTGCTATTGTGAGGGGAGTGTAAGGCATTATTTAACAGTCTGTAGTTACCGTGGTCAACGGTAGCAAAACCAGTCTCCTCCCCTTCCGGAAAACCGAAAAAATAATGAATGGAAGTCAATGGATAAAAGTTATTTTCTGGTCCACTTTGTCTTACGTTCCGAATCATACATGTTGTACTTCGATTTGGATATGAAGTCATTTTGCTAACGGGAGTTAGCACTAGCTATAGCACGTAAAACACTCACCTAGAGCTTGTAGAGCTTCTCCTCCATGCTGGCTCTCACTCCACCGACTGCTTTACCCCCAACATAGCTGCTACTTTCCACATGGACAGATTTATAGAGGTTTTCTCCGTGTTTAATGCTCCTTTCTTCGTCCTGAAGGCTATGACCCTCACTCTCCTTCTTCTTCTGCAGTTATAGTCCGCTAAACAAAAACTAAAGTAACTTTTGCCTCCGGTTGAAAATTAGCGTTTTCTCTGCATCAAAATTTGTTTTTAAAATTCATGGACATTATATGTTCGATACACGGCGCATTTCAAACTGGATCAGAAAATAACTTTAATCGCTCCATTGACTCATTCATTTTTTTGTGGCATTTGGGGACCCATGGACCGGAAGTAGAAGGGCGTGACTTGGGGTCCCCTATATGTTCCGGCATCGAGATGTGTTTTGGCTCCGTTTACATTACTACCATTTTTTTCTATTGTGGGGCAAGGTCCCGCCGTTTTCGTTTCTTATTGGCTGACCGGTTGATTTCTTATGAATCCAAACATTCCAGAATTCTAATCCTAACATTAGAGGACCATCACCTAACCATAACTTGACTATTTTCCTAATCCTGCTGTTCGGGAACCAGTGACTAAACCTAATGTGATTCACCTGTTTAACATTTACGAGCAGCAGCCGCCTAGTGTTTGGGTGAAGCTGTAACACATCTCGAGGGGGGAACTCAGATCGATGTAACACCCTGCAGAGATAACATTGTATAGCTTCTTAATCCTTTGAAATTGATCAGTTTACCTTTTCAGTTTTTTGTTTTTGTCAGAATCTGATATTTTAGCTTATATATTCTGTTTCCATTCAGCTGCTGAAATTACTCCTCACTTTCTGGTATCTAATTAAAAGGCATTTAAACCAAATGAGCTGCATGATTGTGTCTTGAAGTTGTTTTGTAAGCGTTGTATACCTGCTTACTGGTTAACGACCCATTTTAGTAACAGAATATCTTCACGTCTCTTTCCTCTTGTAGGGAGGCCTGGTGTTGGGATCTCCCTTCCTGAAGGGCTTTTTGGCCGGCTATGTGGTGGCCAAGCTGCGCTCCTCTGCCTTCCTGGGAGTGCTGCTTGGAACCGTCACCGGCATTTACGCAGCTCAGAACTATCAGGTGCCCAACATCGAGAGGACCGTTAAGGATTATATGAGCATGCTGAAAAAGGGACCCAAGTAATTTGGACTGGACTGCGCTAAATGAAGGAGTGCTCTTGGAGGTACTGGTCCATGGCAGACTGGAATTGAACCTTTTCGGTGTGAGGAGGATTATGGAAACATTCTTTTAACTGGAATTCCAATGGGGTTTTAAAGACTCGCTTTCGTCGCTGCTTTGAGTTCAGTTTGATGCTGCTGCTTTAATTTCCACTTTTATTTATATGTCCAATGTTAACACATCACACATGTATGACATTGTGCCTACAAGGTGTTACTTTCCCTTGAGCAGCTATATTTATATTAAGGCCTTTGGATTTTTGATGTGTAAAAACAAGCACAAGCTCCTTCTTATGTACCTGAGAACTTTATGCTTCAGTTCAAAATAATCAGAATTTTATCATAAAATGTTTTTGGATTTTTTGCACTGGACTTAGCCTTCACATTTGTTGGAGCTCGTGTTTATTTAGTGTCATTTAGAATGATTGTGATTGAGAATGTGGGCCCTCGATCCCCAGCAAGGACTAAGAGACGGTGGGCGAGCAGGATTAAGTGGGGTTTCCTCTTGGGCCTGATGGCGCTCATCTACGGCTCTCATGCGCCGCTCATCGCTCTCACCAAGGTGGACGGTCAAGTCCCGTTCAACGCCTCCTCCTGCGTCCTCATGATCGAGTTAGCCAAACTCCTTGTGTCCCTGCTGAGCCTGCTGCTCACGGGCGCCACGTCGGCCCTGCTGTCTCCCCCACGTCTGCCCCTCGTGGCCCCTTACGCCGTCCCCGCCATGCTGTACACCTTAAACAACAACCTGGCTGTCGTCATGCAGGCCCACATGGACCCAAGCTCATTCCAAATCCTCTCTAACCTCAAAATCGCTTCCACCGCGCTGCTGTACTCCGTCTGCCTGGGGAGGAGGCTGCGCTCCGCTCAGTGGCTCGCCCTCGGGCTCCTCATGGCGGCGGGGGGCCTCCACAGCTACAGCAGCCTGGATCTACGCGCCCCCGGGAGGGCTGAAGTTGATGAGGGTCCCAGGCTCCACATCACCGCCCGGGGGCTTTTTCTTGTGGTGGTGTACTGCGGCGTGTCCGGGCTGGCAGCTGTTTACACAGAGAGGGTGCTGAAAAGCCAGAAGTTGCCCCTCAGCGTACAGAATCTCTACCTCTACATGTTTGGAGTGGCAATCAACGGGCTGTCCTGTCTCTCCTCGATAGGAAGTGACAGGAGGTTTCTGGAGGGCTACTCGGGGGTGGTTTGGGGCATCATCGCAGGGCAAGCGGCAAATGGACTCCTGATGTCTGTGGTGCTCAAACACAGCAGCGGGATCACCAGACTCTTTGTCATTTCCTCCTCCATGCTGGTTAATGCGCTGCTTTCCTGGGCCGTCTTAGGCTTACAGCTCACTCCTTTGTTCCCTCTGCCTTGTGCTATGATTGGATTGGCAGCTTACCTTTATTACAGATAGCAGAGAGTTTGTTAGAGTGCGGCCTATTGAGATTAATTTACTGGTACCGTGCCGTGGAAAAATGTTGTCACATCAGAACCTTAAACATTGATGCATTTTTATGTGGGGAAAACATCATGACGTAGTGCAGAACTGTGGCGCGAGTTTAAAGCGGTACATGTCTTTCAATATTATTTTACAAATAAGATTTGAATGAGTCCATATTTCAAACCCCGATTTTGGGGAAGTGGCACATCTTCTGGGGGTGTGTTCAAGCAGTGGTGCATCTAGAACCGGACATTTTTACTCGTTCTGTTCTTGCTTAAACTCACTCAGATCAGATGGAGAGCATCTGTGGTTTGCCACAGATAAGAGACTTTGACTTGACCATTCGAACACAGGAATATGCTTTGATCTGAACCGTTCCATTGTGAAACTCGTGTTATGTTCAGGAAACTCAGGTATTGTGAATAGGGCTGGGAATCGATTCAGATTTTAAGATTTGATTCCAGCTCTCAAGAATTAGAATCGGTTATCTCGATCTGATTCGATCCAATCCAATGTGATCCTGTTCAATATTGATATGGATCAGAGCTATTAAAAATGTTTTTTGAGCTTTTATCTTAAATATATATTTTTAATTCAATGACACAACACTGGGTGAGTAACAGTTCATTTGGGGAAAGTGGATTAACCCTTTCAGACGCAAGACTTAAAAAGGCCATCTTGACTTTTCCTTCCTTTTTTAGCTGTAAAAAGACAAAACTCTAAAAACATAAAATCGATTTTTCAACTTGTGAATTTATTTCTATAAGAATCGATTCAGAATCTTTTTTTTTTTTTTTTAAGCTTTTGACTTTCCCAATACAGTATAGCCCTCCATCTATTTTCACACAAACTCTAACTAGCATCCCTGTCCCCACAAAAAAAAAAAAGCTTATAAATGCGTTACTGTATGAATTGTGTTCTTCGGGGTGGTGTGCAATCAGGTGTTTGTTTTTACCACTGATAGTGTTTTCACATATAGTTTGATTTAGCCAGAGCATTTTAAACATGTTTGCTGAGTGCCTTATGGCACTCATTATGGCCTTCATTCATTAATGACTACCAGTTTCTTCCTGAAATGTTTGTGTTATGCACATATTTCTGAAATGCATCACAAATCCTGTCAATAGGTTATTTAACCTGAGCTGCAGACATCTGCAGCTCCTCCAGATTTACCATTGTCCTCTCTTCTGCTTCTGTGATTAATGCCCTTCTTGACTGACCTGTTTGCTTAGGTGGAGGGCCGATTGTGTTTCTGAACGGAGCATCTCCAGATGATCTGAGATGTTCAAACCTCAACAACTTTAACCCAGACACGTGTTCTCAGTCCTTTAATCTTCATGACGCTGCTTGTTCACTAAAACATCTCAAAAATCTAAAGCTTTCACGAGCAGATTTAAAACTTCTCTAGGGACTTTATTGTGGCCAATGACAGAATACCAGTAAAATAGACAATTTGTAGCTAAAATGTGGCAAAATGTTGGGAATCTTAAGAGATGTGAACGCTTTTGCAGAACACCTTAAGGTTTTCTCTTTGCCTTTGTGTTATCTGCCTTCTGAGACTGAACTCTGTCAGCCAAAATCCATCACCTGTTTGATTTACTAAAGGTAGAAAAGTGTTACCTTTGGTTCAAAGGACGGGCTGACGATATGATTCAAATGTTGATTTGTTTTTATTGTTTTATGTTACACCGTTACATTTCTTCATTCTAAAAGGAACCATCATCATAAAGTGTTTTTCGACCACAGTATCGGGGATAAAGTGTTACACATCCTGACCAATAAATTTTTCTAAACCATTTTCCAACACGTGTTGTCATAATTTATACACCATTTAAGCCTCGTTGTTGCTGGTTTATCAAGTCAGCCACAGGATCTCCTCGCACAGCAAGAGCATCTTTAATCTCCCCCAGTGCTGCGGAGTCAGAAAAAACAAGAACATTTTGAAAACTTTAAAGAGTCTCTACGGTTAGAGTTGCCCAGTTGCTGCTGATAAGCACTGACCTTTTATAAGTTGTTTGTTCTCAGCTTGCAGCTGTTGGTTCTGGGCTGACAGGTAGATGGCGTCCTCCACGGCTTCCAGCAGCACACTCCTATATCTGTCTTCAGAAATCTTCCTCTGCTCCTCACTAACTTGACGGAACGCCCTAAACACCTGTAGGACAGTAAAACTGATAACATGTTTGGGTGATGCAGTTAAATGTGTTTATAGTGGATAAGGAAATGTGTGCTTGGTCACTTGTTAGATGTAATAAGATTTCCCTATGAAAGGTGCCACGCTTGTAATGAAAAAGTATGTGTAGGTTAAACAGCAGGGTTGAATATGTTAGCCCAGTAAAACTTACCAAAATCCTCTCTGCCTATGCGGAACATAGTCAAGAAAATGTTTCAATCAAGGTTATGCTTGTTAAATTCCTAATTAGGTTTAAATACAAATAATTTGATAGTAAAGAAATGTGCAGACATTTTAGTAAGGGACTGCACAGAATTAAGAAAGAAAGGCAGAAGGGGGAGGAGCTTGCCTTGACTAGCTCATATCGGGGCCTTCTGCTGACTTACTGCATCATATTATTGTTCACTTGATATTGAGGCTAACTAATGAATCTATAAATTAAAGCATTTCATACTTTAGCAAAGATTTAATGTGGATCAAGACTTCTAGAGCAAGTCTATGATAGTGACACAGAATCCTAGTTTTTTCTCTGTTAATGAAGGCAGCAATTTATACCACAACAGAGTCACAATATTTATTTTTACATGCATGTCTGTGAAACTCAAAAAGCCAATAGAAAAAAAAATTCCATGTAGAATTTATAAACGTTTTCCCAAACCTGCCTTTTGACCTGCAGGTTCGATTTCATATATATCCTTATCAAACCATTTTAAATGCTGATCTGCGTTGTAACTACTCAGTGTGTCATTTTTCCTACACTCTGCTCTTTGCTGCTATATCAGTTAAAGATGTTGGAATTATTGTAATTTGCAATGTAGATAGTTTTCTGAACCAATAAACATTCAATAAACTCGACATTTTGTTGGATGTAAACCCAATAAACTCCCACCTGCAGACTCTCCTCCCTCAAACAATGCAGCTCTGTTTGGTGTCTGTGATGCTGATGGTGAAGGTCGCTCTCTGCCTGCTGGGCCTCAGCGCGAAGCGCCTCTATCTGCATCACCAGGATCTGCCTCTCTCTGCTCAGCACCAGCAGCTCCCTCTGAGGGTTTTCTGTCTGAAGGAGCAATGTATAAAAACGGTGGCTAAAATAGACAACAACTTCAAGGAAATACCAGAGTTCATTTGAAAGTGTAGTCATTTCTGTCCACCATAAATTCAGCCTCGCATTTATTTAAATTGACGCAGCATTTTCGGCTTAGATAGCTCACAAACTGAATGTTAAACAACCGGGTATCTGATTATCTCACCGGTGGCTGTTCCAGCGCCAACTCTCGCTCCATCTTCGCCACCTCCTCCTGAATTAATCTCGTGTGATCCTCCTTAAGTTGCCTCCTCCGCTCCTGTGCTTCGTCGTATTCCAACTGAGACTAATCATTGAAATGGCAAAATAAATGTCTTAGTGTGTGCTGCCCACTAATCCAAGCATAAATCTTGTTTAGATGTTGAAAAAAAGACTCTGGACTAAGCCTTGTAAATGTGTTATCAAAACAGCTTTTGCATTCATAAAGCTTTCTGCAAATAGTTACCCTCAGATGCAATAATTACAGCACTTTCCAACAATTTCTCTGAGGATTTTCAACTAGACCCTGCTGAAGAGGGCTTTCACAAAGCTTTCAAGAGTGGTTCTACTTACAGGAGAAGTGAGAATGACATTTAAGAGGCTTAAGACTTTCTCAAGTGGAAAAAATAGCGTAGAAAGAAAATGAGTAAATGAGACAATAAGATTTGCTCAGGGTTAATGTTTGAAGTTGAGCACTTTAAGGATTTTCTCCCATCTCCCCTTTAATACTCTTATTAAACCTAATTAAACTGTTTATAGAGTAAAAATATTAAACAATTAAAATGTGAAAGTTTGGGGCATTAAAAGTTACGTCCAGGATAGAGCCCAACCCCCATGACTTCTTAAGATTTCCCTGATGGCCTTAGTCAAAAGTAGTGCTCAGATACTCCGGCTAAAAGAAAAAAGAAAAAGAATTAACAAGGTGTGCACTCACTCCACATTTATTATTGTGCTTGACAATGCGTTTGGTTTTTTTTTTTTGATAATACGAATAAAGTAATGAGAAAGCTGATTCCAAAAGAGTTTTATCACTGGATATTTTGGAGAAAAAGATCACAGCATCAGTCCATTTCAAAACGACACATGTAGTTACCTTTCTGCTTGTACACTCACTTCCCTTTTTGCTCAGCCTCCCCTACTTGCTCAAATCTTGTCCCATTCTTTGCACATTCTCATCTTTGTCTGTTTCCCAAAGTCTGTTTTTTTCACCTCATCATCTGCAGCTGATACTACTTGGAGGCCTACAACATAAACAACTTATAGGTTTCTCCAACTTTTGCCTCTGCATTCTTTGTTTTCAGTACATCTGCTTAAAATTTTCCATTATAGCACACTGTCAGAAATAGGGGTACGTTACTGTGCCCCAAGGTGCAATAAAGACATAAACAGTCTAAGCAGAAATATTGGACCTATGGGTAACTATCTGAACTTTTTTCATCGTCTGATTGGTAAATACATGTTCCTTACTACTAAAAAGTACATATTTGTACCGTTTCTTGGATAAGGAACAATTTCTGGTGATTATCTTTTTTAATAAAAAAAACAACATCCATTAGCAGAGCTAGATTTATGTAAATTGTCTTCATAGTTTTATTGTCAACATATTTTTTAATTAGATTTTTACTTTTTTTTTATCAAGCAAACACATGGGTGACTATTAGGTAATGTGTTAATCATGTCAAGTTCATAACTATTGGCCGCCAATGGAAGCACTAATAATTCAGACTACAGGGGTATCATTCAGGATACCAACCCAGTGACAAGAAATTTTACCCCAAAACTACAATTCTTTCATTTCTGAGTGTGCAGCAGTGAATTTATCTAGACCTGAACAGAGAAATTGTGCTGAGGCATCAATCACTGTAGGAGTATTAAAAGCAGACTAAACGATTACGGTAATGAGGTGACCACCCTGAATGGTTTGACCGGATTACTTAAAATGTGAGTGAGGCCATAAAAAGTTTGCTCTCCTGTTCACTCTTAAAATTAGGCCATGTTGCAAAGCAGCCACATGGAGGCCTGTACTCAGTAATGTACCATATATGGCGTTTGTCAGATTGGACTGAGAGAACTCTCAAACCAAAAAATATTTGTCTTTTATCAGAACCATACCTCCCATTATGAGGGATGGTAGAGGTGGTGTCATGATGTGAGATACAAACAAAGACTTTTTTTTAATTTTATTTAACACCAAAGACTCAGTTTTGTCTCCAGGAAAATATGTTTCAATTTTATGTTTCTCAATGTTAGAAATAGCAATATTATGTAGATTTTCGGGGGATTTATTTTAGTTTTTTTCCTCGGGTAAACTTTTTTCTTAACATCAGAAATATTTTATTTTTTTTCACAAGAAGTAAGGTATAAATTGAAAATTGTCTCCAAGAGCGGTGTGTTTAAATAACCAAAACATTAACATACAAATTTTAAACAGAATATTTCTTGTATTCCATTCATATTTCTCCCTTTAAAGTAAATAACAAACTTAATTTAACTTAAAAATAGAAACTTAGCTCTTACTACTTAGATCTCAATCAGTAAACAACATAAATCACTACTTGAAACAGTATACATTACCTGATGAGAGAGTTGAGACTTTTCAGAAAAAGTTCCTTTCTTCAGTACTTCGTCTCTGAGAGCTTCCTTCAGTTGTTGAATTCTGGTTACCCTCTCCTGGACCTTTTCTGCACTGTCGTTACCTTCTGCAAATACCAGATGCATAAGTATGTGGTCAGGACTAGCCTTATATATATATATATATATATATATATATATATATATATATATGTGTGTGTGTGTGTGTGTGTGTAGGAGTTTGAATTATATAATGTTACCTCTGATGTGGTCCTCCATTTCTTGTCTCAGCTTTTCCTGTAGATCTTTAACTGTTTCGGTTCTTTCTCTCTGGTTAACGGGAAAGTCTGCAGAAAGTTCCTGGGAGCAGATTTCTGATTTCTGTCAAGTTTGAAACAAAATATGAGTCTTTGTTTATTAAGAACAAATATACTTTTATGGAAAATATTCAACTTTGAGGGGAAACAATCAGACCTTGATCCTGAGTTTTATCTTATCTGACTTCTCTCTCCTCCTCTCCCAAGTCTGATTTTTCACGATCTGTTTTACAGATGGCAGGATGAACTTTTATTGAACTGAAATTTTCACGGATGCTGTAGTTTTCATCTTGTTCTGTTATTTACCTTTAGATTCTGAGTCAGCTGAGCTAGTTTGTAAATATTGTGAACCTCATTTTCCCCGAGCAGTATCACGTTTTGTAGCTCTATGATGCTTTCACGAAGCTCTTGCTCTGTTGTCCTCTGATTCCAGCTAACAGAAGTGGGTTTAGTAACTAATCCTCTCACTTTCTGAGCCAATTGTAAAGCAGATAGAGTTTCAGCAACAAGGAAACCTGAGAAGAAGTAATACTTAGAGTCAGATGTAATTCACCCACTTTTTCCCATTATGTTCATTTCGCTTGTTTTACCTTGAGGGTTGATGCAGTAGATGAGGAATGTCCTGCTGTTTCCTGTAAGAGCATCTTTAAGCAGTGCATGAAGGAGGCCATCACTGACCACAGGAGGAGGGTTTAACGCTTGATCAAGAACCTTCAACAGTGGGATAACTCTGATATGAAATTAGGGAACAGCAAGTAGAAAGTGTTCATTACCAATCTGCCATGCCATGTAATGATTATTCCTGCACACATTACTGTTGTGCGGCTGTTCGAGGCTATGGTTATAAAGATCCCTACCACAGCATCTAGTTGTATTTTTAGACAAAGCAATGTCCAGTTACGTTTTAGCTGAAAATAGCATGCATCTTAGTTGTATTTTTCTTTGTATGGTTGAAAAAAAGATGGCTAGTAGACAGAGAATGGTGTAGATGCTGTCTACCTTTGTTTTTTTCTTATCTTCTTTCTTAAGAATTGCTCCTGCTCAGTGTTTTCTTGTGTTTAACTGTCTGTTTCGCAGACTGAGTTCTTCGTGTAGTCATTGCCACCATTCAGTATGTCTCCGTCTTTATTATTTTAACAGTAAGTGCTCCTGCTTCAGTGTTTTTGTGTCTTTACTGTATGGAGCGAATTAATTAATGTGGGTTGTTTTAGAAACTGGTTCAGCGATGTCTTTTTCCTAGATTGAATTGAGTTGAATTGAATTGAACAGTCGAGGGGAAATTCACAGAGTTTTGGTGACCGAGGTTGAAAAAAAAAAAAAAACACTCATCTGTATCTTGATTACTTATTCAAGGGAGCAAAACCCAGACAATAGAAAGAAAAAAACACACCTCAAAAACATTTAAGCATGTATTCAGTTAACAGATTGGAAAGCACAGCAGAGAGTGTGCTAAAACCAAATGCTTCCCGGGGAGGGAGGGAGCCAAGAGGAAGTGGGCAATATGGTGATAGTGCAGGTGGTGTGAGCGTCTGTATCATACGTGTTTATGTGTGTGTACGTCAGTGGAGTATTATACACAGGGGTAGGGAGGAGGAAAAGGAGAATCTGTTTACATTCCTCACACAGGGATTTGATTGTGGACCAGTTGAAGGTCACCATAGAGCCAAAATACTAATTGTTATGGTTGTGATGTGCTATTGATTGAGCTATTACTATCATTATTTCTGTGTTACGTTTTACATAGAAATGACTTTTGTTTCTGGTAACATATCTCTTCTGGACAAAGTAGACACTGATAGAACTAAGTCAGACATTACCTGTTCCCCTCTTTTTTTTACCTTCCCCATAAAACATTTCGGTTTTCTCTGTTCCCTTCCCGTCTCTCCCAACCTCCAACTAGTCACGACAGACAGCTGCTTATTCTGAGCTTTTTCCATCACCATGCTGGTTGTTTTGAAAATAGATCTATGAATAAAGTTATGTCACTTGTTAAGAAGTGGTATGATTGTCAGAGACAGTGGCATATCTGGGTGTCTCTGCAGGACTATGACAGGCCTTATGGGGTAAACCTGCCAGGAGGTTCTTTTTTACAAGAAAGCTCATGCTGTTAACACATTGTCTTGATTTTTGTCATTTGTATATAAACTCTGCTTTGAGACAGATGGTGAAAATCCACTCTTTTCAGAATACTCTTGCTACTTAGTTCCGACTAAATATGTGTAATAAATCTCAGATTAAACCTACAATAGAAATGATAATTTGGAATGAAATTTAGAGGGCTTAAAAAATTAACTGGGGAACAATATTCACTGTCCACTGTTGCAGTCTTTTTCACTTTGAGACCCTATTAGGCTGCTTTACTCGTTTCTTGGATCCGTATTTAGTGTTTGGCAACAGACCTTGGAAATTAGAAAAGAATAGATATTATTTTCTATTGAGTCAATTTGATATTTTCTTTTTCTACATTGTTTGACTTCCTTACCTGAAAAAGTGGGCACAGACTAAACAGTGATGCAAAGAAGTGCAGCAAAATTATGGGGATAAGTGATGTAGAGGTCCAACAGAAGAAGAGTTACAAGGAAGGCTAAAGCTAAACAATCTTTTATTCCATGATTACAGGTTGCTGCTATTGGTTTGCAGATACATTTGTCCCTGAAAAACCTAGCCTTATTCATTTCATTATTTTGAGTAGAGACTGTATTAACCTATGTTTGTATCATTGTGGTTGATTTTTCTCTTTTTTTATTTTTTTTAGCTGTCAATTGTATTTGTACTTTTCTTTGCTGGCTGCTGGACAAATTGCCCCTTGGGGAAAATATAGCTTAGCTTATTCCTAACTAACCCTTCAAAGAACCTTAACGTCTACCAACTGATGACAGTATTATCTATTAAAATATGTTTCTTCATTTTAGTTACAATCAACACTAAATAAAACTTTAGGACATTTTTCATCTTTTTAGTGCTGCATTTGAACAAAATCTGTAATGATTGCTTTGTTTTAATGCAGTGACTTATATCTGTGATAGGCTGGCGACCTGTCCAGGGTGAACCCCGCCTCTGGCCCGTTGACCGCTGGCGATGTGCACCATCCCTTTAAGGATAAACACGATGGATGGATGGAATGTGTCATGTCACATGTCAGAAATGTCATTTGTTCTGAGATCATTACAGTTAGGTGAGCATCGGTGGGTAATTATTTGCTCAGCCTCTCAGCTCATGTAACTGATCGGTTTGGATTTTATGTCACTGACCCTCTGAGGTCAGTCCTACTGGCTCCTCCTGCAAGGCTGAACAGCTGCAGTTTGCTGCGACAGACATCCGACTCCAACTGCTGCGGATAGAGTTTCCACTCAGCTGTCACTGAGAAGAGGGAACTGCATCTGAGGACAGCGTACCACATGGACGACACACATATTAAAGAGAAAGCCAGCTGACGAGGAATATTTTTAAATTAAAGAAATCAAATGTATAATTTATTTCTCTATTCTCTGCGTTTAAGCCTTTTAGAAGGGCACTGATGAGACCATTCTTGAACCTTACCGGCTGGCAATGCTTCCTGTCTTGGTTTTCATTGTCTCCCTGCAGGTTTTATAAACATCACAGGCTTCCTCTGCTGAACATACACACACCTCACATAAATCTTCTACAACACTGAGAGAAAAAAACACACAAAAAACAGGGATGAATATTTGGTTTATGTTTCAGTCACATAGTTATTAAATTGAGACATTAGTTTTTGTTTTTGAACTTACATCCTTTTAAATAGTTTGATGTACTTTGTTCATTTGAGTTTTTGGGGATCACTATTTGATTCTAGTGGTGTAACTTTTATTCTTATTTTTAATTCCTTTTTAACCGATTGTGTTTGTCTGTTTTTAATCCATATTATTGCATAAATTTGTTCCTTACATCATCTTTTCTTCTTGATTGATTGTGTCTATCTGTTAAACCTATATGTTTCTGTTTTTCTAACCATGCTTTTCTAATCATGTATTTGTTATCATTTGTTATCTGAATCATGTAAAGCACCTTGAATTGCCTTGTGTTGAAAGTGTGCTATATAAATAAAATTGCCTTACCCTTTGTTTGCCTTTATTATGTTTAAAAAGTCATATGAGAATCTATGCTTTTTTAGATTTGATGTTTGATTTAAACTACTTCAAGACCTGGTAAAGAACAGAAAAATAATATATCAAACCCCCAGACAAAGGATGGGCTTTTTATCATTACTTTACGTCAGTACATAGAGTACTTTGGAATGTATTTTTTTAAAGCAACCACTAATTTGATTTTGCTTTCATCAGGCCAAACCTTGGAATCTTGAAATGTGGTCTTGATTGATTTTTTTCTATTTTCTAAAGTTCTTTTTCGCCTTTTCATATCACCTGACCTTGGCAACATTGTGCAGCAAGATCAAAAAGATTTCCTTGGCATTAGAAAATTAAATCTGCCCACAACAGTCAGAAAGCATTCCGCGATTTTAATTCTGCAACAGCAAATAGAGTATGTTGTATCACAACTGATTTTGTCTCCGGCTTTTTGAACAGGTGAAAGCATCTGCCATACTGACCTGAGACAGAGTGACAATGGAAATTGTTACAGTGACTGAGGTAGATAAAATGCAGCATAACAACTGGGAGAATGTAAAGCTGATGAAGAATTTTTAAGTTATTTGCAAAAGGAAGTCAGAATTGGTAAAATGTGCTCTTGCTATGACGTACCTGTTAGAAGTCTCGCTAATTGCAAAAGAAGTAGTTGACGAGGTTATTAACAAGAGGTTATTAAAGCTTGTTACGTTCTCAAGGTTGCCTTTTAGACAGTACAGTGTTGATTTCTGTAAACTTTTTAAAGTGGAAAACGCAGGATTTCTCCTGCTTTTTTACTTACACAACTATATAGCAAAAGGGAATAAGAAGGTGGAGAGAAAAGGGTGCTGTTGGTGTCATTAGGCACAACTTCATGCTTGCCCTCTCTAGAATTGCTAACATTTTGTATCATCTAAAGTCAACAAGGTGTTCCAGGACAGAAAAGTCTCGAGTGTCCCTCAATGGGAAATGAACATGACGATCTACTACATAAACATTAAACAAAATTCTATTTCTGGGAAGAAAAAGGTGTAGAAATAACACCCTGTGGGACTCCTTCCATGGCAGGTTACCGGATGTGAAAATGAAATCCTCGATGCAGACGCAAAATATTAAAAGCCCAGAGGAAAGTTAAATGGATCGAGGCGACTATGAATAATTCAAATAACGTTTTACTACTGGGAAACAAAGTATCAAGGTTTTTTTTCTCTATTTAAATTAACATGGTACATAAATATAAACTGTAATGTACCTGCCAAGGGCTGGATGTGTCATAAGCTGTAAAGTCTCTTCGCTGAGGCTGAGTAGATCCACTGCACTTCCGTCTGGGCAAAACTGTCACAGAGAAATAGTATCCTAAGTCATATTAAGTCTAAGCTGTTTTGGGGTTCTGCTTTTCAACACCAGGGCAGACCTGAAGAAATGATACAGAGATGAAGGACTCTGCTGTTTCTTGTGATGTTGTACAACTAAACAGGGTGGTCAAGACCTAAAATAAGTTCAGAGTTTCAGAATCTGGTTAAAACAAATTCAGAAAATCTGCTAACATATATATTTTTATAGTTCACCTGTGTGAGGATAGTTTTATCCGTCAGGGCTCCAATCATCTCCGTGTTTGTTCCACACATCAGCAGTGCTACATTATAGCCATTTGATATGGATTCACCCAGTGGCTGCAGGAGCTCAGAGTTAAGACTCTGCAAGTTCAAGTTGAGATTGGTTGTTTTTAAGACTTACAATAGTCAGTGCCAAAGAGAGACAGTAAAGCGGCTTGAATCAGTCAGTGCATAAAACAGAACAGCTGCACTGGAGTTTAGAACGTGTCTTACCTCCATAGTGTCAGCAGTTACGACCTGATCAAATTTGAAGGACTCTAGTTCCTAAAAAAAAAAAACGTGTTTAATTTGTTGAACCTTTTAGAGAAAATTTTAAAAACTATATTCAGATGCAAGAATGGGTTTACCTCATTTGTTGCAGATTTGTGTTTGATTTCAAATCCTTCAACTGCAAAGTCTCTCTCTTCTGTGTGTGCAAGAACATGTCAAATTTCATTATTTCAGGAATAAAAACGAAATAAATCCACAAATTTCCGTAATTTATTTACCTGGACTTGCAGTGAGAACAACTCCCACTCTCACTGTCTCCACTTCCCCGCATGTCTAACAGCACATGGAGATCAGTAACAACTGTGATCAGAAGCTCAACAAAACCTTCTTTGCTCACCTACAATATCTCTTCACCGCTAAAGAAATCAAGCATTTTTTTAAATTACTGTATTAAATATATACTTACAGGTGTATTTATGATTGCTGTAGCCATCCTGAGCGTGTGGCTTTGCACAGTCACTCTATGACCTGGATTTTATTACAACAGGATGAATTATGAATGAGACAGAATCTACAATCAGATTTATTTATTTATTTTTAAATATCACTAATGAGCGTTCAGATGAGTAGGAATCAGTCAGTTAAAAAATATCTATATAGGTATGTAAAAATAATTTTTTGTATTTAAAAATGTTAAAATAGTTGCATTATTTATTTAGATTTATTACGAAAGTCTGATCAATTCACAGTTAAGCTTAAGTTATCCATACTTCAAGCAGACTTAGACATAAAGTAACATTTTATTTTACTATTTCTCTTCTGACTACAAGTAATAATATTGTGGATTAGCCCAAAGGCCTGTAGTGGTAGATAAACATTAGGGTGATGGCCTCCAACCTCGACACCAAAGATAAATCATCAAAATATGAGAAAAGCTGGTTTAGCTATTACAAGAAGGGTTTGGTAGCTGTAATGCTGAGAATGATTTTTTTATTGATTATAAAAAGGGGTATACATTAGTTTTATTGTCATTTTTTATTAAAATGTAAATAAAACCAGATAATGATGTTTTGATACGCTCTATCCTCTGAGAGATGTCTGTCTTATCTCCAATGAGAAACAAAGTTCTCGGTTGAATAAGTTTACTTTTAATTCTAAACATCCTAGGGGCTGGAATAAATTTGAACCTAATGTTTTGATCAAAACCAAAGCTGATTTGTCCATTTTTGGCAGATCTTCCACAGACGTACCATATGCCACAAACATGATGGATCCTCACTAATAAGTGCAACTCTCAGCATAGGGAACATTGATACCATTCTAGAGCTTTAAGACCTCTAAATCTTATTTGTATGTTCATTGTGTGGTAGAAATGAGATTCCTAGAGAGTCAAACCCTTGTGGGGTTGTACATAATGTATGTGGAATCTTTACATCTTTCATTAGTATATATATATATATATATATATATATATATATATATATATATATATATATATATATATAATTTCTCAGTGCAGATTTTAATACATTCTTGTGATGTAAACAAAGAAATCTAATAGAGATTTAATGGGATTTGTTACAAAAAGTAGTTGATGTTGGAATTTATTACTGAACTCTACATTTACAATCCATTTTTTGTGTTCAATTAACTCAAATGAAGGAGCTACAATTTAATGCTTCACAAAAATTGTTTTTATACTGTAGGTTGGGTCAGGAGCCACAGTCTGAATGAGTGGGGAAAAAAACCCAACTACCTGTCCAAATGCTTAAATTATCTTGGACAAGGTACTGAATTCTGAAAATGGTCTTGATCAAGCATGAAACAAACTAAAATAAATGCAGATCAATGTCCATTTGTGATTTCTAGCACATATATGGCAAGGCAAAGGCAATTTTATTTGTATAGCACACTTTCAACACAGGGCAATTCAAGGTGCTTTACATGATTAAGAATAATTTACAGCATAAATCACTTTGATGATTATATGGTCTATATATGGTCTGACCTTTGTGTTTTAACAACACTGACTAATCTCAGAATATTTAATTCAGATTTTGTCATGGCAAAACATGCTAACTCATTAGGAGGAAAAAAGCTTATCTGTTTTCTGTTTATTTTATTCTAAGTTTCTCATACATCCGTCTTTTGACTCTGTGCCTTCTCTCCATTCTATACACAACTGAATTATACTGTGACAGCACTGTTTATTCAGAAAGTAGATGTGTTTTGGAGCACTGCTCAATTTGTCGATAAAAAGTCGCCACAGTTGAGGACAGCAGAGACTCGTTTGAAGATGAAAGGAGTTGGAGAAAGAATAATTATTTTCTGGAGCTACATTAAAATAATCAGTCAGTCCTTCCTGAAAGCATCACTTCCAATACAAAATTGTCACTCATGGATTTATAGATTAATTAAACAAAAAAAAATAATTCCGTGCTGCTTTCAAAACAGTTCTACCAGAGTAATGGATGTATTCATTTGGCAGCTCACTGTTTTTTTTTTAGCCAAGTCGACAGCAGAGGAAGCTCCAGCGAAGCAAAGCAGGAAATCGGTTCATTTGCATATTCCTAGAAATACTCGTTGAGGCGAAGCTTTAATCTAAATCTATTTAAAGCTAATTTTAAATATTAAGATTTCATGAATACTTATTTTTTGTTGTCGCATAATGTCAGAAAAACAAGTTCAAGTTTCAGGAGAGCCTTAAACAACAGAGAAACCAAATACAGATGACACAGAATCCAGGACTTAGCAATGCCATTGCATCTAATCACGTATATGTTTATTTAAGCCTTATTTCATTAATACCTTTAACAGTTGTCTGAGCAAAAGACATTGGGACAAATAATGTGATTGTTATAAAAGAAAAACTTTATTGCCGCTTCTTATACACTTTAAGAGAAGAGGGGGAAAAATCCCTTCCTCAAATGTCCCCATCCTATAAGTGGAAAGTTCACCAAAATTATGAGAACATGTGTTTGTGTTTTTGTAGTTCCTTTTTTTGTTTTTTGGAGGAAGCACAATTAGACTCGATATCAGGCAGGTGAAACTGGACCTATGAATCAAATGTTTTTAATAGTTTTTATTTCATTTTGGTGAACTGAAAATTTAACCATTTATTACAAACAAATATATGATAAAATCTCACAGGGTTAAAT
This sequence comes from Apricaphanius iberus, assembly GCA_028564705.1. Lineage (NCBI taxonomy): Eukaryota > Metazoa > Chordata > Actinopteri > Cyprinodontiformes > Aphaniidae > Apricaphanius > Apricaphanius iberus. The sequence continues at coordinate 990,620 of JAPXFQ010002076.1, forward strand.
GAATTTTATACATCATAAACCAAGACTCCCAAAAGAAAAAGAAATTAAAAGCATTAATGTAACAGGCCTGTAATGATTTGATTTCAAGCAGCTGACAAAATGAATAGCATGAAGTGATTACATCGATAGGAAGCTCATCTCGAAGTTAAACTGCTACGATTCGGCGATTGGAGTTCAGTTTTAAATAACCAATTTCACAAGTCTGCAAAGATGGGCTTAATGAGAAGAAACGCCTTGCTTCCAGCTTTCTCTTAATTTTTGTTGTCTTCTGAAAGACAAAAAAAAAAACAATTTGTCACAAACAAACCTTCCTGCAAATGTTAGGATGATTGGATAAAAATATATTTATCTGAGGACCCTCACCTTCAACATTGTAGGTCTTCTGCATCATCCTTGGTGCGAGCATCATGCGACGAAATTGTGGAGCTAAAATACGTTTAAAACAGAAGAGAAGCCAAATTAATATGTCATCTTTCACAAGGACAGCACCTAAACGTGACCTTTTTATACGAGTGGGCTACCTTGTTGACATTGAGGGCGGCTGCGGCTTGCGGTGCCTTCAATGGGGTTGCCGTACTTGTCCACACACCAGCAGAAGCCAGTAGCGTGCCAGCACTGCGTGGGCAGGTAGTTGCCCTTCTCATCGCACTGGGGCTTGTATGCGCCGATCTTGCCCACTCCTGACACTGCCTCCATCTGGCATTTGGTCTGGATCAGAGAGGCTGTCCAAACATTGAGAAACAACATATTGTGTGTTACACAAGTGTTTGAGTAAACTTTTTTTTTCTTTTATGTACTGATGAACAACCAGAAATGTAGGCTTCTTTGAATTGAATGCAAGAAAGCTGCAGTAACCTGGCTGAGGGGTGGGGCCAGCAGGCTTCTGCTGGGCCATCTGGAAGATCAGCCAATAACGCATCCAGGTTTCGAAGCTCTGTAGAAGGCAAAATGTCCAACAGACATAATGGCAAATGTATTATTTTCGATACTACAATTTTTTTTCTTCCTTTTTTTCATTGTTTCTACGTGGAAAAACTGGAGGCCTCACCTTCCACTCGCTCTCGTTGAGCTGCTGCCTCAGGCTGTTCAGGTTGGCCAGGAAGGTCTCATTGAACTGTGGCAGACTGACGTCCTGTTCAACACAATTAAAGGTTAAGACATAGCCCTAAAAAGCACCTAAAACGACAAGAATAACCACAAGATTCTGAGTGCAACATACCTTCATCATATCCATCACTTGTTTCTCCAGACTGACAATGGCAGTGTCCTGCAGTTTCTGTAGCGAGTAACAAATGGCCATTACTAAGATTCGTCCACATTTAAACCCAAGTCTCTAATAACACTAATCTTTGAGGCACTTTCTTATTTCTGAGATTCTGATGTTGAACTCACAACCATGGGTGTCTTGGAAGATTTGGAGTCGTCTTCGGTATAGTCCATCAGCAGAGGCAGGCTGTTCATGGGCATGGCCATCCTTGCTGGGGCGACATCTGAGAAACAACCAGAAAAAATCCATGTCAGTTAGAGAGAGCAAGGAAAACAAATATTTTATAATGAAATCAATTAAACTGAACCTTTCTGACAACGTGAGTAGTCTAAAAGAACTCAAATGGGGGGAAAAACTGTGTTCTGATCATAGAAAATCTTGGTAAAAACAAGAAACAAACATCTATCAGTCAAAGAGTTACAAAGCCATTTTGGAGGTTTTGGGATTCCAGTGAACCACAGTGAGAGTTTGAACATCCAGGAACCTTCCCAGGAGTCGGCGACAAACCAAATGTCCTTCAAAAAGGCACCAAAGACTCCAGGAGGGGCAACAAGAAAAAAACTGAGCAAAAGTGGCATCAATAGGTGATATATAAAGGGAAATTCCTTGATGACCAAAAACAACATAAAGGCTAACGATGTCCAACAAGACACGCTTTGGTGTTACAGAATCACAGTTTTCAAAATCACACCTGCATCTGAATGGATAAGATAAACTGAAAAAGGCTAAGTGACCAAGTCAAAATTTATAACTGAATCTCAATGAGATGCTTTAGCATGGCCTTCAACAGAGCTTTCATGGTCAGCAACCCTTCAACGCAGCTCAATTAAGACAGTTCTACAAATAAAGGTGGGCCCAAATTCCTCCAAAATGACGTAAAAGTCCAGTTGCCAGCTACTACAAATGATTGATAGTGGCCAAATGTAGTATAAGACACCAAGATAAATTATATGCTGTCTTGTAAACCTCTTTTTGAATTTACTCATGTTATCTCTGTCTGATAATAATATATGTTTGAAGATCTGAAACATGTGAAAAATAGGACCAAAACGAAAAAAGAATGAAACCGGTAAAATGTTTCAAGGCCCGGAAGTCTTATCAACTTAACATAAGGCAATCAAGCCACAAACTATCTTATTGAAGTGCATTCTAAAGCCCATGTATTACTCATATGGGCTTTATAAGCAAATGTTGGTTCAGAGAGAGCATTATATCTGAGAAACATTTTTTTTTTTTAGCTAGAATGAATTTAACAAGTATTAATATAACATGAAATGTCCCAGCTTGGTTTATGGTAAAGTTGGTTTTCCCCTTCATGATTCATCAGTGCAATTTTATTTTTGTGTCTCCTTAAAAAAAACAAAAAACAGCACCACCGTTTCAAAACAAATTCTCATTTCCCTCTTACACTTTAGAGCTCTCCTTCATGCTTGCTCAGTATGAGGGATTGCTGAGAATTCCACGACGCAATCTTCTGTGGTTCTGTAATTTCTACACTAAACATTGTATTGTAATAACTCTTTTTGTAAAGTGCCTAGAGATGACATCTGTTGTGAAATGGCGCTATATAAATAAACTGAATTGAAAATTCTGTCTAATCTGAGTAAAGACCTTTAAAGATGATAAGGAAAAATACATATAGGTCCTTTTTTTCTTACTTTGGGGTCTGCTAGTCAGCTGTTTGCCCATCCTCTCAGAGCTCCTCTGCAGGGTGTGGATCTGCTGCTTCTGGTCGAACACCATGAATGCAGTGAACACCTGGCTGGCCAGCAGCAGGCATGCCAGAGTGGTCAACCCGGCGATCTTCAGCGCACGGCTGTTAGAGCCTCTGCAATAAATACATAAATAAATAATAACAATAATTAGGGTTTTAATAAAATATTGATCACTTCAGGATGATCAAAGCAAAGGATTGAAGAACAAAATTCAAACAAAGAAACAAAAGAAATTAAGTACTTTAACTGCCCACATATTTATAAAGTGACTTAATGGGATTTCCAGAAGTGTGGTCTGAGTTTTTAGGAGATAAAAAGACACTCTCCCAAAACATTTACTAGCATTTTGGACAGCCCAGAATAAAAAACACAAAAAAACTTTGCATTGATAAGTCACACTTTCGTTTTCTTTAGTGATGTAACTTTGGCTTTTACTCCTTTCTCTCCTCCCACATATATATATATATATATATATATATATATATATATATACATATATATATATATAATATATACATATATATATATATATACATATATATATATATATATATATATATATATACATATACATATACATATATATATATATATATATATATATATATAATTTATGCTATTAAAACAGTTTAAATTCTGCAGAGGAATAAAAAAAAGATTTTAAATAAATCATTCAACTATAATCTATGCATGTTCTGTGCTTTTCTGTTGACTATTATTCTCAGGCATAGTTGCTAGTTTTTTACATTATAGGGATTTTTTAATTATTTAATTTATACATGTGTTTATACTTTAAATCTCTTCTCTGTTATCCTAATTTATTTTAAAAGTTGTATTTTAATGCGGAACACCTTCTCAAGCTAATTTAAGAAATAGCTAAATGAATAATAAATTGCAAAATCATTACTGTACAATTGTGTTTTGAATAAAAACAAAAAAAGTACAAAAGAAAAATGAAAACCTCTGATCTCAGTTTCATGCTACCTTTTTAATGCTGCAGCCAATAGCAGGTAATCATCACTAGTTACTAGGCAGATTTCCTTCTTCTTGTTCAACAAGGAAGTTTATGTAAGGATTATCGGTGTACCACGCCTCAGATCTTTATGGGATTTTTTCTTAAAGTGTATTCAATCTGACAATTTTAATTTACATGTTCAAAAAAGTTGTTTATACATAAATATTGCATTAATAATAAAAAAGTCAACTCTCCAATCCAAATAACAGCGTCACTAGTTGCTAGGTAGACTTCTGATTTCGAGAAGCTGCTCATCACAATTGAAGTGATACGCAGTAATGATAATTTTTGGAGATACTAAAATACTGCAAAGGTTTATATAATGCACACATTTTACAAACTATTACCGTCAAAACTTTGACTAGGAGGATTTTATTATTATTTTTGTATTTCTTTTTTAAAGAAATCACAAACCTATGCTATTTTGAAACCATACAATATAAATCAGTTGATTATTCAGTGAAGTTAAGGGAAATGCATGCAGCCCTCTAGATGAAAGGAAATAGGCAGTCTGAGGTCTTCATTGTTAATTTAAAGATTCACCCAGTTTAGATAAAAATGAAAAATAAGCTTTTCAACCAACACAACATTGATGATATATTTTTCTGAACAGTGGTTTAAATTAAAATGAGTTTAAGATCAGCTTCTCTCACCCTCTTGGCCCTGCATTTCCAATTAGGACTTCGTGGCTGCCTGAAACACTTCCTGTGGCCAGGGGTGCATTTTCTTGATTGTCGGCCATCCTCTCTGGGAATATGTCTCAGCTCTCTCAGATAATCAGTCTGAAGAAATATCCAACCAGTCTACAGTATAAATCACCCTCAGAATGAGGAAGGAGGACTAAACAGGTTCTAGAGAAGGTAAAAAAGTTCCACTGTTAAAAAAACATCCATGTGGGATGGAGCTATGGGGTGAGTTCTGATTGGTCAGATTCAACATCATCACTTGTTGGTAGAGGCAGACAACAGTGAGAGGACAGAGGTTTTTACTTCAGACCTAGAACTTTCTATTAATTATGTGCAGTGGTTTTAGAGTTTTTGCCAACCAGCTTTATAGAATAATTTACACCTGCCACTTGAATAGAGAAAAAAAAATAGTACTCCTGTAGTCGTACATTTATGAACGTTTAAAAGAAAAGGAAGCAGAATAGAAAATAAAAGTCTAAATATGCCTGCAATATATCATAATAACTGTGGTGTGTTGCCACTAAGAGTAGCACTCAGTGTTAGAAGCAAAGACTGCAGTTTTAGGAAACCAAAACATAAAAGCCCCCAGTCATACTTTTCTGCCAAACAGACATACACTCTGGTAATATTTTGATGTGGTTTTATAATAGTTTAATGACGTTTTTTAGAAAAGTCTAAAGGTCTACTAATGCGTTTCCTATGACCATGGCATGTTTAAAACTATTTCTGACATTAAAAAAAATATAAAATATCCAATTTTTGCTTTGGGTTGTTAGACTACACGTAGTATTTATTGCTCGTTTAACCATAGAAAAATGTGTTGCTGTGTACATACCAAAATTCAGCAAATTATGCAGTTTTAGGCATAATTAGTTCAGCACATGAATAAGGGCCTATGCTGAATAAGAAAAACGCACCATCTACCACTGAGAACAATATTCTTAGTGCAGTTCTGCAAGATCGTCGTATCACCATATTAGTCCTGTGTGGTACGATGAATACATGAATATCATCTGATGTCTGATTTCCAAGTGAGAAAGTTGGCTCTCAACCATTTCCAACCTGAGAATTCAATATGAATGCACCTAAAATTTTGTGATGCGTTTAGAAATAAACAGATTTTTTGCCACTATGTATTTTTATATAATTAAATTGATACCATACAATGTACCATACAGCCTTTGTTCATGTTTTACTGAATAAAATGCAAAAATATGCAATTTTCCCAAATAAATTGCCATCTGCAACATAACTTGTCACTGAATTACTACAGCAGTAAGCACTGTTTTTTCAACCAGTGGTTAAATTGGGTTTGATATCATTTCAAGATCAATGCTCAGGCTTCTGAGAACATGGATATCTGAATAATCTTTAGCCCAAAACTATTAATACACCTGGCACATTTAGATTTTTAAGTATTTTCACCAAACAAAATAGCTTGTTCCTGGTAGGAAATCTCCCCAACCATCTTCTAAATAAACAGTTTAACAAAAAATGTGTATCAGCTTTGAAAAAGATTATGTACCTCTTTTTTATGTACATTTTTACAAAGAAATGCATGTTGAAAGCATTGATCCCATTCTCACAAATGAATAGCCTTTGACATTACAGAATCAAACCCTCGTTATCATTGCCGACCATCTTTTCTTCATGTTCCAGTGATATTTTGATTATCTATCAGTGGCAATGAGCTCCAGGTCTTTGACGTTTGAGGGCGTCGTTACCATCACACTAATCATAGTGTAAGCTTCAGTCACAGATTATCCATCAGATTTAAGTCTGGACTCAGAGTGGGTCACTCCAAAAGTCAATATTCTTCCAGCCAAAAGAAACGTGTTGGTAAAATGTAAATAATTATTTTGGAATTATCTATAAATAAGTTGCAACAAACACCAAGCTTGAGTTTAAACTAGCAGTTCAACAACTCACCCTTTTAATAAGAATATTGTTGTCACTAAAATCTCAAATTACCACTAAGGGGAATCCAAGTAGCCAATAGAGGTACAGATGTTTTTTCACATTTTGACAACCTTGGTCAGTAAATGTTGCCTCGCTCAGGTCCTGTGTCACATCTTAGCTGCGTTTTCATATTGTTGCTTAATAAAACCATGATCTCCAGATAGTACATGCGTTGTAAATAAGACTTGCAAAAATATTTCTTTTTTTTTTTCTTTCGTCCTCCATTTGCCTTCTTTTGTTGTTAAAAGAAAAACTCTCTGCACAATATAAAGGTATCTTTAGGGGTTGTATAGAAAATGAGAGAAAAATCATAAAAACATCCAAAGAAAGTGATGAAAGGCCTTCAGAAAAACCAGGAGGGCCAGTGATGAGGTTCCCTTTAAAGATTACATGAAATTCTCACTCCTTAGCAAATAATAAATAAATCCACAGTGTTTTGAAAGGTTTTGCACAACTAAGATTTATTGGTTTCGTTTAAGATGTTTATTTCTGATGTCTTTTGAAAAGTGGCCATTTCATCAGAGATTTCCAGGTTGACTAAATGTTTTCAGATCATTGTTCTGCTTTTGCTTTTGTTGTTAGGGGTTTCCCCCCCAAAAAAAGAATTGAACTTACAGGGCATGAACTTTACACAGTGTATTAAATGTAGTGAGGCGATGGAAAAGTCAAAGATAAAAGATCTTAATTTGTGTCGTCTGGTGTTGACGTCGCTTGATTTTGAGGAAATGAGCTGGGTCTAGTTCTTAAAGTTGTTTGAACAGGAACTGAAAGAAAAAGACAAACACAATTTACTTTAAACCTGTCAAGATACTAGAAATCTCTGCCACTGTGTGCAGTCATTTCTGCTCTGCCTGCTTTAAATGTATGTTTAATGACATTTTAGATGATATAGCTGTCACAGCTTTTATTAAATCCATTTACCAAAACTGAAGTGAACATATAGTTTCATCACAAACATGATTGTAAAGTACAGACTCGAAGCTCTACCGGGATTCTCATCCAAACTGGAAAAAATATGTTTATTAATCTGTTTGAAAGGATTCTTTAAAGATCATCTAATGGGAAAAAATGTATTTGAAAAATGATTTAAAATAATTTTCATGTTCAGAATCATGCTCTCAACTTCTAATACGTTAACAGTTTTTCAACTCCAACTACATTTAGTTTGTTGTGTCTTTTGGTTTTGTTAGTGCTGTGAGCAAGCGAGATGTGGCACTGGTTGGGATTTAGTGAAAGATTTGGATTCAGCACAAAGTCAAACTTTTTCTTACCTTTGAAAGTCATCAGATGTTTCTGCAGTTCACTTTGAGTTATGTGACCTAGAGGCATTCAGGGGCGCTCCTGTCATAAACTAGAGTGACGTAATTTATCCGACAATTTTATGTTTAGGGTTTGTGACGTTATGACTTGTATTAAACCATTTGTATTGTTTTAAGAATCTTCTATTCATGGCTATTCCTGGAATGTGTCAACAGGATGTTATGATTCTGGATTTTACTCTGACAATTTCTGAGGGAAATTCCCCAAAACTGATGAATTATATTTGATTCCCGAACAATAACGATCTCAATATTAAAGATGTTTGCTTTAAACAATTTCTGAGCTCTGTATGTAAAGCCTCTTTACACTATAACTTTTAATTTTCTCTTTGTGTACTAATATTATCAAAGATTAACCACCCATTTGTATGACTCCCTCCTTGCAAAAGGTGAGTCATAATCAATGCTCAAGAAGCTAGCTGTTCACAGAGTGCTGCTTCCCAGCGTTTTAATGAGAACTAACTGGAAGGAAAAATGTAAATGCAAATGTAGCAGAGATAACTAAATATTGCAGCAAATCCCACTGAATAAGAGATCCACAGGGCTTTGTTCGCAGCTGGAGTCCATCCTTAAATAGCCACCATTAGCAGACATACCCTGCAGCAAATCCATACATAACCCACTCTCAAGGCCATGGGAAGTAGGGGTGGGGAAGACAGCTCCCCCTTGTGGATGACAAATGATATGCATGATTAATTTTTGCAAACAAAAGTGAATTAAATACCTTTTTTAAATTAACTTTGAAATTAAGACGAACAGAAATGCATAATCTAATTTTCAAAAGATGAAAAAGCTAATTTCTCATAGTTGATTATAGTTGCTATGTCACTAATACACTTACACATTGGTCAGAAAGAGCAGTAAATTGACAAAATGACAAGCTGGAATTAAACACTGTATTTCATATATATTATACACACACACACACACACACACACACACACATACATTATATATATATATATATATATATATATATATATATATATATATATATAAACCCACTTGAGCTCAGAAAGTAAAAGACTGAAGCAAGAACTTTCAGCTGAAAGTCAATTTTCCATTGCATTTGGAAATTACGGTTGCAGGGTCAGGAGGAAGAATGGATGCACAGAATCCAAGTTTCCTAAACGTCAGTGTGAAGTTTTCACAACTACTAATAATTCGATGTGCCAAGTCATCAGCTGTCATAAAGTCATAAAGCAAAGAACCTCAGTGTTATTTTTGACCAAGATATGTCATTTAGATCTCACATTAAAGAAGTCTCTAGGATTTCCTTTTTTCACCTTAGGAATATTGCAAAAATTAGAACCATCCTGTCCAGGAGTGATGCTGAAAAACTAGTCCATGCCTTTGTTACTTCAAGGCTGGATTACCGTAATTCTTTATTATCAGGTAGTCCACAGAATACAATTAAAAGTCTTCAGTTAGTCCAAAATGCTGCCGCAAGGGTTCTAATGAATAAAAGAAGAAGAGATCACATTTCCCCTGTTTAAGCTTCTCTTCACTGGCTCCCAGTAAAATCTAGAAAAGAATTCAAAATCCTCCTTCTGACATATAAAGCTCTTAATAATCAAGATCCATCATACATAAGAGACCTGGGCCCAAATCCCTAAAGATTCTGAGAATCCTCTCAGAGAGCTCCTAACTTAACCTAAAAATTCCTTGCCAGGAGTTTTAGCTTAGAAGTGATTCCAGAACATTTTCAGTGAACTCTGAGCAAGGAATGGATGGAAAATCCTATCTTAGTGAGGAGGTGTGGTTGACCCCGTTGCTAGTTATGAGTCATCATTTCAAAAGCCGTGATTGGTTGATCCTACAGGTTTGATGAAAATGAACTTTTGGTGATAATGAGCAAAGGATGTACCCTCAAATCAATAGACATAATTATACACTCTAATCTTATGCAGACTGTAATTGCAAATAATATTTCACATTCAAGAAAATATCTGGAAAATGAATATTAAGCTGTAGGGGTTATAGCCTAACATTAGAATCTAAAATATGTGAAAATTTAAGCTCATTACGCCCTGTTCAAATAATGATTAGTGTCTTATTTGCTCATAATAATATCCTAGCTGGCATATTTTGTACTTTCACTCCCATATGGACCCCATTGAAAACAAGATGGCCGATCTCAAGGGGCTGTCCTTAATGAAGTAGAAATTGCAACGTTACGACTCAGTGTGGTCTTAATGAGGGTAACACGGCTCAGCTTTTATCAATGTCTGTGATTGCTGGCTGGTCTATTTATGAAGGCTTGTTAACAAATATCCTACAAACACAGCTGCTTAGGGAAACTCCTAACCCACTAAAAGTCCTCTTCCCTGCTCTTAGCAGATCTCGCCTTAGGAGCCCTTCTAAGCGCTAGGAATCTTGAGGAATAGCATTTATATTAACTGGGATTTTAGTGTCATTTTTAGGGGAAATTCTAAGAAAACGTCATGACTGAGAATTTTCGTAGAATTTGGCCGCTAGGAGCCACTTTTTGCACAAATATTTTTTAGGGATACGGGCCCTGATTGTTCCATATGTTCCTAACAGGGCCCTTCGCTCTCAGACTGCAGGTTTACTGGTAGTTCCTAGGATTTCTAAAAGTAAAATCGGTGGCAGATCTTTCAGTTATCAGGCTCCCGTCCTATGGAACCAGCTCCCAGGGTTGGTTCGTGAAGCAGACAACTTGTTGATCTTTAAAACTAGGCCTAAAACCTTCCTCTTTGACAAAGCGTAGTTAGAGAAAGGTTGATAGGTAGAGACAGGTTAGACAGGTAGCTAGGAAGAAACAGGTTAATGTTAGTAGCTAGGTAGAGTGTCAAAAGCTAGGAAGGGATATGAAGAGGTAGAGTAGCTACGTAGAGATAGATTAATGTAAGCCAAGTAGAGTGTGTTAGTAGCTAGGTCTCCTAGTCGCTAGGAGACCGTTTAATGTTAGTAGCTATGCTGCTTTAGGCTGTTGGAGGACATTATTAGGGTCTGTTCCTACTTTCTCTCCTACTTTTCTCCAACTGCATGATGAGCTGTCAATTCAAGCGCTAACCTGTTTTCTCTTAGTCTCGTCCTACAGTAGGTGCTCCTGACCCGCCCTGCTTGACGACCCTGACTAAGATGGCATTCCAGTGGAGGAACGTTCTCGCAGTCCTGCTACCAACTTCTGCTTCAGTTATGTTGCTCTTTGTGTGTCTCTGCTGCCTTCTCCAAACCACAGACTGTCTCGGCAGATGACCGCTTATGCTGAGCCTGGTTCTGCTGGAGGTTTCTTCCTGTTAAAAGGGAGTTTTTCCTCTCCACTGTCGCTTCATGCTTGCTCAGTGTGAGGGATTGCTGAGAATTACACGACGCAATCTTCTGTGGTTCTCTAAATCCTAAATTAAACATTGTATTGTAATAACTCTTCTTGTAAAGTGCCTTGAGATGACATCTGTTGTGAAATGGCGCTATATAAATAAACTGAATTGAATTAAAAGGCAATTTCTTTTTAAACCTGGACCTTATTTTTAGCATTTATTACATTCAGTTACTCACCCAAACAAGTTTTGAGCCACTTGGAGTTGTTCGGATGAGGTTTATATCCAGTTGCAATCAGCGTCCTTATCTTCTGCCACTATATAAGGCATTATCTGCCACAGAACTTTTAACCAAAGTTTTCTTATGAATAGTTAACGATACTCCCCTATGAGTTTGGAACGTCTCAGAGGAGCTGCTGCGTATTAATCCAACCGATTCCAATTTACACTAACCAGGGCGATTTCAATTACGTCGCCGCTGTCCGGCATTACAGCTGTAGTCTGCGTAGGATGCAAAAAGGGAGCCTGTGGAAGCTGAACTTAGGTTAGTACAACTTGGAAACACGTGAATACAAACCTTTTTGATGTCTGCAGTAGCAAGTTCTGTCAAAGTGACTGCCATGGAACACAAAGAGAAAGTTCTGCTTAGACTACAACTGGGATGGAGCACCACAGTGACGTAATTGAAATCGCGTGTCAGTGTAGACCTCTAAAACACCCCGTAAGAGAACAAAGCACTTCAACGATTAATAACAAGCATTGTTAAATGAAGGAGTTTTAAGGGCAGTAATGAGGTATTATTTCTTACAAGCGGCAAATCTCCCGCCATGATTGACTTCCATTATATGGATATACGCTGATCGTGAGAGGATTTACATTTCTTCCGAAGGACTCCAAGTGGCTCCAAACTTCTCTGGGTGAGTAAATTAACATAATAGATACCAAAATAAGGTCTAGGCCGAAAAACAAAAAAGAAGTTCCCCTTAAGTGTGTTTACAGTTTTGTTGCCTACATCCAAAGAGATTCAGTTTATAGACTGTGATCCTATGATAAATACAGCCGTTATGTGAAGGCCTTAGCGGTTAGAACAAATGGAACAATGAAAACCAAGGAACACAAAAGACAGGTCAGAAATTACGTTTTTTTTTTTTGTATAAGTACAAAGCATATATAGGATATAAAACGTTTCCCCATGGTTTGAGCACCTCGGATTTCTTCTCAATTCATCATCTGGACACGAAGAGTATGGCACAACTTCAAACCTAGCAAGACATGTCAGGCCAATTTAGCAGACATGTCAGGTAAGGAAAGCTTTCATCAGACCATACAAGAGATCATTATAACTCTGGGGGGACTGGAGAGATCCACAACTCACCTGGGAGAATCAGGTGACAAAATTAGAACACTTAAAACGGTCCTTTCTGACAGAGTAACAATGTAGTTTGCCACAAGCCATTTAATGTACACAGCTAACGTGGAGAAAGGTGCTATGGTCAGACGAGATCTGAGTTAAGCATTATAGGCTATATGCAAAATGTTGTTTGGAAGAAAACAAGGCACATCACCCTGAACATGCCTACTCCAAAGTCAAACATAGTAGAGGCAGCATACTCTGGAAATGCTTTTGTTTCTCCAAGCAGGTATAGGGAAGATGGTCAGATTTGATGAGTGGAGCTGAACTTAATTATCAATATCAATCAGAATGATTGATATAAATACGGTGGCAGGATCTAATTTGTCGCTATTGTTCCTTAGTGGGGAATGTAATACATACAAATATGCTAACATTCTGTAACAAAAAACTGCAGGTGTGAAGTTCATTTGTTGCATGAAGGATCAGAATCAGCATGAGGGTACTAAACACTCAAAACTGTAGTGGAGGTTCACCTTCCAACAGGATAACATTCCTACAGATTGAGCCAGAGTTCAATGTAATTAGGAACAAATGGCATGATTTGAAAAGCGGGATTCACAGGAGCTCTCCAACCAATCTGAAGGAGCTTGGGCTATTTTGCAAAGAGTGATACAATTTCAGACAGAAAAGGACTGGTTGAATCATAACCCGAACAATTTACCTATAAGTGGCTCTTTAAAATAATCTCTGGGGAGCTGATTAGAAATGTAACGTTTTTTTTTTTTTTTGATTTTACACATCCACCATACTCACTGTAGACTGAAGTGAAGATGAACACACCATAGAAAATGTTTTTCTTTTTAATATTTTCCATCCACTTTTATGGTAGCAATTGAACAACCTGTTCAAATGTATGAATCATTTTCTCCCCCACTACATCAGTTACTTAAATTAAGGTTAGATATTACTTTAAGTTACTTACTTTAAAGCTTTTAACAGCTCTTTACCAGGCATGCATGGCTCGCCATTTCCAAGCCCGACAGCAGAAAATGAGACAACGATCCAGCTAATGAAAAATACAGTGGTGTTTTATTTGCAAATTAAAAAGCACCGACAATATTAGTTACACTGTAAAAATTATTGACAACAATTACAAATCTGTATCATACAGTCCAGGAGATTAGTACCATCGTTGCTGTTATGTGTTTAATACTTTATATATGGAGAAACTCTGCACTTTTGTACAACAGTTGGCAGTGAGAGGACGTGAGAGGAAACACTTCTGCATGATGAAAGAACCCACTCCCCCCTCAACGCAGCACTGACGTTTTTAGACGCTACAACAACGGGCTGATGGGAGCGTAAAACCCAAACACATTCAATAATTTAGGTCTACCGAAGGGTTTATGTACATTACAAAGTCAGGAAATGACTAACCATCGTGTGCGTCATAATTACATCTGAACAATGTACAAAACTATTGCAGTGAAAGCAGCTTTTTGTTACCGATGAACACCTAGTTGCAATGGTACCACCTTGACCTACACCCAAAGATCGGTATTTGAACACCCAGCTTACAGTTGGTCTGTTTTTCTAATTATCCCAGAGCCGCTCTCCTCTTGTAAGTGAAATTAAAACTTAAAAGACAAAAAAAAAAAAAAAAAAAAAAAATTGTAACCAATTAAAACGCTGATAACATTTTGAAATGCACTTTTTTTTGTCCAATGTACACAATCTGAATCTGTAGGACCATGCATACAGTAGCTAGCTTATGATCTTCACAGATTTTAGTAGGAGTGATGAACTTAGTGTGCTTTCCAGTTAACCTGCATGATCAGGGCCGACGCTCACTTGAGTGCCTTTGTGCTTTCCGCGTCCGTCCTCCTGTTTCCAGCCCTGGCCAGCTCAGTGGGCACGGAGCTGACTGCAGAGCAGGCTGGGGCCGATAACAGTGCTGCACATCCTGCTTGAGTGCAAACACCAACAGGTTTGTATTTTTTGTACATTCTAATAAATATATATTTCCATCAGCACTAAAGAAATGTTAAATCAGACAGAAGAAAAAAACAGGCAGATCGAAACAAGAAAAAAACAAAAAAAACAAGGAACCCTTAAAAATCCAAGGGGTTGATAGTTTGTTGAAGGTTCTGTCCTGGCACTTATAAATGCAATAACTAGATTCTACCAAGGCCTATTGAGGAAGGCTACACAATGCAGCCTGAGTCAGGACTCCTCATGTCCTCACTTACCGCTCACACACACCTTTCAAAAGTAGGATGAGTGAACACGTCCAACACGCTGCCATTCGTTGAGTCAATACTGTAATGCTCCATAACATGCAGTCCAAACATCACCCGTTGTCCCAGAGGACACGTGACGGTGTTTACATACGCACTCGTTTACAGAACGGAGAGGAAAAACTGCTCTTGTTCGTTTGTTGTTATTCTTTTTTTTTCAGTCTCAGGCAACAAAGTTTATCTGATAGTTTGATCAGTGGGACTGGGATTATCGAATACTGGAAGACCCTCCACTGAGTCTTTTCTTGTTGAAATCCTCAGGACACAGTTTTAGGGCAACCCTGAAACCAGTCTGCTCTACACTAAGAAGAGCAAGGTTAAGCTCCCAGTTCATGTTCGGGATACCGTGCTCGGATCTCAATGGCCGAGCGGCCGTCTGTCAGATCACTGAGCCCTGCGAGGCGGAGCAGTGTTTCGGAAGGTGGAGTTGTGGTCTTCTCCAGCAGCAGGGCTGCTACCTGGTGTGGACTAGCTCCTCTCTGAGCCAACTGGGTAGCGGCTGACCCATCCTGTAGAGCAGCTTAGACAGCTCAATGTTGTGGTCCCGGTAGTACTCCCTGAGGAACTCCTGGGACTGAGAGAAACAGGATGAAGTTAAATGTAAACAACTCGCAGAAAGCTGAGTCGTATTAGATGAAGCTATTTCTAGGAGAGGATCCTACCTCTGGGTCCATGTCAGGATACCTCCGTCCTTTACTCTTTCCCAGACACTTGGTCTTTCCTCCCTCCAGCAGCTGACACCAGAAGCCTTTCTTGGGGTCAAACCTGCACAAGATGGATATCAGAAATCCCTGAATGTCAAAATGTGACAAATTAAGAAATTAACTTCCCCTCTAGTTGATTTCAATCAAATGTAGTTATTCGTCATTATTTTTACTGTGTTTTAATTGTGAAAATTTACAATATTTGTGTTGTCAGGTTATACTACCTCTCTGTGGAATATGAGCTGCTTAAATGAAGGAAAAATCAAAATGAGATTGTTTTACAAAACTAAAGCCTACCATAGACGTAGATGTAGAAACTTCATTTTTTGTACAATAGAAACATTTTAAATAAATTCAATACTTCACAGGTCAATGACATAAATGAAACTGAGTGTTGCAGCTGAGGAAAATAAAGCATCTTCTCTTCAAATGTCCAACTGCTTTTCATTAAAAGGCTGAGCATCACAATTGGTTTTCTGCATAACCAGAGAGTCAGTGGGTAGATAATAAAAAAGACAGAATAAAGACTCATTATGACAGTCTGTTTAAAGAGTGGATGAGGCTTTCACAGCGAAGGGGATATTTTTGTGGCTAATAAAACCAGAAAAGGCCAGCTAGGTTATAAATATTAGACTAAAGGTTTGCTAAGTGATTCAGATTAATGATACACACTTGAATGCAGATATTCAAAAGCTTTTACACTAAACTAATCTGCTCAGAACATTATCAGGCTGACGGCTCCACTCGATTTAGACGCAGTTACTGTGAAGAAGTAGTTAGCGACCTTCAGTAACGGTGAATGTTTACAGATCAAGAAGCACAAAGCTGTGAGAAGTTGTTCAAAAGGAGATGAGGAGGTTCCCATCACATTTAAAGATGCATATTTCAGGCCTTTGAGAAAGAGCAAGACTTTCGGCAGAGAGATAAAAATACATCTGAACCATTTAGGATTTAAGCCTCTGTTTAGGATAATGGTGGAGTAGGAAATGTCAGAATCTCAGAATCAAGGATCTCTGTTCTTTACAAATGCATTAGGAATGCTAGTGGCATTTCGTTTTGGTTTTAGCTCACTAATCACTAATAAAGGCTACTAAAGACGGTTTATAATGTATGTAATTATTTGGTGTTTGTTTTAAAAGCAACTGTTCTCGCACACAGCAAAGTCTGTTAGGTTACTGACATAAACCCTAAATTATTAATACTAGCGGTAGATATACATTTCTATTGAACCCAGTAGTTTGATTCCAATAGGAAATGAGACAGGCATGTCTCTAAAAATAAAAAACTGTGTAACAGGAGTAGGGCTGGGTATCAATTCAAATTTAAGAATCGATTTGATTTTTTATTCTCAAGAGTTAGAATCGATTATCACAATGCAAATTAATCTGATCAGATCGATACAGATATGGGTCAGTGCTATGAAAAAATTATTTTTGACTGGTTATCTTAATTATTTGTAATTCAATGACTTAACACTGGATGAGTAACAGTTTATCAGGAAAAAACTGTATTAACACTTTCATAAGTAAGCCTTAAAATGGCGGTCTGGATTTTTAATTACTATTTTAACTGTAAAAAAAGAGCAAATTATGTTCAACAATTAAACCAGACTGAATTTGTGAATCAATTAAATCGAATCGATTCAAAATTGTGTTTTTTCAACACAGTCCTAAACAGGAGTGTTATTAAAACATCTACACATAATATTTCTATTTTAGTTAAAGAAAAGGTCAAAGTTATCTCTGCTCTTCTCAATAATCCGTTGTAAAATCTTCAGTGTCATGGCGGCAGTTAAACCAGTGGTCCTCGGGCCCAAATATCCGTCATATTTTAGGTGTTTCCCAGCTGCCACACACTTGACTTTAATGAATGAGTGATTAAAAGGCTTCTGCAGCTGGTAACGGGTGATAGGATGCTGCATTCATTTCAATCAGGTGTGCTGAAGCAGTGACACATGTAAAACAAAGACCAGTCCGCCCTCAGGAAGAGGATTGAGAAATAGTGAATTAAACCGTTCTCATAACTGTTGACAAGATTTTTCATGTTTCCCCCTGGTATTATGATTTATCGTCTTATGTAATGAGCTCCGGGTCCTTCAGGTTGGAAGGCCTACTTTCCATCACCCTAATATTTGGTTTCCTCTGCGGATATTTAATCAGTTTCAAGTCAGAAATCTGTCTGGGTCACTCCAAAACGTCAACTTGCACACAAAATAAACATGAAGTTAAAAATTATAATTTTTGAGCATAAATCTACCCTAGCAGTAACTCCTAATAAAGAAATCTGTAATTAGCCAGGGCAGGTCAAAGATAAAAAAGCTCACTATAAAGCAGTAGATGTCAGACGAAGTGAGAACGGAAAACTTACGCTAAAATCTTGTGGTAGTTGATGACGTTAGGGAGGCCAAGAAACTTCTGGATTTTATCCATGACCGAGGCAGGCTCCGTCTTCAGCATCTGTCCATCCAAAACCAACAACTGAAGAAGACAGGAAGCCAAACGTTACAAGAAGACAGCTGTGTATATAACAGCATAACATAAGAAAAGAAATCACACCCACATGCTCTTTCTACTACTTTTCTGTAATTAAATCCAGACCAACTCCCTAAAACGGCCACGGTGGAAGCAAACCTTAAATGGGCGGTCAACAATTAATGAGAGCACACCAAGTAGGGAATGTAAGACAAATATTAGCTTTTGGACTAAATGTTTTAACTGTAACTTTGTCCATAATAGTTTAAAGTTTTGCTAATTAAACCGGCTCATCACATCTATCTTTGTTCAAACTGCTGACAGAACTCCCCTGAAATTTGTGCAAGCCTTGGTAAAAATGTATATACTTAATTTGGGAGTAAAATAACACATTGCATTATTGATCATTGTTGGGGTATAGGTCACAAAGAAATAATAAAATCATTCACTGAATCAGAAAGGTTTAACTGCCATATGAGTGAACAGGTTCCATACATTAGGAAAATTGCTGTGGAAGTGCAAACATTTCTAAGCATGCAATAAATAAAATGAAAATAGAATAGGGAAAACTCTATAACAACACAAATACAAGGATTCACTGACTTATTTGAGCAATCTCTCCTTCAGATGTCCGACTGCCTATCGTTCAGGTTTGGAAGATTTGATTACAAATTTTTTGGTAAAAAAAAATATTTAAAAACATTGTTTCCTCTCATTGTTTTACTCTTTCAAAACAATCTCCTATGAGGTGGGGGGGGGGGGGGGGGGGGGGGGGGGTTTGTTGCAGAATTGGGTTTGAATAAAAAAATTTTTTCTAATGCAGACAGTATATTTTTATATTAACACTTCACATTCGGTCAGTGTAAAGATTTCTATCATGTGCACATAATGAGCAGAGCAGAGCTTGAAAAGCTGAAATCTGGCTGCATGAACGGAGCACTGAACACACTTTTACTAAGAATAGTAACACTGTGAACCCACAACGAATCACAGCCTGCTTAAGCAGCTTGAAAAATCCAGATCTACTGCTCAGCTGATGTTTACCTCCACTGAAGTCAGCTGGATTTAAAACACTCTTTAAGGAACACAGAGGTGAGTATAATCCCCCTCATCACCAACTCTCTGGATGGAATCTTAATACACCCATTATTTATTTAACACAGACTTTAGTAACTAGGGAAACTCGCAATCTGTTTTTGCTCACTGGTGACACACTGATCACCACTTTGTGCATGGAAAACAAACTACCTGGCTGGAGTGATAGTGATTCAGCCAGCGCTCCAGGTGGACAGCATACCATCCCGGCACCAGACAGCGATTCTGAAGCACCCGCAGTTTGATCGGGGCGTCGCGGGCTGCAGTGATGACCTCGTTGAAGGAGTACTTCAGCGCCACTGGGTCATCATGAGCTCGTTGGTGCTGTGGGAGAGTGACTCAGATTTCAGTGTACAGGGACTTACCCAATGTGATGACTGTTGCTGTAAAAGGTGCAGGAATTAGCAGCGGCCGTGTGGACCGAGACGGACCTGGTACCAGGAGTAAGCTCTGTCTGCTGGGTTGATGAGGATGGTGACGATCTTAGCTTTTGGTAGAAGAGACGCGGCCCTCTGAGCAGCCACCTCAGAGTCAAAGTAGTTGGCACTCTTCTCAAAGTAGTAGTCTGAACTGGTGTTGGAAGGCAGAGGAAAGTATTCCATATACCTAGAAGACGAAACAAAAAAACATGAAAGGAAGGATTTACATCAACTGTGACTTCTGATTGACAGCCCATGATGAAAAAAACAATTTCTTCATTCACTGTGGATGACTGATCATGCGCCATAAAAAAAACAGCCAACAATGCAGGGTGTTCTGCAAAGCCATTATCCATTAAATGTAGTGTCCAAATAAATTCTGCATAGTATTCAAAAAAGTATAGAACAATGATTTATTGTCCCACAAGGCAGAATTCGGTTGCAACAGCAGCAAAGTGGCAGGAATCACAAACATTAAGATTCAGAAGTAGAAATATAAAAAAAAAAACAAAAAAAAAAAAAAAAAAACTAGTAGTACTAGTGCATTAAAAGGTAAACGTATTATTTTTAAGAGAATTTGTAAGACAGTGTAAGTGCAAATTACGGCAGTGATTTAAACATGATTACATTTACATCCCTATGATGCCTTTGGAAATAAATTTGGATTAATTTACCTTGAAACAAATCAAAGATAAAAATCATTTAAGCATCCTACTTTTAAAAAAATGTTGGCCTCACTAAAAAATGTCACAGATTATGGAGCTGCCATCGTTGCATATTTTCACATTACACAAGTGCATCTCCACAAATTAGTTACAAAGATGGACTCATTGGACACCAATATCTATATCAAGGGTTTATTTCTTTTAGTTCTGGTTGTCAGGATTATCGCTAAGCGCAACTGAAAACCCAAAATTCAGTTTCGAAATGTATGTCACAGATGGAATGTAACGTAAAACCAATGAAAAGAGGATAATTTTTTCTTATACAGACATCTTGCCGTTACATCCCATATAATCACCGGGAAGAGTGCTGACTTGACAGTTGTCCAGCAGACGTTCACTGAAACCATCCGCATGAAGTGTAAGCCACAAAAACTCACTCACACAGACGTAATCAAGTACATGGGCTACAACTGTGACAGTCATGTTAAGAGACTCCTAAACAGACAGCATCAGAAGCACCTTCGGTGGGCTGCTAATCAGTGGTCCGAATTCCCCTTTATTCTTTCATTAGAAATCAAGGTCCCAGAGTGTGAAGGAAGTCTGGAAAGGCACAGTATTAAAGTTGCTGGAGCTCCAGTTTGAAGTTTCCACAGTCTGGGATAATTTACAGAGCCATGCCATCTGCGGTGTTGGCCCACTGTGTTTTACTAAGTTCAAACACAACACACAGCTGTCTACCAGTAAATTCAAAGTGCTGTTTCATGCTTCCATCATCCTGGCCACATTGCCAATATTAGCAAATCCTTGTTTACTGCCATAGTAATACTGTGCTTGATTACCCAGAAAACCTGCCTGACCTAAACCGTGCATGTACTCAATGGAATGTTGTCAAGAGAAAGATGAGAAGATGATAAGAGGACGAGCTAAAGCAAGCTATTAAAGCAACTTGGGCCTCCTTAACACCTCATCAGAGCTACAGGCTGATTGCCTCCAAGGCAAGTCCTGCAAACATCCAATTCTTGGGTGCATATACCTTCTAGTATTGTTGTAGTCTAGTCCAAATAAGCCGAGATGAAGAACAACCCAAGACTAGAGCATACCGAGACAAAACTGAGACTTTGAGGGAAGACAGACAAAGCCAAGATCAAAACAATGGTTCAGAACCACTGCAGTGATTATTAGAGCGGTCAAAATGAATTCATTAACAAAGGTCGAATGATTTATAGAATTAACGAACTACTTTTTCAAAACTTCGACGCATACACAGGATGACCCACCCCGTTTATCTCACAATTCAACCAGGGCTTAAAGTAAAAAAAAAAAAAATCCTGAGCCTGAACTACACATTATAGGCAATTTGGCCAACAACGTTTTTGGCATTGTGCTTGGTAACGCACAAGATGACGTACAATTTAAATGTGATTTTTAGAAAGTACAGGTTATTATAAGTATATATAAATTATAAGTGAAAACGTGGAACTCAGTCAAGCAAATTAATCTGATTCATTTGGCAACCATTTAATTCAGTAGGGGGAAATTTATACAAAAACATAAATTGCAACTTTTTCTAAGACTTTTTCATTTTTGTTTTAAAAAAAGCCAAATTAAGTTATAGGAAATAGATTATATTGGGTCTTGACTCCTCTTCTCTTTAATATATTTGCAGAGGCAGTAAAACAAAGTGCTCCAAAAAGTCCTCAGCATTCAGAGAAAACATCCCTGATGGATCCCAAGATGTTAATTTTTCATCTGAATTATCAGAATGGTTGACATTGAAATCTTGATGTTAACTAAATGTTGAATCACCCTTGCCAAACTGAAGACTCCCGACATTGACAGCAGTGATATTGAAACAATGTTGAAATATAGTTTTCCCCATGATATTTGGTTTACTGGGTGATGATTGAAAAGTCATTGACTTTGAGTTGACCGGGAAATTTATAGTTGACGGGGAAAAATGATCACAAATTCATTGATTTTTTGTTGATAGGGAGACCATCATGTGACGCAGACAGCCCGGCGCACAGCACCGCATCTCATTTGGAATACATTTCTGGTAAGTACTTCATTTTAATCATCTAATGCTCAGATGCATTACACAGTGAAATTTATATATTGTATGGATGTTACATAGACTTGGGACTGTCATGTCTTAATTCAGGCACTATATTGACTCATATAATAATGCTGGCAGCCTATTAAAACAGCAGGCCTAGTGTAATCAGTTAGCTAGCAATGCTTATAGTCTAAAAATTACCTACATCCCTACAGTTAAAAGTAAAAGTAGCCTATGTGATTTGTCATAACATAAAGTGTATGTTTTTTGTTATATGTTTCAGATGTCCTCATGGAGCAGCCAGGCACTGCCATGAATGACTTTTCCTTGTTTGGTTAGCAAGACAGAACTGGCTCCGTTATGCGCCAGAACAGGCTGGAGCAGTTGGACGTGAAACCGTGAATTAAAGATAAATGAAATGAAATAACATTGTTATTCCCATTTGTTTGTTATACCCTTTGTTTTGCAAAGGGTATGGAAGGGTCACATGATATGATAGGACATGCAAATTGTTAGAATTGGTGACCTCTGAGCCACTGTCATCCTGTCAGCTTTACAATCAAAAAAACGGTGAATTTTACAACGCATCTATACACACCTGAAAAAAAAAGTTTCCACATTCTCATAAATGTTTTTAATGAGTGATGGAGCGGTCACAAATATGATAGGAGCATCTACTATCACAATTGGTGACCTACAGATGTATTAATAAAACAGCACCACTCAGAGTCACTGAATATAATGGTTGCAGAAAATGGTGTAACAACTGCGTCTCCATGACAACGGTTAAGAGCTTTTCCCCCCCGCTCGTTACAAATACTAACTTCTTGGAGCACAATGCACAAAAACGCGAACCAGGCTCACATAGCTTCTGGCACCAGCTCCCAAACGGCTTGCAGTCTCCACCTTTTCCTCTATCCATGCCGAGCGCCACTTGTTTTTAAGGCCCTCGTCAACCACGACTATATCTTCTCCTGGCTTCATGAATTTAACCTCCATTCTTCTTATTTCGGGAGAAACAACCGCTGGCTTACCTCGGATGTTGCATTCAAGACCATTCGGAGATGGTGTTTTTTTGTTTGGTTTTTCTGAATCATAGCCAAAAGCCGGAGATCCGGCACGGTGCCGGAATACTTTAAGCCCTGGATTCAACCCAAGCTGTGTTCAGTGCTCGTCACGTAAACCGCACGCCATACCTGAACTGCATCCATTGTTCCATGTTAATGTCTTTTCTTCAGCCCATTTAGAGGAATTATTGGTCTACGTCATTCCCTGCTCTACTGTGCATGTCATCTGCAGATTGAGGCCCTATCATGTCCTGTTGTGTTGTTGGTTGCTCAAATCACTCTGATAAAAAATAAAAATAAAAAATATAAAATAAAACTAAGTGTGCAAGTTCTATAGAATTCCCTCAACTCGCACCGTTGTCGTGGCAAACAAAAGATGACTGTTTGCGAGATATCAGAAGCTATTACTTCATACCAGGTAAGCTTCCTTGGCTAACAACAAGCCAACGTCGCTGACCAACACCGTAACTGCAAAATATTATGTGAACCGGAGCTACATAAAGGGCCAGTGTAACACCAGATCCGTCGTGTTAATCAACAAATAATTCCTCTATTGTTCAGAAGAAACAGTTTAAGAAATGTTAACCAGCACCTTATCAATTGGCTAACCGATGAATAGGATAGAAGGATCTTATGTAAATGTGATGGTGGAGTTCAAAACAAAAAATGTAAATCCCTCTTCTACTTCTTAAGAAAAGTTTTGTCCTTAATTTGCAATGAAAAATCTTACTTTTCAGTCATATTTAAGAACAATGTGGTGTATCAAAATCAATTTACAGCTACCTTGTGCTTTCCCTGGGATAGTTTGACAGCTCTAGCAATTATAATAATCAACCTCTGGCAGCACATTACCAAGTTAACTTACCTGGTTGCATTTCCAAGACATTTAGGTGAACCTAAACTTGAATGTAAGCACACTTTCAACTACATGCTACGTGGCCATTATATCGGTTTAACTTGTTTGTTAAATCAGTTAAGCAGACAAAGTAGACAACTCCGAAGATTGCATAGGTCTTGAAATCTGGACACATTCATCCAATGGAAGTGATCAAAATAAACCAAAACTCTCTGAAAAATGGGATTTTATGTTTGCTCCAATGGGAAGAAATCTCTTTGGATGCGCTCTTTTTGCGTCAGTAAACTGCAGCGATCTGTCACCGCCAGTCTTTCGGGTTTGTGCGACTTGGGCAGCCAGATGCGCTCCAGAGCCTCAGTAAGACTTTAACGCGCCTGCAAATGTCTGCCCATTTGCAACAAATGGTCAGGGGGTTGAATACTAATCTGTCAAAATGATCAACACGCTTGACATTTTTCTGTTCTTGTTTAAAAAACAAAAAATGGTCAAATACAGAAAACATTCGGTTAACGTGACCCCTGGTCTTACCAATCAATGCCTCTGTGATAGTTGTGTCCATTGAAGAACTGGATTTCCTCAAACGTCTCCTTGCTGGGATAGTTGCTGGTTAAGTCAGGGTGCATGCCAAGAAATAGGTAAAGTGCTGTTGTCCCTGTGGGGAGATAAAAGACATTTAGTGCAATTTCATGATAGAAATCACCCCACTGTCCAACAATGTTCATAATCTAAAAAGTACTACTAATAGGATTTTAAAAATATCAGTGCTATGATTTACAGTAAAAAGTCTGCTTTAAGTGGAATGAAACTCTTCATGTTATAACATCTAACTTGGTCTGCAGAGGGTGCTGTATAGCTGTGTCTCACCTGTCTTCTGTGGGCCAATGACGAGCAGCTTTGGGAAGCGGTCACATGTTTTCTCTTTGGACCAGATGTCCTTGTGTCTTTTATCCTCACAAGGATCCTTAAGACGCACAAAAACACAGACAAAAGCCTCTGTAGTTAGTGGGATTAATTAAACTCCCTCCTCAATGTGTAGTAATCTAAACAAATGGCAGACGAGTTTAACGATGATTATATCCATACGCATCCACAAAAGAACAGTGTACAGGGTTCCTAACTATATTTCTTACATCCAAATGAAATTGTACAATTTGGAAATGTTAATTTCTCAAACCATTTTCACCAACTGTTCAATGGGTGGAGTCTCTTCCAGGGTACTAGCTGATAACCATGAACTCTTTACCTGCCAGAGGGGATCTCTCTCAGACGGAAACAAGCTGAAGTATTTCTGAGCCAGCTGTATGGGAGGCAGAGTCTGCATCTTCAGGTTGGTCCAGGTCTTAACAAACATCACCAAGCTTTTGAAGGTGTACAGACCAAGACGGTCGTTCCCATAGTTGGATAGATGGGTCATGAAAATACTGATCTGTCAATGGGAAGAGCAAGCAGAGAGAAGTCAAATGAAAGAGAAGAAAGGTCTAGGCAACCTGGGAAACATTTCCATAATCTGCTTTTGATTTAAATAGAACTAGCTAATTAAACTGTTCATATCAAATACAAGAAAAAAGTAAAAGATTTCAGGTTTTACTTTCTCAAAATAGAATGTGTTCTTTTATTTATATTACAGTCAGCTCAGAAATAGATTCACATGCATTAAACCAAGTAAAAACAAGCACATCAATCAATAAGAAATGAACAATAAAGCACTGTCCTTGTGCTAGAAGATAAAAGCACAGTGTTTCAGTGCAACCTATTTAGAGATGAGCCGACACAGAGTAATTAGGATCAAACAATAACAAAACTAGTGCATAAACAACCCGCGTAGGCCTTGTTTTGAGAAGTCGCAGATATATGAATAAAATTATCCGTGATGGCCACAGCTGTAACCTTTTTCCACAATCTCAAACAAAAGTATGTGAAGAATAAAAGATATTTGCACCATTGTGTTTCGGCTCTATTAAAGCAGTTTTTTGTTGAAGCGTAATGGAAATACATCTGAGTCATTTTCCTCCACCCGGCTTAAATTTCAATTTGCACCACCGTCTAAATGGGTTTCAAAGTGCGCAAGACAAAGGCAGTGCTGTGTGTGGGAGAGCGGCTGACTCACAGGGTTCAGCAGAACAGTGAGAAAGAGTTCCCCCCCATTGATGAGCTTGTCCAGTTCGTTTGGGCTGCCTGGGTAGTCTTTGTAGAAGATGGTGTGCGTGAAAAGACCACAAGTCTGCCGGGGCAACACCTGCGATGAGAGCACACAGAGGCGATTACAAAAAAGTTTGAGGCACTGACGCAAATGCGATGCTGACCCTCCACCGAGCCGTTGCACCTCTAGGCGGTTTACCCCCCCACACATTGTTTGTTCACAATAATATCCTTATTATTCAGCTCATCAGGCGAAAGCAAACCTCTCGTTCGCTCTGAGTCTATATGGAAATTCATGGAAATGCATTTACAGTGTGGGGTATCTGGGGAGCCGAATATCAATCATCAGTCAGTGATGAACATCGACCATTCAGGCTGCGCTATCTCAAGGATAGAGAGGGAGTTCTCAGACCACCCAGGCCGACTGCATACAGGCGCAACAAAGAGAGTGGATTGAGGCTTATCAGCACTGAAGGTCAACTCGGGAAGAAACAGATATGTTTTCTTTTAAAACCTCAATATATTCAAATCCGTTTTACTTTCTTTATTAAGTTATTCAAAAGCCAACTAGGCTTGATCTTTTTAGTAGCCTGCTGACATTTCTGCTTTTCCAGACACTTGCTTTCTGGCGTCTGTCTTCATTCTGCTGCTGAAGGCTGCCTGTCGGCATTTATAACACAGGTGTCTCATGCAAGGCTGGTTCTTTTGCCATCTCCAACTCAGTGGAATAAGACAACCCTAAAAACACGGATGGATGGAGTGCCTACTTAGAGAAGTCTGTTGTGTTTTTTTTTGGTAAAAGGAAATACAACTCTGCCAATCAACTTGAGATCTTAAGAAAGTTGAGGGGCAAAAAGTGAAAGTGAACATGTCTGGAATGAAAAACAACAGAGGTTTTGTTTTCTTACTCCTCGAATAGAGGAATGAGATAAGTTATAAAAAGGAGAAAAAAAAGAAAACGGCCAGAGAAAAGCAAAACACAACATTTCTGGCTTCCGTTTCACTGACATTATGGACAGACAACTGCGACTTTAATGCCAACATGTAGTTACAAAGTAAAATATTACAAAAGATGATCTAGTGGTCCATAATCTGAAGATCTAGATGTTAAAAAAAAAGTGGCCCGAGAACAAATCCTTGCGGAACCCCACAAATGATGCTTGTTTGCTCATAAACACAATGAAGCTTTAGAGATAGCTACAAGTATTAAGGTAGTCTTACGCTAATGCCGCCGTGGATGAACCCTCGTCGGAAGCGAGCAGGCTTTAGGTGAGGATACTCCTCTGTGCTGGTCACTTTGATGCCCCACACCTTCTTCCAGGCGTCATACAGCTGCATGTGTACGGGGTAGACTCCAGAGTGGTGAGGGGCCACTGCGTAGCCCATGTTTATGGGAATCCCATGCTCCTGAGGGAGATATTACATAAGTAGGTGGGCACAAGTGAAAGAGAACATGATGCATCTACATTTTCTGTATTTATTTATTTTTTTATATTACTTGTTTATATAAAATGGATTTTACATGGACATTGTAATACTAAACAAGTTTAGAGTGTGAAGCAGATGCTAACTTTCTACTCTGGATCCTGGTTGGGCTTCTAAACAACATCAAAAAAGCACAAAAAGTAGCAATTAAAATATCCTTGCACACACTTTACATATCCATTTTAGGCTTCACTCAGTCAAACATCAACCAGTTCTAATTAAACATGGGTAAACTTTTTATTGTCTTTCAGCCAAGACTTTACACAGGTACAGCACATTGTAAATTTGGATAACACTTTCAGTTCAGTTGGTAGTGAGTTCCACAGTTTAAAATTTCTGTAAGAAAAAGCTGACTGACCAAATGAAGTCCTAAAATGTGGGATTTGACAGTTGTGATTTATTGAACCTCTTGTGACCTTGCTGCTGTTCCGTCTCTGAACAAATGAACAGAGTGGCTCTGGTGCTAGATTGCTGACACATTTAAATATATTGACGTTTTTAATTCACAAGTACAATGTATATTCTGTACATATTTCTAATATTTTTAATTATTTAATCATCTTTAAAGAGGAACTAAAACCCAAAACACATTTTTTACTGGCTTATTAACTGTATACATGGGTATTTACCGATGCAATCTTTCAGTTTTTGGGCTTTTGTTTTTCATTTTTGTGCTAACTTCTAAACTTTTTGGTCTAAAAACGTCTTAGTGCTGCCCCGTTAAGGTTGATGTGTGGCTACTGCATTTGAATTTCTGGTAGGCTGAGAGCGGTACATATTTTCCACTCTCTACATCACAAACATGGTCTCACAGACACGCCCTGTGGGTCTGAATATAAAACTATCTTTTAGACAAACTCGCCTTGCCCTGTGGTGAGTTTGGAGTTGAAAATGCGAGTTGCTTCTCTTACGGTGCTTACACACTGAACGTGATAAACACAACCAAAAAGCGTGACACGCCCCCAGCTGGTCGCCATAACATTCGCACCTTGAAATGTGTCCAAAGCGAAAAGGCGTTAATTTAAATATTGGGGTGATTAGCCACGTTGTTTATCAGTTTACATGTCCTGCTGATGCTGTGACTCCATTCAGTCACAGCATCACTGACACCCCTCAGCTGATTGGTTGTTAAGGCAAGACTTCAAACTGTAGTTGAGATTTCGCCAATTTCTGCGGCACACCTAAAATGCAGCGCGTATTTTGGGTCGCGCCTGAAACGCATCGGCCGCACTAATTGGTCGAGTAAATCAGGCAGAAAAGCTTTTTCGCAATGTAAATCTGCTTCTGACGAATCGCGGGATCCCAAGTCACGCTTAATCGCACTCTTCCATTGACTTTACATGTAAATCGGACTCTCTGGTCGCGTCTATCGCGTTTGATGTGTAAGCATAGTTAGTTACCTGCACACCGTAGCAATGCTGCCAAAAATGGAGAAAAAAAACAGAGAAATCCAAATATCGCACTACAGAGTACCAATCAATACGATTATACAAACATTCCAAATAGCTACAAGTTTTCTATGTAAGGACTCCCAGCAGCTTAAGTGGTTAACGTGAGGTTGTGCCCGGGACATGCATTTTCTAGTGTCTTAAATTGTGTTCTGTTCTTGCTTTTGCTGCTTTTACAAATGAAATTCCCCTTGTGGGACAATAAAGGATTTTTCTATTCAATCTTAAGCAAGCATAGGTGTCTATAGCTTTCAAATCGAGGGAACCTGAATGTTATTAGACCGAAACAGCAGGAGGGCGGATTGATGGATGACTAAGGAAGGCTAAAACAGTTAGAGGGAAATAAACTGTCTAACCACTTTTTCATTTTATATTCAACCACTTCTAAAAAAATGCCATCCATTTTCAGAGTAGGGATAAAAGAAAATATCAATACACTAATATATCACAATATTTTGTCATGATACTGTATCGATATTCAAAAGCTAAGTATTTCTTTTTTTTCTTTTTAAGACTTTGAATTGAACTATTAATGATGACAGCACTTTTGTAGTAAAATTTAAAGTGAGACCAATTGTTGGTGGCTGTTTTCACCTCCTTCGTTCCAGTGGACCAACTCGATCTGGCAATAAAACTGGATGTTTTATGGATGCAACAGGTTGGAGTGCTCAGAATGCTGTGACAGTTTTTCTACAGTTGAATTCAGTTTTGAAAATCAAAATATGTAGTCGTTCTCATGGTATCGCAAAATATCGTACCGTCCCCTTTGTATCGTGATGCATATCATATCGCCAGATTCTTGCCAATACACATCCCTATTCCAGACCTTTCCGGATTGGATAAAAACCCTGAACATCAAGGTCTGTGTTAAAATTAGAAACCTTTCTTTTTCTGTGAAGCAAATGGCAGAGACATTTATATATCAGCTGGATACGTGCCATCTAAACATGCATGAGAGACTCAGACAAACACAAAGTGGCATATCATTTAGAGAAGATAACCAAAAAGTTATTTTAGACATCAGTAAGAAAGAGAGGTAATGTAAGAAAATGTAGCTTTAGCTTTTCAGTTTTTCATGTCTTTATCTCAGACTCGCTACTACCAGAACTATGAAATACCTCATGAAATTACACAGTCTGAATAAAGAAGGGTATAAAAAAGACTTAGCTAAAGCTTTGGAGCATTTAGAATATTCATGGTTTTCATTTCTTGGAGTTGTGTGCTGCAGTCAATGAATCAATGAAATTAATAGATTTCCTAAGACACAAGAAATAACTACACAAGTCAAACCTTCTCTCAAGTGGCTACTTCGGTAAAACACAGAACACAGCTGGCTTACATTTCTACTTTCAACTAGACTATGAGCTTTTTAAGAAGATATGTGCCAGAAGGGAGGTTTGTAATAACATTAACTATCATCTTAGCAAAGCAAAGTACAAGTTAATATGTCAAAACTTTGAAACAGTTAGATGCAAAGACGTGTAGTCAAAAGAAAAGCTGTAGTCAATACAAAAGCTATTTACTTAATACGCTAAATTTAAAGTGAAAAATGAAAAACCAATTGTGAAGTTATTGCAGAATAACGACATTTTAAGTATCGGTTCATGGTATCGGCTAACTTTAACCGATACCAATACATGTAAATTAGACGGTATCGGGGCCGACAAGTATTGGTGCATCCCTACTACATATTATATATATATATATTAAAGTTTATTAACAGTCAACCAGCTGAGTATTACATTTGTTTTGTCTTGCAGCCAAACCAGAGAAATGACATATTCCCAGGAGTAGGAAGCAGATAACAGAAAACATAAAGACATATGGATTTTAGCGGCCGGAACCTAATAGGTCAGATTAAGGTCATGGATGTGTTTGCTTTGAAAATTAAATTCCTTACTGCTTTATAGTATCATGTGTGTTGCATTGTCACTGCGTTATAAATCCCTGTATTCCTCAACTAGAGCTCCAAATGATCCAGATGATAAGTTCCACCACCACATTAAAAAAACCAAACAAAACAATTGAAGCAAAGAATGAAGAAATATCCAGATTTGAGAATGACTTAACTATAATTAAAGATCAAGTATTATGATTATGGTGATATTTAAAGCTATAGAGGCCTAGCTTAAGGTCTTTAATGCTCAAACACGAATTTCCTGGGGGGAACTGTTTTGTGTGCACACAGAAGTTATTCAGTACAAATGAATTTTGACGTTTTCTCTAGGATTTTATTTTTCTGCTGCGGATTAATTGGGCAAGAAACAGCATTTCTGTCAGCTAAACCCCCAACTGTTTACTAAAATAACCCACAATTGCACTGAAGTATGAAAATATGACAAAGGTTACTGGAGAAAACTTTTAATCATTCAGTCATTGCAAAGCTTAATTTAAGCAAGCTTGTGAGAGTGAAAAGGAGAACCAGGATCAGTAAAATCTATATGAGGAAATAACTGCCTGAGTGAGACCTAAATGCAGGAGACAGATCATACCCACACCACTACCGCCACCAAGATTTTTCTTCTGTCAATGTTCCAATAACAGTCAAGATACATAGAAAAAGACAACCTCTTTATTTCAAGGGTTTTATATAAATACATAAAAATCAACTGTTCTATTACCAAATCATAAAGTAAAATAGAAAAACAACAAGTGTAAATAACTACACTGCACATGTACAGTTTTATCATTTATTAAAGAGAAATTAGTCTAAACTGGAAATGCTGTGTGAAAATTTAACTACACCACATTATCAGTTTCTGCCACTGAGAAGGAACTTTAGCCCGCTCTTCTCTAAAACATCGCTTTTTGACTTTTGTATACAGAGCAGTTCATGGCTGACTTGAGAGCAAAGCGCCCAGCTACTGTAGCTGCAAAACAAGCCCAAGAGAGGCCTGCCAATCTGAGAAGTTGCTCCTAAGTGCTTTGGCATGTGTGGTGTGAACACAGCTATCTTAATTTTTCCATTTGTGAATGATGTTTCTAAATGTTAAATGATCGACTTTAAAGTGTTTGGTAAAGGCTTCACAGTCCTTTTTGCATTGCCGGTAACAGCAAGTCTCTTTAAAAAATGGGATATGCGAGACAATAGGCAACAGCCTAGAGACTAAATTGGGGTTATCACCTTCATTATAAGGATTGAACTGTAGAACAAAGGAAAAACAAGAATAATCAGACCTCTGTTGCAGCAGTGACACAGTGTGACTTTCTCATTAAGTTTCCGCCCCTGCTTTTTGTTTATTAAAGGTCATTTTTGGTTGTGTGAGTGATAAAACCGGCTGTCGGTAAGAATGTCACAGTAAAAGACCACAGATTCAAGCACAAGATCAGGAAATGATCTCATGATTCTTTTTAGACCAGCACAATATATTGAATCACAACCATCCTCACAGTATCAGTGTACCAAATTGAATTGCAAAGAAATGCTTTGATGCAATATTTGGTAGGATATAAAATGTTAAAGTGTTTTCATATTGATTACGTATTTAACCAGCTGGATAGACTTTATCCTCTCCAAGCACCCATTGGATGTTTATCTGTAATAGCTGAGAACTCACAGTGCAGAATGGGGACATTATATAAGAAGTAGTCAGGAAAAACTGGGTTAATCATAATTAGATGTATTTTCTGAAAGCTAATATTTGGGCAATGTGAAACCAGCTTATTGTCATTCCTTCTTGGCATTATGCTGGCAAACGTTACTCTACAGCAACAAACAGCCAAAAAAGGTGGTCACAACCTACTGATGATCACATAGTCGACTGCATCTGATCAGCAGCACCAGCACTACTTTTCTTTTTCAACACAAAGGCAGCAGCAGTTTTCACACACTCAGTCTTCATTTAGGGTTAAGAAATAACGTTTGGAATCTGGTTTGGTTTTTGTAGAAACTGCAGTTTAATTTTAATACATGTCGACCTGGGAACAAAGTGTGCCCTGATACTTTAAGTCTACAAAGAAAAGATGGTGTAGTATATATATATATATATATATATATAATATATATATATATAAAATATATATATATATATATATATATATATATTTATTTTTATTTAGTTAGCTTTTTTTTCTCCCACAAACGCAAGAGTGTCATCAACCCAAAAAAAAAAAAAAAAGGAGGACTGTGTTCCCAATCATAGATGTTTGTTAGATTAGAGGCCGCTCCTCACCACAAAATGTTGCATTTTTCTTCCAAGTTCTTCATACAATTTTCGTCAGTCTGTGATTAACTCAGCAAATGTCTGCTGTTAAAAAATTAAGTTAACTAAGAACGTTTTCGGCTACAGACAATGAAATTACCATTCATTGTTTATTTGACCCAAACAGTATAAAATAATTGAATAAATAAAGTATTTTGATAACTTAATCCTCGGTACCACTGGCATATTCAAAAATTCTAAATTACTTCTCATCTGTCAACAAGTTTGTTTCGGACAAGAAATATAAAGACATCTCTTAAAAACTAAAAATAAGAAAACAGTATCAATTTGAAAGAAAATTCTTTATCTAGTTTAATTTACATTGTATTTTTTGAAAACTGCATCAGTAATTGCATGTTTCCACTGGTGTTTTGAAGAATTACCCATCCTAGACTTTGAGGTTGGATCTATAGAGCTAATTATAAGCTAAATTACCAAGAGCTACTATTGCTTACAGTCCATTAATGGGACAATAATCCACACTTGCACTTTGGTCAAAATGATACATTTCTAAGAGCCAACATACATAAATCAAAGACTTCAATTTCACTCAGTTCAATTTAAAACTTTATGGTAATGTTTAATGATTATAAGCCATAAACCTTATGACTTCGGTTTCAGATCTACAAGATTTAAGAAGGGAAAAAATCTGAAGTTGACCTGAAAACTTATTGAATTAATATGCAGCATTAGACAAAGATTTTCATTCCCTAAAAAAAAAAAAAAAAAAAAAAAATTAAAAACCCTACAGTTTTTGTGCATCATTAAACACCTGATTTCTTCACCCAAAACTACTCCAAGCTGGTTAAATGAAAATTGCAAGGGCATTTACCAGATCAGATTAAATACATAAATAAAATAAAAATGTATATGGTATATGAAGCAAAGCTTGAAGGATACATTTTTAAATTTAATATGAAACTAAATGTAATCTCAAAACTTCTGAGGAAAAATCTTGGTGCATATAAAACTTTTTAAGAGTATAAAAGTGAGATTTTTACCAGTAAATCTAAAGCGACAGTGAGAAATTGTTACCATTAATCTCTGGAAATATCCATCAAAATATTGCTGACAAAGAATTAAGTGATGCCCAATCATTGTATTGGCCGATCCATAACATAACCACATAAAGCAGGTCTAAAAGATTTGGGCGTGGGTCCTAGTGTATAGGGGCCGACATATAGGACGCTGTCTTTCCTTCTAAGTGAGCTGATGTGGACAAAACAGCTGTAATTCTCTTTTTCTTTTTTTTTTATACGCAGTTACATCCCCATCCCCTCCTCTTCATTACAAATTAAATGACGAGCTCTATGAACAGACTTAAAAACTTTCTCCAACCCTGACTGACTGACCAACCAACCCAGCTCCCCGCTCAGGGAGAGGTGCATAATCAGCTGTTGTGTCGGAGACTTTGTGAGACATGGACCGGCCGCGGCTCCACGTTAGGAGGCGGAAGCCCACAGAGACGATCAACACTGCCAGAAAACTAGAGTAAATATTAACATCGCATTCTCATAAAGGAAATATGTAAAGGAGAAGCAAAGTCAAAGGAAACACGCTGAGGCAGCATTCTTTCTGCTGGACAGGTAACAACATTCACTGTAATGTTTCACGTTTTGTTTTCAAACTAGCACCGCTCACGGTGAAACTACACTGAAATGTGTCATTTTTTTCCCCATTGAAGTCATTTCGTCTACAGTTTATTCATTTACAAAAAATATCTGAATAATTTCACTAATCTACAAAATCCTGAAAACTTTTGCCTTCCACAAATGTTTTCCACAAGTACCTCTTCACTCGCTGCCTGTGATGAAAGAGAGTCTGATGTGCTTCTCATGTTGTTGCATAGATTTCTCTGGACGTTGAACTATCTGCTTTGTTGTGGTAGAAAATTTCGCAAATGCAATTTTTTGCTGTACTGTCAGACGTCACTCGAACAGAAAAATACTGCTTGCTTCCAATGATATAGGTATGCACTGCTTCCTATGGTCAGGAAACTACACACTATCACTTTAAGTATATATTCATACAGTTAAAAAAAAAACACCTAAGAATTTGTAGCTTTGTGTTGCTAATAATTTGGATAGATGAGCTGTTTTGTTTCTTTTCCATGGACAACATAATAGGTACCTGAATTAAACCACATTTTCTCTCACAGTAATGAATTTAGCTAAAACAACTGGATCAGATTTGCATTTCATTAAATTCTGAGAGAGAAAGAAAGAAAAATCAAAGACTTGAGTTACTGGAAACTTCCAACAGAAAAGGGATAAACAAGGACGCCTCTGATCACAGCCTTCAGTCAAAGCCCTGACCTTTGTTCCCCACCATGACTCACCATGGCAAATTTCTTGTTGAGCAACATCTGCTCGGCCAGCACCGACTGGTTGTGGAATAAATGGGGCTGCATGTGGCTCCACATGTGAGGAAACCACCAGAAGTCCTTCACATGGGACAGCAGCAGGTCATCTCCCAGGTCCTCCTCATCCGATCCTGAATGGGGGAGAGGACAAGAGATTGGATATAGCCATAGGGGTCGACAGGAAAAAGGGGATTTAGGAGGAAATTGTAGAGATAAAAATAAAGCAAGATGATTTGAGGCAAACGTAAAATGCGAGCAG
Organism: Apricaphanius iberus; assembly: GCA_028564705.1. Lineage (NCBI taxonomy): Eukaryota > Metazoa > Chordata > Actinopteri > Cyprinodontiformes > Aphaniidae > Apricaphanius > Apricaphanius iberus. Next base: position 1,026,744 of record JAPXFQ010002076.1, read on the forward strand.
TGATAGAAAAATGGGAGGAAATGAAAGTCAGTGAAGCAAAAGGCAGAGAAGTTCACACAGAGCGAAGGATGAGCAACAACAAGAAAATTAAACAAGTTTTCACGCATGGCAAGGAGTAACAGCACAACAACAAAAATCGAGTTTCGGCTCAGGATGCTTTTTGACTCCGCAGGGGCTAGCTAGCGTCTTACCAGCGTGAAAGAATTTCCCTGAGAAGCCCAGATTGAAGGTGAAGTTGGGCACATGGGTGCGCAGCTCCCTCTGCGTCTCCAGCAGGGCCTGAGTCGGTGGGAGGGAAATAAAAATGAGTCGACAGACAAGGAGCTCAAACTGGTGGAGGAGTGCATTAATGATTGAAGTGTGCACACATGTATCTTTAATTCTGAAAGTTTCTCTCGGTAAACATCCTACATCCACTCCCAGCTGCCGCCTCGCCTCTCCCTCATTCTGTTTGATATTTCGCTTTCCTCTGATTCGGGTGTTTGTTACGTTTGATCTTAATGCTGGTTGAGGCTCCCCGCCCGCACACCCCACCCCGCCCCACCACCTCGCTTTCAGACTTCTCAATCTTGTCGGGGGGTGTGATTTGTTCCTAAAACCTCTACACAGTGGAGGCCTTGAAGCCTCCACCGTGGCTTTAAAAAAAATGTTTTGTTATTATTATTCCACCCACTGCCTCTGCATGTTAGGGGAGGCTTTTCTGCTCTGAAGGGACGAAAGCAAGAAGCGTTTCGACATCCTTTGTGTGCCTCCAAGCCCCTGAAATATTCATCGTCGCAGAGGTTTTGTGACAGCGCGAGCGGTGGGGCCTGTCAGCTTTGAGCAGCCTGTTGGGATGGATACATTCAAAAAAGGAAAAGAGGAGCGAGAAGAAGGGGTTTTTGTGTGACTGGCAGACGATAGGAAACGCTTTGTGTGTGATGCCATTTTATTTTTAAATCATAGCAAGTGCTGCTGAAAACCATAGTCGGATCTGATGATAAGCAAGGTTTTTTTTCTTTACTCACCTTTACATCTGGCACCTTCATGCGGGTGCCCTCCTTGCCCACAAAGATGTCATCTATATCCACCAGGATGTACCGCTCTAGGGACAGCGAGAGCCTCTTCCCAGTTAGAAAAGCCACGGCGTCCACAAACACCAGTTTGTGCAGCCAGAAGCTCAAGTTATTGCCAAACAGGACCCTCTGGATGCCATCGTGAAGCCCCAGGTCCTGCACCACAGACGGAAGCATGGCCGCGTTCTGCCCCAGCGACGCCACGCTCTCGGCCGACTGGGTCTTCGCCATCAGCACGGGCTCGTAGGTGGAGTGGTTGGACTGAAACACGGTCCAGTCGTCCCCCGGGAGAGGGCCGGGCAGTGTCTGGCCGGCCCGCGTGATGAAGAGGAGCGGCGACTTTGGGTTGACCATGCAGTCCTTTAGACCCAAGTGAGAGTGGAGGAAGAGGGGGAAGCCTTTGAGCTGCGCGCTGAGCAGGCTGTTTTCATTGGCCTGATCGACAAAGAGAGACAAGAGCACAGGGACACAAATTAATCCTACATATTGCAAATAATTCCCCAATTTCTGTAGCCGTGTGTGAAACAAGGTGCATCAGTCCTACTCGACAGTGAAGGCATCAGGCAGCTCCAGTCTGCTAACAGTCAATCTGCTGTGCAGCCAGAGACTGGAGCGGAATGAAAAACCTCCCGCTGCTCTCTGATTGACGCTTCAGTGACAACAAACAAATACTTCTCTGGTTGTTGTATTCCTTTACAGTCATTCTCTGTGTTACTTGTGGTGCCTCGTGTACGTTTTCTCATCTCTTGATTTGGACTAAATTTTGTCACATTAGAATTACAGACTTCATTTTAATTTGATTTTGTGTGATAAAACAAAGCTGTACATTACTGTGAAAGGGAAGGAAGGGATGGCTGGTTTTTAAAGACTTTATTAGGGGTTGGCAGCGATGCCACTTTTTTCAAACCGATAAGATACCGATACTTGGATCTGAGAACTTGCCCGATGCAGAGTAACACTACCGATATTTGTACAACAACAAAAAAAATGCAATGATTTGGAAGGCAGGTTTTATTTTATTTTCTGCTGGTTACAAATAATGATGGTGAATTAGATAAAAATTATACAATAAAAACGGCCACAATCTTAAATTACAAGAGAAAAACTAAACATTTTCTGTGGAATTATTGAAGAGTTTTAAGTATCGGTTCATGATATCTGTTAATGTTTAATGAGTACATTAGGATGTATCGGTACATCCCTAGACTTGACACGCTTGTTTTCCTTCTCCTTTACTCTGATACTCCTGAATAAATCCAAGGAAATGATTCAAAGCCTTCAAATGTCACCCTATTAGTAAACTGAGTCAACTTATGTGTAATTTAACCTCAATTTGAATGCAACCTTTCTGTGAAGGAATTGGAGATTTGTTGACAGGAGAGCATTAATCAGAAGAAGCAATGTGGACGGAGGTAACTCTGGGGGAGCAGCTGAGCTTCACATCTTTCAATCTATGAACCAGACATCCATTAGGCCTGCAATTCACAGCTCTGGCCTTTATGTTATATTAGGAAGTTTCCTTCATCTCTTTGAGCTCCCCATCTCTGTCTTAGGAGATTGATTTGAAAAAGTTGCTAGTATTTTGTAAATCTAAAGTAAAGATGTACATTCTTCAGGGGAGGTCATTGTTCTGACAAGTTGGTTAAATATTGTAATAACTAATTTAAGATACTAAAGATTATATTTTGTATTAGTTAAACCAGCAGCTTCTTTCCTTCACATGCAGCTTTATGTCACCTCTGCTCCCAATATAAATAACTAATAACTGCTAACAGAAGAAAAACTACATTAAACCATTTTTAATATCTGTCTTCCTCTATTGATAGATATTTATGAACACGCTGCATCTAATCTTGGGGAGCTTTGGCCAAGCATGGTTAAAGTTATGAAACTTGAAAACGACGAATAGTTTCCCCTCGACTTCACAGTAATTCACTGCTTTGTGTTGGTCTGTCACATAAAATCCCACTAAAACACAGTGAACACGCTTCTATCAGACCTTCACAAAAACTAGAGATTAAGCTTCATACCTCTAAATCTGTTCAACTGAAATCTGTGGTACTTTTCATGGATTAAATGACAAAACTGGGAACAGTTTGTGACTGATTGCTGGTTGTCAAGTTGTCCGTTCCATGTCCCTCTTTTCAGTTTAGGAGGCTTTTTATGTGTGAATGACTCATGGGGCAGAGGGAAGCTGCTGGAAAAGTGAAAATGAAAGAAAAGGCAGATTTTCAGAAAGCATGGAGAAATATTGATCTAAAGTTAAAAAAAATATTATAAGACAGTTGAGGGGCAAGAAAAGAAAGTGGAGTTAAACATTTTCACACCACTAAATTCAACGTAGAGCTATAGTTTGCAATTCTGTCAAAGGGGGATATAACTCGACAAATAATCTTTAAAAGGCGTTGTTACCGATCATCCTACATTTATTATTTGGTGATCCGGGGGTTTTACAGACTAAATCTGTTTATAGAATCATGTTTTATAAATGTGACGAGAAATGTTTTGCGCAAACAATTCAGAAAGCACATCTTTTATGTGACAGATCCATTAGGATGCACATCCTTGTTCGCCTCTCTCAACAGGCAGTTAAATCCCACCAGGCGAACTTTCATCTGCAGCCCCCAAACAACTCCATCGTCTCCTCCGCGTTTCTATATTCTCTCCATGGCTCACATAGGGTGATTAAAACCATAAGACCTGAAAGCTGGCCTCAGGCAAACACAGGCCACAGGGGGATAACTCTGAGAGCAAGAAAGCTGGAATAAGAGATATAGACTGAGAAATTTATGGAGGAGAGAACAAAAAAAAAAAAAAAAACATGAGACACAACAAAGACAAAGCAGAGAAAACAAGAATGACAGACTGCAGGAGAGGAGCAAAGGAGGCCTGATTGTAGTATAAAAGCAAGAAACAGATATAGAGAAAACGGAAGATAGAACAAAGCAGCTGAGGGATATTGAACAAGACAGGTCTTTCCAACTCTGTAAATCCCATCTCCTTGGAGATGGTGGGAGCCAGATGGACAGGGCAGAAGGTGTGAGGGAGAGGAGGAGGGGAGGTAAAGGGAGAGCGGTGCTGTCCTAACCTTGAAGAAGCCGATGATGCCCACTCCGTACTCCACACAGTATTTATCCAGCAGCTCTCGGTTCCAAGCGTCCAAGTTCACATACTTGAGGATGTTTTCGTAAATCACTAGCGTGAAACGCCCCCTCTCTTTGTCCGTCAGGGTCGGCATGTCCCCCTTCCCGGGAGAGATCTCGGTCCGGTACTTGAACCGGCCGGACTCCAAGATGGCTATGATCTCCTGCCCCAGTTGAGAATATTGGCTTTCCACAAACACCAGAACCACAGGATCTGTCCTGGTCCCGCCGAGATCCACCCCGGATCCCCCTGGGACGCTTCGCACGGGCAGCAGCCGGGAAGGAAGGACCCTCGGGTAGTCCGAGTCTGCAGAGGCTCCCTCGGGCCCCGACAAGCCCACCGCCGAAGGCTCCGGCTCCCGCTTGACGCCATAGAGGAAGTAGGAGAAGATGAAGACGCTGACGGTGCAGAACAGGAAGAGGATGAGCAGCGAGGTCTGCAGGGGAAGGAGGCGGACCAGCCGACGGAGGCGCGTCACGCATCCCAGCATCGTCTCTCGCCGCACTGCTCCGCCCCGCCGGCCCAGCAACACGCCAAGGAGACAGTTTCTTTTAGTGTAGGCAGAAAAAAAAACAAATAAGAAAAAAAGAAAAAAAAATTCTCACAGCAGATTCACGATTGTTCCACAGCTAAAACAGGAAGCTTGAAGGTAGCAGCTCCTGCAGCTACTGAAAAAGGAAACAAGATGGTGATGTTGGAGCTCCCTCATTGTTGCAGTGCCGCTTATGTCACCATGGCAAAGAAGTGGAGGGGTCGTAGGTCGCCGGTACACGCTCGTGCCTGAGCGCGAGATGCAGAATGGGCGGTGATTCACTGGGGAGGACAGACGATGGAAGGCTCCATCACCTGTCCGTCTCATGAATCCTCCAACGGTATCCTGGTGACAATCTGCCCCACTCTTCTGACTGGAGGAGAATCTCTAGAGGAAACCGAGGACGAGCAGGTCATCAGTGCAGCATGGCTCCCCGAGGATCCGATCCACTCCTGGGGAAAATAGAAGAACAGAAAAGGTCCTGTTAAAATCCAGCAGCCCGATAGCAGCTCCTACAGAACAAGCAGCATACCGCGTTTGACTGTTGTGTGGGTTAGATAGTGTGTGGGAGATGTTTGTATATCATCAGAAAGTTCACTCTAATGTAATACTACTCAAAGCAAGAGCTGCCAGATTCACCCTACACACACATATTATATATATATATATATATATATATATATATATATATATATATACCTACAGCAGCTTCCAAAAGTATTCACAGCCTTTCAGCTTCTCTCTTCTAACAACCACCAAATCAATATGCTTGGAGGTTCCTTTCTAATCTGAGAGGAACATCTCCCAAATTCTGTCCATTTCACTCATTTTGAAATCTAAACACTGCAGTATCCTGTTCATTTCTACACAAGGTCAGGTTTACCTACTATGTGAAACTGGCAAAAGCTGAGACAGACAGGCAGGATGGAAAGAAAGAAGAATACAAGGATGAAATGAGAAAAGCTAAGAGAAATGCAAAGAAAAAGATGTAAAAGGAAAGAGGGATGGAAGGGTGGAGGGGTGTAGCATAGGACAGGAGGAGCTACAGAAGATGAAATGGCAAGAAATCAGAGAGACGAGAAAAAAATGAGAAGAAAGAAGGAAGGAAGGAATTAAGGAAGCAAGGAGGGAAGGAAGTAATTAAGTAGGGAAGGAAGTAATTAAGTAAGTAAGTAATTAAGTACAGACGTGGACAAAATTGTTGGTACCCTTCATTAAATAAAAGAAAAACTCATAATGGTCACAGAAATAACTTTAATCTGACAAAAGCAATAATAAATAAAAATTATATAAATGTTGACCAATGAAAGTCAGACATTGCTTTTCATCCATGCTTCAACAGAATTATTTAAAAAATAAATGCATGAAACAGGCCTGGACAAAAATGATGGTACCCCTAGAAAAGAATGAAAATAATGTGACCAAAGGGACATGTTAATCCAAGGTATGTCCACTAATCAGCATCCTAGGTGTCTACAATCCTGTAATCACTCAGTGGGCCTATATATAGGACTCCAGGTAGTCACTGTGTTGTTTGGTGACGTGGTGTGTACCACACTCAATATAAACCAGAGGAAGCAAAGGAAAGAGTTGTCTCAGGAGATGAGAAAGAAAATCATAGACAAGCATGTTAACTGTAAAGGCTATAAGACCATCTCCAAGCAGCTAGATGTTTCTGTGACTACAGCTGCACATGTCATTCAGTAATGTACGATCCATGGGACTGTAGCCAACCTCCCTGGACGTGGCTGCAGGAGGAAAATTGATGACAGATCAAAGAGACGGATAATCCAAATGGTAACAAAAGAGCCTAGAAAGACTTCAAAATAGATCCAAGCTGAACTTTATGCTCAAGGAACATCAGTGTCAGATCGGAACATCCTTCGCTGTTTGAGCCAGAGGACAAATCATTAAAAAAAAACAGACTGGAGTATGCCAAACTACATGCTGACGAGCCACAAAGCTTCTGGGAGAATGTCCTGTGGACAGATGAGACAAAAATTTTACTTTTTGCCAAGGCACATCAGCTCTATGTTCACAGACGGAAAAATGAAGCATATCTAGAAAAGAACACGGTCCCTACTGTGAAACATGGGGGAGGCTCGGTTATGTTCTGGGGCTGATTTGCTGCATCTGACACAGGGTGTCTTGAATCTGTGCAGGGTACAATGAAATCTCAAGACTATCAGGGGATTCTAGAGAGAAATGTGCTGGCCAGTGTCAGAAAGCATGGTCTCAGTCGCAGGTCACGGGTCTTACAACAGGAAAATGACCCAAAACACACAGCTAAAAACACCCAAGAAGGGCTAAGAGGAAAACACTGGCCTTCTAGGAGCCCTGATCTCAATCCTATTGAGCTTCTTTGGAAGGAGCTGAAACATGCTGTCTGGAAAAGGAGCCCTTCAAACCGGAAACAACTAGAACAGTTTGCTCATGAGGAGTGGGCCAAAATACCTGCTGAGAGGTGCAGAAGTCTCATTGACAGTTACAGGAATCATTTGATTGCAGTGATTGCCTCAAAAGGTTGTGCAACCAAATATTAAGTTGTGGGTACCATCATTTTTGTCCAGGCCTGTTTCATGCATTTATTTTTTTAAATAATTCCGTTGAAGCATGGATGAAAAGCAATGTCTGACTTTCATTGGTCAACATTTATGTAATTTTTATTTATTATTACTTTTGTCAGATTAAAGTTATTTCTGTGACCATTATGAGTTTTTCTTTGATTTAATGAAGGGTACCAACAATTTTGTCCACGTCTGTAAGTAAGGAATTAAGTAAATAAGTAAGTAAATAAGTAAGGAAGTAAGGAAGGAAGGAAGTAATTAAGTACAGGGTTTCTTCAAGTTAAATTCAAGTTTAAGACCTTTTTAAGACCATTTATATAAAAATTTAATATCTCTGTCCTGGCCCTATACGGCAAAGAAAATCAAAATCCTTGAACTTGTGATGAAAAAAATAGCTCTGAATAAAGAAACTGCTGAGCAGCAGCGCTTGTCGACCGCCGCAGAGAAATAACAGTCCACTGTGAACAGGTGGAGGAGGGAATAGAGCGCGATTTTCCTGACTGCACCGCTCCCATAGCCGGTTTGGACCAGTCGTAAGCGTCTGGGCTAATTGGTCATGTAACATTGAGGCGTATAGAAGCGGACTTGCACATCCAACTGTTTGTTTTTAGCAGACTCGTTGAGTCACAAACATCAGAACGAATGGCGATTTGTTGACTTTGGACACCAATTCCTCTATAATGTGAATTAGGGTTTTGAGTTTTGCCCAAAAATCATATTCGAAGTTCGTTTGATCATTAATATTTAAATTCAAATATTTATTAATAATATTTTGACCATTGAATGTGTTCAGTAGGACTGATATTAGCATGACACTTAACTTATATATGTTCTGTCCACCAGAGGGCAGTGTGGACTTGGACGCTACGCCACAATGTAGCGGAAGCCCCAGAATCGTAGAAGAGTGACTTCGGCTACCAAGGAACTATAAACCATTGACACTGCTGTAATATCTGTGTATAACTGTAAAACTGTAGCAATGTTACTCATTACTTTGTTTTTTGACAACCGATTAGACATTTAAGTTGATAAGTTGTTTAATGGGACCACGGGCGACGTAACGTAAACATCCGGCAAAATGGTGGCACACTGCATTCATTTTCGTGGCTACACACTCGTTTGCTCGGAATCTCAATTGAAACGTTTACAAGGAAACACATTTACAAAAAATAATTCCCATATAAGTTTGAATATTAAGAGATCCCTAAGATTTGTTTGAATATCTTTCATTTTTAAACCATTCGAATTATATTCGAATAACGATGTTCTCAGTCAAAGCCCTAATGTGAATAGCTAAACCAAACTTAGCTATGTAAGTCGTTTTGTCGGAACCGCAAGTAAATTTTTTAGGGATGTCTAAGTCAGGGAACATGCAATGGAAAAGCTCTGATATATCCTCATTTCCATTGAAGAACTGGGGCCGTATTCACAAAGACTTTTATCTTAGCACTGGGTGTTACTCCTAAATCGCGCTAAAAGGTCTTACGTAGGAGTTGTCGTCTAAAACCTATTCACAAACGCACTAAGAGCTACTTTTACGTAGGACAAATCTCTAAAAGTAAGCTAAGAGTGACGTCCCGTTGCTATGGAAAACGTCTTTTCCTATGCACGAGTAAATAAACGGACAGCAGTGTGATTGGTTGTTGAATGATACGTGTTAAAACAGGAAATGGAAAAGTTCAATGTCGATAAAAGCATAATTATGAACAGCGCAAATAGCAGAAATAATGCATGATGACGTCTTTGTGTCGGCCACGAGACACTTCATACAACTTACACACAATAGCCTACTTACAGAGAGGGGGAAGTTTAAAAACGAAAAAACGTGAAGTGCATATTATTACCCCGCCTAACGCCTGCTGATAGCTGGGATAAGCTCCAGACCCCACCCACCCCCTCCACGCGACCCTGAATTGGATGAAAGCGGTATAGATAATGGATGGACTATCATATTAAGGGAGTGATTGCAAGTAGGCTTTAAACAATTAGGGTGTCTATTGAGCACATCAGCCACATCTTAAATAGGGTTGTGATATACCCAAGTCGTCTGCGTTGAAAAGTTGCATTTTCCCTGTGGCTAAATATCTTAGTTTCGCTAAACATTTAATTTCTGGACTGATCAGGTTGTTACGTTTAGTTGGAGACGTGATTGCATCCCGCACCACATCTGCTATAAACGATTTAGTTGGTATCGTTTGGTTAATTCCGAATCATCCAGAGTGTCCAACACATTGCGTCTGGCTGCAGCCATTTTGGGAGTTTTTGTGAATAGGTCTTAGGGAGTTAGAGCCCTCTTGACTTCTTTTAAGGACTCCCAGAGTAAGGAGCTACTTTTAGGCCTAAAAGTGGTAGTTAATTACTTTTATCTTAAGAAAATATGAGTCCTAAATTTAAGAGTGACACGCCCACATATTTTAGGAGTTACTCCTAAATTTGGCAGTTAGGACCTACTTTTAGCCCTAAGATTCTTTGTGAATACCACCCCAGATTTCCAAATAGCCATCCTGTTAACAGGTAGTTTCACCTGAGCTGTGGTTCTCTGCAGCTCCTCCATATTCACAACACAGACATCTGAATAGCAACCATACAGACTCAACAAAACGCATAGGATAAATAAGAATATCAAAGACCTAACACAATCTAATCCACAATTCAATTCGGTGGAAATGTGTGGCAGCACAGGAGTGAAGTAATCAACTGCAAGCCCTAAAAAACAACAAAAAACAGAGAAGGTGCCACAAAACCCCAAGCCGAAGGGAAGGAATCAATCCAAAAGAAGAGGCGTGGAAAACAGTGACAGACAGATCTGGCAACCATCAGTCCCTTTTCCATCTGGCGAAATCCTTCAGCACACTCACTATACATTTCCATACCCTCTGCAGACCTAACATAATGCAGCATCCTTTTAGTCTATCTCCATCAAGCCAAGTGTGAAAGACCCAGGATGCAGAGTGAGAACAGTGTAAAGCTCAGCACTTAGAAAAACATCTTTTGTCCATTTAGAGTGCTGGTGGGAGAAACGAGACAGAGCATCATTACCTTTGCATAGAAAATCCTCTGACCATTAAGTTGGAGAGCTATTGTGGCGTACGCCTCCTCTTTATAAAACCCTCGACACCACATTAGAGTCGCATCCCTCTTAACTCCGAGGCGATAAACACTGACCACCAAACCCCAGCAAGGCTGACACAAAATGGATGTGATAATGGCGTCCTGGTTTAATTAGGGCTGAATAACATCAAAAAGATACGTTTGCTCAGTTCAACTCATCTCCTTGAGGATAATCTATCGATTACTAAAATAATCACTCTTGCAGGGGAGAAGATGGCCGTGTATGTAATCGAGATCGTCATTCTGGCACTTCTCTACAGCCTCCATCCTTCCAGCTAAGATTAACAAGACGCCTTAAATCTCACAGCGAGTGGAAAGGCAGAAATCACACTTCTGTTTCTCTGACTGGAGTCCAACTTTCCTCCTCACAGGGAAGCAGAGACTAATGTAAAGAGAGAGGCTGTGAAAAGCTAAGAAAAAGAATAAGAAAAAAGAAAGAAAAAAAAGGTGGGTGTTCAGAGAACGTATCGTGGTGAAACAGACAAATCATAAGCCCCGGTCGCCTCGAGATCTCCCGGGGCACCTTGTTTGTTCATTTATAAGGGAGCCGAGGTTCGTGCCACAGCATATCAACGTATGATTAGCTGCAGGAAGTGACTCCTGGTGGAAAACAGCGAAGGAGAAGGCCACACACGAGTGACAACTTAACATGACACAGAAGCTGAGGAGGGCTTTTTTAAAGACCTCTCTGGCAGACGGCTTGAATCCACTTAAACAAAACAAAAAACTGGCACGGCTACAAAAATCGGAGAGAGTAGGAAAAATACACGGTCTGCTTTGAGCTTTAACAAGTTTCACTTTATGTTAATAAAAATCTAAAAAAAGAAATACTATAAACTATTTAGACAGAAGTAGCAATTATTGATACTACTGCTTTGACATTTATTGTTTTGCTACACACACTTAAAACAGGAATACAGCATAAACACCCGCAGCATTATAACTAGCTATACGATGAGTGTGCTTATTAGCAAAACTTTATTAGAGATGCTATGAATTACCTGATCAGCCCTGAAAGTTGATTGGCTGGTCTATTACAACACCATGCTAGGCACTGCACTGCTAAGCCGTATCTTTTGGTGTGAAAACTTTTACTGCGGAATATAAAGTCAAACCTAATTATTTTTAGTATAGAATTATAATAATGTTGTTGAATAACTGAGAAACAAGAAGCCATTTTAAAGAAAACCACGTTTAATTTACCAACACATGTAGGCAGATCAATCATGTTCTGCAAGGGTGAGAGCAAGGATTTGAGCAAATAATAGAAAGGAGTAAAGCAACGCTGCTCTATTTTGATCATTTAACCAGTTCAATTCTAATTCTTTCCCATGGAAACTGCTGGATTTGAAAAAGTTGGCACCCCTTTAGAAATCTCAGACATGGTAAGGATCTACATTTTTTAGAAAATAAATAGTCAGATTAGTGTTCGTGAATCATCTGATATTGTAGTTCTGAAATCTATATCGAGAACTGAAATATCTGATTCAGCCAGAAAATTCTGATTGGTGCATTTCAGGAGCTGATTTTAAGTGCCAATTAGTTTCTAATTATTTAGCTAACCTGCATTCACCTACTGAACAGATATAGAACTAATAGCACATAATTTGAAAAATATGACAAATGGATTACATTACTTTAGGTTGCAAATCAAATTTTTTTACAACCGAAAATGTCCAAATGTGTCTTTCTTGTGTACAAGGAAAATGTACCTGGCTTTTTTTAGCCAGTAGAACAGCAGTGCTCAGCAGCTGTAGGATGAAGGAGGGGGGCTATGCTGCTCCATATAGCAAGACAAAAGCACTTCCACTGGTATTCCAATTAAAAGGACCAGAATAAAAGTGATTTGAAAATGTGTAATTTTTTTTTTACAACTTTCTAAAATCTTGGCATTGTCCCATAATGATAATCACCCCGTAGGTTGTTACAGATTATAATCACCTTTCTGCAAAATAACATTTTGATGATGCGTCCTTAAGAAAAAAATGGGACTTAATCAACATAAAAACGAAAAATAAAACTCTTTACATTACCCCTTGAATATGAACGAATAAAAATCTACTTAGAACTGCATATTACAAGGACAAACATTAGCTCTGCTGATGCTTAATCAATAAATTATGTCAGTTCATAATCACTTACTCTGACATCTGAGGTTTTCATATCAAATAGTAGTTTTGTGCTCGTTTTACAAGCTTATGTTACGGAAAAGAAGCCCATATTGCTTTTTGCAACGAACTGGAGATCCGTTTCTACGCACAAGCTTTGTCCACAAAGATATAAAAACGTATGGTGACAAGTTATTTGAAGAAACACGAAAACACTTCTTTTGTTTTAAAGTATCTTCTTCATATCCTGTCTTGCTTGATTAGGAAAAAGGATCTAATTCATTTATATTTTCTTAAGGGGCAATCAGACTTAAGATGTGCTATCTTTGGCCAACGTCCCCAGGGACTCAACAAGCTCTGCTGTGACTCTAATGACCCTGCTGACATGACTTAGGAGCAGACTTAATGGTGACAAAAACACACGCAGAGAGCCGATGCCTTGCTTCTTGCCCAGTTCACAGCAGACATAAATGCCTCCCGATGTTGACCTTCAGAAAGTGATGCGCGGGTGAAAGAAGAGGACGATGACGGAGTGAGAGATGGAGGGTGATGGCCTGAGACGAGAGGGTGAGAGCCGTGGGGATAAATTAATGGAAACCTCAAGGCCCAGAGTGTGAGGCAGTGATATTAGGAAGGCTAAATAGAGAGCAGAATACTTTAGAACATGAGGAGAATATTAGATCAATTGCGCAAAATAATGGCTAATGGATCTCAAATGTCTTCATACCCATCTCACCTAATGCGTCTTCCACTTTACCCTCCGCATATACCTTCGGAGGAGTCACGTGAACGTCTGAGCTCCCTTTTCTACAAAATAATTGATTCACGAACGGAGAGAGGGGCGAAAAAGGCGGAACATGAATATTTCATGTTTTTTGCTGAAGCCTGAAGAGGTATAGCCGGCAGACATATTGGGGAGGCAAGAGCCAGGCAAAGGTTTCAACACAACGGAGTGTTTCATAGTGCCGAAGAAACTCGGTCTTAAGTCATGCATACAAAAGAAGAGAAGGAAGAATGCGTGTGTTAACCAACCTTTTCATTCTCTGTGATGGAGGGAGCCCTGACTGAACAGGAGCTATGTAATTGCACACGTGGACTAGGAGAAGTCTGGCAGGCGGACCGGCGGGAGAGAGAGAGAGGGGAAAAGAACCGCAAGATGAAACGAAAGAAAACAGTATAAACGAGAGAGAATGAAATACAGTGAGCAAAAAAAAAAGAAAAGGCACTGAAAATCTCATTTAGAGGAAGAAATAAAGAAGAAGAATGACCCCTGAGGGCAACCATCAATCTGCAAAATTCAAATGTTCCCCTCATTATTTTATGGCAGCTGAGAAACGCTGAGAGAATAAACAATAGCAGGTGACGGACGAGAAGACGGAGTAATGCTTTTCTTCGGAGTGGGTGGTCACTTGAAACCTGCTCGCTCGACAGCACAGGCAGCGGGCCAAAACCATGCCGTTAGATTAATGAGAGATGAAGAGGAGCAGGGAGACGGAGGCTGCTCCTCAGCTGTAACAACTCCTGGAATAAACAACGCAGCAGTTGGCCATATGTAGCCTCCTCGAACGTCCTGCTTCCTACTTCATACCTCACCCCCCACCCCCCACCTCTGCACTGCTGCTGCACTTTGTTTAAAGTGTGATTAAGACTAAGTGGCAAAGGGATTCGCGAGGGGAGTCAGTACATCATCACCGCCAGACTAGCTACTGGTGATCCCCTGGATGAATAAACCTCTGAAGGAGAGCTGGACCCTCACAGAACTCACCAGTGCCTTCGCCCCCATCCCCCATCCCTCCTTTCCGTCATCTCTCCTTGCCAATCTGTCCCCATGCTGCTGACTGACAGAAATAAACGATGACCCTCTGATCAGCCGCCACAGGCCTTGGCAACCGAATGTTCTCCATGGAAACTCTGGAGGAGCATCGTGATCAGACTGATGGAAGCGGCACAGAAAGGGGGGCACTAATCCATAGGACACTCATCAAAAGGCTGTTGCTGCCGTTATCACTTTTCTGTCTCAGAGTATTGATGTGGATGTACCGAAGTGGCTCGACCGCAAAAGATACGGACCTGGGAGACTCATTAGTTGAAGGTCTGCTTGTTTGTGTTTATTCCTGAGAATTTGTTCAAACACTTAGGGCTTTAAAAAGAAAAAGATTGTAAGGAGTTTAGTTTGACTGTTGAATTGCTTCAGCGGGGCATAGGGCAAGGTTAAATGGAGAAGAAAGATGCAGATGTAATCCCTAATCTGTAATCCTGTTAATGTCAACACTGCAAACAGTGCTAAAAGTGCTTATGCTAGCTCTGCTAGTGTGGAAGATGACTTGAAGGGATTAGCATCACAATGAGGCACAATGGAGCGACTATAGCACAGATTCAAGAACATTTCGGCATGGTCTGGTGTTAGTTTCCAAAGTCCTAAAAAGTCACAGTTTATATTATAGATTTAAAGGAAAAGTTTTGGGGTTTTAAGGTACACTTATTTTTCAACCTATACCTTTTTTTTTTAAGCAAATATTACATTAATTTACTCACTCAGACATGGTTGATAGTGACAGGTGCAATGTCATTAAAAATCCCAGGTTAGTATAAATTGGAAGCGGTTGCATCAAAAGCCTGTAGAAACCTCAAATGCTAAAAGCTTATTCTGCACCTCCAAGATGTTCTGAATTTAGAGGGGAATATCGCTAACTATTCATAACAAAACACGGCTAAATGAAGGCGCATTGGGGCAGATAATGTCCTATTACAAGCGGCAAACTACTGCCCTGACTGACTCCTATTATATGGATATATACGCTGATCGCGACTCGATATAAACTCCTCCTGAACAGTTTCAAGTGGCTTCAAACTAGTCTGGGTAAGTAAATAAGTGTAAAATTTGCTTGAAAAAAATATCCCTTTAAACCAAGAGTGTCAAACTCATTTCCATTTTGGGTCATATAAAGATTATGAATGACCTTAAAGGGCCAGTTGTGGCAGAACGTATTAATAAAACTATCTTTAACCTATAATGTCCCCTCAAATAATCACAAAAATATGTCCCAGGGTCCATTAAGGATTAACAAATCCTTAAAATATTAATAAATATATGTCTTTGCATATGATAATTACTTCTTAACATTATATAATACTGAACATCTTTTCGCAATGATGTGATTTAGGACTACTCAAATAAACACTGATTTGATTTGACTGAAAATGGTATTTGGGTGCACATAAATAGATCTTTAAGGTTCTATTTATGTGGTCCTCTAGAGCTTAGAAGGCCACATAAAGTGCCGTGGTGGGCCAGATTTGGCCCCCGGGTCTTGAGTTTAACACATGCTGTAAACCATGATGATTCCGGGGCTTAAAGTTCTTTTAATGAGATGACAGAGACAGAGAAGGGGGTTTGTTTCAGGATTTCACCCTTTCTCATCTATTACATTGATTTGTCAGTCAGTTACATAAAATGATGACTAACTAAACAAAGGGAAACCCCATGAAGTGTTCCCTCATTAAAAACAAACATCTTTTCTTTTAATAGCAAAAAAAAATAAAAAGAACTTAACAAAAACACAAAGACAGGCATGGCTTATTTACCAGAAGAGGCCCATAGATCTTTTCAAGACAGCCTGGAAACCGACATAGGCAACGAGAGCTAGCATGTCTGTTTATAAAAAGGTAGCTCACTGAGGCAGAAAATCTGAATGATTACTAACATTACACAGAAAATATTTGCCACTTTGATTTAGACAGAGTTCATGGCGGAAAGAAATTTATGTTCACAACACCGTGTGTACTTATGTGCCAATATTAGATATGGGTCTTCATTCTATATTTTTTACCATTTCTGTACCTTTTCCCTTTGAGCCAATGGAAGGTATTTCAGATTATCCAAAGGTAACTTAACCCAGATATTTACAGCATTGTGTAAAACTTCAAAAACTCTTCTTACATGTTTTGTCACACGTGTTTCAAAAAGAAGGGAATAATTTTAAACAAATAGAAATACGCAGTTTTTAAATTTTTTAAACGCCAAAAAAGGTTACTAAACCAACCTGGGACTATGTTAAAAAAGTAATGCCACCTTTTTTGGCGACAAAACTCTTGTATAGTGTTTACTTTCATTTTTTACGATTATAGTGGATTTGTTTTGTCCCGCTGTTCATTGCAGAAATAAAAATATCCACATTCAAGGGTTTGAAAGTAGGGAACATGATGAACACTTAAAGGTTTATCACAACATTTTTGCTGTATTCATTGCAATAATTATCAAAGTGATGATAAAAATTATGTATAAAGAAAAAATGCTGTCCTTTTTCTTAATAAATTGTAGGCTGAAATTGAACACCACAGCGACCAAACTCCCACTAAATCCAAACAAATACTGCGGTTCCTGATATTTTAGCCTACTTCGTGTTATCAGACAGGTTCTGTTTAAGAGATTTCTGGATTCAGTGAGTCTGGTATAATCAGACTTCAGGTGTGGCTAGTAAAATTGAACCAGAAAAATGTGCTATATATTTTTTTATTTAATAAAATAAAATCATAATCAAAAAAAGTAACCAGAGTATATGCAAAATTTAGTTATGAGTAAGAAGTTTGTCATGATCTGAAACATGAAATAAAAAAAAGGGAACATATCTGTAATCTGAAAAATATTTTTTTTCATAGCACTCACATATTTCACTGTAGGACTTATAATCAAACTATAATCAAGTCAAATACTTTCTATTCAAACCTTCCCTCCAAAAGAGGACATTAAACAACATGAGAGGAACATGCGTACAAAGCTGGAATTGATCTTTCACCAGTTTGTCATTTTCATCGTTAAAACTGCCTCCTAGCTCGATGGCGTTATAGCAGACACCTTCTTTGAATTGTTCCTCCAACACGAGATCAAGTTGGAATTTTAACCTTCAAACTTAACAGAGTATAATTTAACAGTCAAGTTAATTAAAGTTTCACAAAGACTTCTCTCTGGGTGCAGCAAATCAGTATAAGTTTTAATTATCAGCATTAATTGGGGTATTGCTGTACAAGAGAAAATAGGAGTTTTTTTCCTTCAAACAAAAAATTAATTAAATATTGGTAGACATCTATAATTTATTCATGTTAAAACTGTAAAAGTAAAATACTTTTTTCCTCATCACAATCTGCTATCAGCCCATTTCTGAAAACCTTATGAAAAAGGTTTTAATTAGCTGTATTGTTTAAAATACTGTTTCTGCATTTTGCTCATTCTTAAGGCTTGGGGCAACAGATGAACAGTTATATTTTTGTGATGCAGACAGTCCACAACTCTGAAAACCGCTGAGCTTCCATCAAAAGCAACAAGAAAGCAAAGCTGAACTACATTTTTTTCATTTGCATTCAGACTGTTACCCTGTCTTGTGGGAGATTAAACTTCAAAAAGCGAGAATTTTCATTTTTTCTTTTGAAGCACATCTAAGACGACAAACAAGCGCGTGAAGGGAGCAAGAGTTAGTCTTCTTAAAGAGGTTACTTTTAAGAGCCACAGTCATGTTCTTTTTTCTCTCTCTCTGTTAAGCCAGCCTTGGCAATCACCGATATAAAATCAATCAATCTGAAATTTGAATTCCATTTTATGCACCCATTGTGGTTGCTATGATTAAAGGCTTAGGCTGTGAAATAGTGAGGAAAAGAGGCACCGTGTCCTCACTCAGGCTTCTGCCTCCCACCCGATCTGAATGCAAAAGGAGGCGGCTTCATTTCAGCTGCAAACATTTACAGCGACGCTTCTCGCTCTCCCTCTCTCTTCTGTCTCATCAATTCATTTCATGCTGCTGCGTGAAGGACGGGAGACTCAGGAGGGAAATGTTGTTTTGCCTTCTAATTCTCGAGAAAGTGACTTTCAGACAATTTGCCCAACCGAGTCATGTGGCAGAATTATCACATCATTTTTCAGCAACTCAATTTACTGTCCCCAGGACTGAGGCTATTTCACAGGAGGAAGGGGGAAAAAAGAGAGAAAGAAATGCCTTTCTGCTCGTAGAAGCCCCTCCAATTACATCTCAAGGCCCTACTTGAAGAGTGCGATCCCAGCGCTGTCGTAATTGAAATGATTGCAATGTTATTCTTTGACACAATAATGGGACAAAGAGTGAAAGAATCATCTTCAAACACAGACAAGGGAGAGCAATATTCTCCTAATAGCAATAATGAAGAGAATGGGAAGACAGCAGAACAGCATCGGACGGCAATTAGAGGCATTTCTTTACACTGCAACTGTTCTGTAATTTCTGCAAAGGGCAGAGCAAGATCCTAGCTTTAGACTTTCATTACAGGGTTCATGCCACAATTAATCAACAAAGATGTCCTCGGGAAAGATAGCGGTAGCGGGCTCAGACGAAATGGCACGACTACACATTCATATTATGTCAGGGTGATTAGGGGCAAGATGAATAAAAACAGGGAGGGCAGGGCATAAAATATACATGGCACCGCTGAGCTATTTTAATCCCGAATAGGCTCCCTAACCTGACGTCTTCTTTAAATCTCAAGCAGGTGGTATCCGAGCAGAAGGATCAGAGGGCATTGGGAAGTAGAGGACGGATTACTTCAGTGGGAAAAGCAGCACGGGTATTAAGAGCCACGGGAGAACGCGAGAGGGAGATGGAACGGAGGAACAGAGAACCGGCAACTTCATCAATACGCCCAATCCGTTCCACATACAGAGACACGCCAATTTCTAACTGGGTAATGGTCAGGGAGAGGGTCTTACATTAGGAGAACCTTGATAAAAAGATTAAAAAAAAAAAAAAACACTAGTCCCTCTGGCACTTCCCCTGGTATCTCATTAAAAGGATTTTAAACCTCAGGAACAGGATGGAATATTTTTGTGTTATTTATTTTAACAATAGCAACTTAAAACCTTGCTGTAGGCTGCAAACTATGACCTGGGTGGCATTAGGACAAGCATTCAAAAGGAAAAATGTACAGTTGAAGCTATTTGCTTCTATTCCAAACAGAAAACAATAAATCATGTTACATACCTGATTCTTTGATAAAAGTATGTTGCAAAAAATCTTAACACTCAGACAGGGTTTTAAAAAGCCAATTCTTAATAAGCCTTCTTTAAGCCAGCTCACTGGCAGTGCACATCAACCAACGGTGGAGGAAATATGTGATACTCTATACTTAAAACTGTGGGAGGAATCTCTCATCATTCCAGCACATACTCTTGCCTCTTTAGAGTGGGGGACGCATTTGAATCCAAGAGGAAATGAAGAGATTGCAACATCATCCCTTCATAAATGCAGATGTCCTTAAACTTCATCTGATTTTCTAAACTCGAAAGTGTGCATCAAAGTACATGATGGTGGCTGATGCGTTGTAGAGTGGAAACAGTGGGAATTCTTAGCTTTGATTTTTTTTTTTTTTTTTATATATTAAGCAAATAAATAATGGGAAACATCCTGGCTGATACTGATAGATGTAGGAGTTCTGAATACAACAGGGAGACGTTTTTTGAGAATTTATCCCGTTGATCACTGATGAGACCCAATATTTAAGCAATATCACATGAGAAGGAGGGCTGTTGTGCCGAATACCAGCAATGGTGCGACTCGGTTGTAGGGTTAGGGTGCTGCAGATAATCACATCAGTGCTAATATTCCACACAACAGCCCAACCTCGAGTATATTACTTTTATAAAAACAGTTCTACAAGTTCTATTACTCATTTTATTTTTTTGACAGTAATAATTGAATATATATTACGATTTGTCTGATTATTACATCATTTATTTAGCTCCTCCAACTCAAATAATTCCAACTGGAAGGGAGACGAGGCTGTTGCCAGGCAACACAAACATTTTTTATACACAACATTATGGTACGTTCACACCGCACGCTTTGTCGCCTTCAAAAAATGCTCACAAACTTACTAGTTGGAAGCAAGAGACATAATAATGTCAATGGCTTGAAGCCTATACATTGTTAAGGCTGCAGCTAACAAAGCACGTAGGCGGGCCTTTCTCTGCAGGATGTTTTAATGGTGGATCGTGGCTGGTGTAGTGGAAGAATTATTTCATAGCGTCTCCTGCAAGACAATGTCGACGTCAGCCGACGTCACTACAGTGACACGCTCTGATGTTTGACTCTTATTGGACGGAGGTGAAGGTTCAGGTACCTTAGCTTCTGCGTTGCTGGCTTTTGCCGCTTTGAAGCTTAGAAAGCAGCAAAAGTTGCAAGACTGACGGCCTCAACCATAGACTTAACATGTTTTGGGAGGTGTGAACGCACCATTGATGCCTGTGCAGCGGAGTGATATTGACTGTAAAAAGTGCCAGTGCTGTTGTACTACAATATCCGCACTCATGGAATATCTCGTCCAATCAATCTTCTGGGTCGGGACTAACTGTTGTATAACTGATTATAATATCTGGGTGTTCATTTGCTGTATCTTTAATAGTTATTGTACTTTTGATAAGGCCTACTGACTAATTAAATCGCAATTTGGTAAAATGCGATTTGACTTGATGTAAACATATCTTGTAAACAAACAATGCAGAGAGAGGGAAACGCTGCACTTTAACCCATTTAAAATTACCTAAAGCTTAACAGAAACCAACACTACACAATATTTGGTAACAAAGAGGAACAGCACATCAGTTGTGAGAAATTATATCTGCTATGAAAACGTTGATGCTGCGCAACGCCAGGTATTATGCAGAAACCCGTCTTGGTATTGTTGCTGCCTCACGAGATAGGCTACAGTACGAACCTTTATCAACACCTAAAAACATCACACCACCATATGTGAGAGTTGCACGGCTAAACTGACCGCCACCAGTGTTTAAATTTACAGTAAACAAACTTCGAGGCGACAGGGATCGCTGAAAGAGCTGTTTTAAAAAAAATTACTCCTTACGAACATAAAAAAACGGCACACTGAAATAATTCGTGCTATAACGGGTTTTATAGCCAAAAGTATGCTTTGTTAACCATGATGAATAAGCTAGGATTCAATCTCACACACACATTTTAGCCACATTTTACCTGCGCTGTATAAAAAATGCCAACAGAAAGGTAAAGCTGCACCGAAAACAGCAGAGTATTTTGCAACAACTGACCTGAGATGAAACCGCTCTACGGAGCCATACCAGAGACTGTAAGTGCATTAGATCGATGGAGAATTAAAAATCAGAGCTTGTTCCTTCAAGCATCCTACTTCCTGGATAACCACACCATTACCTGCCGTTCGACAGCATCAACGTTTTAATAGCAGATATAATTTCTCACAACTGATGTAGGCTACTGTTCCTCTTTGGTACCAACTATTGTGTAGTGTTGGATTCTGTTAAGCTTTAGGTTATTTTATAACTGGTTAAAGTGCAGCGTTTCCTTCTCTCCCTGCATTGTTTGCAAGTCATGTGACTTTAGCAGATATGTTTACATGAAGTCAAATCGCAGCCTTTGCGATTAGGAAATCGCATTTTACCAAATCGCGATTTAATTGCATATGCAATTAATCGTTCAGCCCTACTTCCTGGATAACCCCACGGAGGAAAACATTGCAGCCGGAGGGAATTACTAGCTGGGATCAAAAGGAAGAAAACTTTGATTATAGAACGACGCCGATGACCATTGAGTGTGATGATTAAAAGTAGATCAAGTTATTTATATTTGCCTTTGTCTTAAAATAAGTCTATCTTATGGAATAGAATAAATTATGTATAAAAATCTGTTTATAATACAAAATATTTTTGCTTGCATTAATAAAAAAATGCATGACAAAAGCACCTAAAAAATAATTGCATATTAAATCGCAATATTGAAAAAAAAAATAAAAAAAATAAAAAAAAATCATTTTTTAGATTATTTTCAAAAATCGTTCAGCCCTACTAATGAAACTAAATTGTTCAGCTTTTCGCTGCTCCATTCTTTACAGACTAACATAAGCGTAACAGATTTGACTTACTACTGCCAAACTGTTAAATTTCTCTTTCTTGCGCTGGAGGGGAAGCTGTAGGATCCTTCTTTCAGCAGCATTGCACAACAACAGGTGGAGCATCACAGCACTGCTCTATGGATTAAACAGCTGGGGGGGGGGGGGGGGGGGGGGAGAGAACACCAGTTTATCCAATCTTTTCTATGGCCTTGGAAGTAGATGTGCAACACTCGGGTGTCTCCGAGCCGGTAAAGACCCAAGGTTTTTTCAGGTTTGCTCTAGCTATTCTGATTTTGAAGAATATTTAATTTAAAAAAAACACAAGCTGTAAGAACAGGATGACTAACAGACACAAAAAAAAAAACAACAACTCTTGTATACCTCAACATCAGAAAATGGCCGATGGCTGCATTTAACATTTCCGTATTCTCATTCTGCCTGCTAGCAGCCAGTCTCTCTATTTATAGGTCGGCTTTGGCCCATTTACAGGCATGGGGACACTGGATGCGTGCAGTAAAAATGTCTGAAGGAGGACAGTCACACCATTGTTCTTTTGCAGGGAGATGTCTAAATTAACAACAGCTTAATTCATCTGATTACACACTGGACAAATCATGCCGGTAATGACGGCGCGCAACTAAGGACCAAACCGATTCAGGCAAATAGACAGAAATAATTGACCTCGCTTGGGAGATGGTGCAAATGACTTCCTCTTTGAGAGACACTGCGCATCATTTGGCAGCGGCCACAGAGCGAGCGACCCCTACAGTGAAATACATCATCATTCCCTTCATTTGTCTTTTTTCCTGTAAAGTGTTAGACATCATGAATATGGATGTCCTGCAGGGCAAAAATTATGGCAGCGACATGTTTGCGTTAAAATGACAGGGCGGCCCCGTCACAGTCCTCACTGAGAGAACAGAAAACGCAGTTCACTCGCCTGGATTTCTACGGGGCCAGAATTGGTTTGTAGTGCCTTGGACAGCCGGCATGAGGCAGAGGGAGGTAGTGGCAGCGGGGACGAAGGGGCTAGTCATTTATCATTTTTGTCAGTCTTGGTGAAAAGAAAAAAGGAAGGTGTAAGTGTGTGCGTGGAAGTAGGGGGGTTGCTTTCATATAAATTGAGCGTAGGTGGAATCAATGTGGCGTTGCTGGTGAAAGCGGGGGAAAGTGGGAGCCAGATCAATGCCGGTGGGAGTGACTGTTTGCTCCCATTGTTTATCCACCGTGATCTCAGGACACTACTGAAGGACAAGGGAGCATGGCGGGCAGCACAATGTCTCCGCTGGGACGGTGGGACCGTAATGGGGTAGATAATAAAAATCACTCAGAGGTGAAAGTCAAACTGGATGTGGATAGGGCGTGTCTGTGTGTGAATGAGAGTGCCGGCGTGGGCATCTGGGTCAAGGGGGCAATTGCTGAGAACAGAACTTGTCAGAGTAGTTTCGTGCAGCCACTCAAACTGAATGCCAGTTTACGATTAGGTAGAGCTATACAGGGAAATTTGCATTAGTCTGGAACAAGACTATTATCGGCTTGATTTGTGCAGACCGGTGATATCCTGGGCAGAAACTCAAAAAATCTGATCGTACCGATCGCACCGTACTTTAAGAGCTAATGGGTCATGGTACAAACATTCTTCGGTATGGAGGCTGTTAAAGAAAGAGGCACCAAGTTAGTTTTTTTTAAGTATATGTGTGATGTTTAAAAATGAAAATGAAGTAATACTAACCCCAGAGATATACAAAAGCTATAAAACTGAAACTCTGTTCTCTATAACATGATAAGCCATTCTGTCGCTCATTCAGGCGTGAGAGAAGGCAGGAGTTGTAGGAGATTACGGCATAAAATCTCAGAATTAAGGGAATGATCTAAATACACATCAAAATGTAATGCAAACTGCAATAATTATTGATACGTGATGCTAAGGACTTCTTAGCAACTTTAAATAGTAAAACCCAATTTTGCACATCTTACAATAGTTCTCATCTCCATGCTTGACAAAACCACTGAAAGACCTACTGCTCCAACTAACTACCGGTGTAAGTACTGTTTCCTCCCATAGATTGTAATGGTGGCTCAGATCTCAGTTCACTATGCTTTTTTTCTAAAGAAAGGCACTAAAGGGGGTACTGCTTCCATTAAACTAGTTTACCTTCACTTTAACATGGAAAGTACTTTGAGTAAGGGTTTCTGCAGGTGTTCTCTCACACCGAGCCAGGTCCATCTAGAGGTAACTTCCCGTCTCTTGCCACTGACGCCACATCCTCCCCGAGAGAAGGGCTTGCTGCAAGGTCAAAGAGTTGATGCAACCATGTAGGTTCTCTTTGAAACTTTACCAATTAGCATAATAAAAAGATCTTGACTGCATTGTATTATAATTTGGATCAAGCTGGATTGAATTTAATTAAATATGAATCTCCCATATGATTGGTTTGAATTTGGTTCTATATTGCTGCACATAAAAAAATTGGATCCGTTTGTCCCGTAAAATGCATTGAGAGGAAACCTATTATACGTTCGTGCCATATAAATAAAATCTATTGAGCTCAAACAGAAATCAGAATCCGTTTACATTTGTATCGACAGGTCAAAGCTTGCCAATTACCAACGAACGGAAATAGGCGACATAATTAAGATCGCTGCATTCCTGCATCATCCTATGCAGAGCTCTGCATGGTTTTAGAACGACTCACGTGTGCTGCATTAGCCGATTTGCAGCCCTCATATGAACCCGAAATACAGCTAGTGAGTGCAAGAAAAATTGATGAAAACGATTGAAATAATTATAAAATCCTCAGGCAAGATTTAACCAAGGTTGCTGGGGCGATAAACAATATAGCTTTCTAATCTATTCAATCACTCAGACAAAAGCCAAGACGCAGAAACATCCTGCCTTGCAAAATAGATAAGTATAATACCTGCTCGTGAAATGATGAGTTATATTCAAGAGGCTGGTGTGCAAAATTCAGGTATCATTATACCCAGAGGAGCCCTTCCTCACATACCTCCTCCATCTCCCCCCGCTTTTATGTCCAGATAAGAAACGGCCCGCACTGATCTGTCTGTGATTCGTGCAGCAGAAATGCGTTCCCATGAGAACATCCCGGCGCGGGAGAAAAGCTGACACAAGAAACGATATTCTGTTGGGCCGCACATATTTTTTTGCCTGCGAGATCAAGCAGATAAGGAGTTTTCCTCTTGCATGAAAAGCACACTCCCTCCAATCATCGACCCGCTTTCAAAGCATAATCAGGAACAGCAGATAAACGTATGAAAGTGCAAAATTTATCCACAGTGTGCTCTACATAAACAGCACACACACACAACCCCCCCAACCACCCCGAGGTAAACTAAACTTAAAAAAAAAAAAATTTCAAGTGCAGAGAAAGGACCAGCACCATTGTTGGCCCACCACAATAACAATACTTATAATTCAAGTTGTAGGTACTGTAATGAATACAATTATAAATTGCGCTTGTTTTTGCTGCTTAGTGTTTTTTGAAGCTTTTCAGTTCACTTTACAGTTTAATTTTTAAAACAACTGCTACGGCTTGGCTTTGCAATTTTCCACTTAATCTCTGCTTTTCTATGCTAACATTATAACCAGAAATAAAAAAGTAAAAATAAAAAAAAGCATGAAATAATGGTGTTATCTCGAGCGTTTCCCAACATTGCAAGGTGCATTCAGCAGTGAGAACGTGCTTTGCACTGTAATAAAAGCTTGGAGATAAGTGAAAGACAAAATAACAGAAGCTTTCCCACTTCATTACAGAGAGAAAGGAACTTATTAAAGAGCGACACAGAAAATCTCCAAATTATACCTTTTTTTCCAGGAAGTTAGAGGAGCACCTGTCTTACAGAAGGCTATCATCAAAACCTGATTACCTCTGCAATGAAGAGGCCAAAAGTCGACAGGGTTTCTGGACCGAACATTTAATAACTGCTGCCTGAGTGATTCACCAATCTGTTGGGAGATGAGAAATAGGCATAGAATGAGAGTTTACTGGCTGTCTCACAAAAACCTATGATTGGTCGCACAACAACTAAATGATACAGTGAATAAGTAAGAAATTATCACAAAAAAGGTAATTTTTTTTTTTGCTTTATTAGATTAAACTTTTTGAGTATTATCTTTGTTGAACAAAGAAAGACAAGGTACGGTCTGTGGTGTGTGGCTTAGTTACAGTAGAAATTCAGTTTAAATCAGTTTAGGGCCTCAATGGGGGCAGTTACATCGATCTTTTTAAACCCTAAAACAGCCATAGGGAGATTGCCTGGGAAAATTTGTTCTAATTTAGAGTGATGGCTTCAATTAATTTGAATTTAAGAGTATATATTTCTACAAAAACGACAAATGTTCTTCCCTTTGAGGTTACCAAGTACCTAAACATTTACATGAAACTGATGTTAATAACTTTAATTGATTAACAAACTTAAACTGTATCAGCTTAATCCAATTTTTAAATGATTTGAATCAGTATTGGAGGGGAAAAAACCCTCATTGAGACACTTAGTTAAAGAAATTGAAACATTTCAGTATCTGATTTTTTTGGGTAGAGCTAAATGGCAAAAACAGACTAAAAATCAATTAAAAGCATAGATTCCCGGCAATCCCATTACATTTTATAGCCTATTGACCACAGCCACTTACTAAAACAAAACTTTTCTGGTAATTTTTTAAGAGTTGTTAGACCTTGTGGTACCATGATAATTATGTCAAAAATAAGGACAAAGTTTCAAAAAATAAATCTGATGTCATAAAAAATTTCCTGCGAAGACATACCATTTTAAAATGTTTAAAAGAATGCCAAATTTAACTTCCTCTGAATTTACTTCTGAGACGTCAGCCTCACTAAGACATGCAACACTGATTTACACTGCAGCAGTGATTTGAACAAAGCAGAGACCACCAAGTTTGGACTATGGACAGCATTGTAAAGGAGAGGACATGTCCTGATTTGACAGAACAGTCTGTACATGCCATCAGATCTAGAAATAAAAAATTGAAAGGAGCTACTCCTGTAAAATATGTAGGAAACAATGAAATAAAATAAAAAACTCAAAGATGCTGAATAATTTAAGAGATTGTTTCTGGCAGGTATCCAAATCCTTCTCCCACAGGAAATAGTGGAAATAAACAGCCCTGCCTCGGCTCGCCATTTTCTGTTTCATAGTTTTATTTTAAACTTTACCACCAGCAATCTCCAAAGCTCTTTACCTGAGCCCGAACCAGGCTGCTTTCCCTTCCTCTACTGCCGCTCTGGGACCAGAGTGTGAGGCATGCGTGGGTGTCACAGAGCTGACAGGTCTATCTGGGCTCTGTCTACTGTGCTGGCTATTCCCATTTCCCCTCTTCACTGCCGCCTCTACAGCTGCTGTGTATCCGACTGTGACACCACACACATGTATCAGTTTACAGAGAGAGAGAGGGGGGGGGTAAGTTTGAGGCTGTACAAATGGTCAAGCTTTTCAGCAGGCTGCATGCTTGGTACTGGCCTACAACGCTTTGAAACGGGCAGGGCATGAAAGAGGCAGAACTTCTCACATCTAAATGGAGAGAGAGAAATCCACCTCCCAGCCCATTCAAGGCTTGGAAGCAGCCTGTCAGCGTTGTGGATTAAATGCTGCCGAGCGGCCTCGCGCAGACACACATCACGCCTGACAGTTTAATGGTGTGTATGTATATGTGTGCCCATGTGTGGAGAGCCAAACGCTGGGGTGTGTGTGTGCATGCCGACGGTTTCAGGTCCTACCAGCTGATCGCTAAAGCAGACGTTTAATTCGCGGGTTAGCCTTGTACAACGTGAAATCCGTCTCCTCCTAGCCATCCATGACGAGGCCGGAAGCCTCCTGAGTCGATGCGCCAAGGCGCAAGCCGTCACCATAAACCCCATGTAACACATTTCTCATTTGATACGCCTCTCAGCCGTTTGCTCTCGTGAGCACACAGTCATTCCACTCCGTCACACACACAGAGATTTGTTGCTTCTTTTTTTTTTGTGTCGTTGTTCTCATCCTGCTGGCGGTAACAGGTGTGGTGACAGAAGTGTAGGGTGACACGAAGAAAGCCGATCCAGTCCCGAAGTCTCGAATCTTGCCAAGACATCTTCTGTCCCAATGTCATCCTTCACCTCCACAGGGGAAACTTCCAATCAGGGCGACAGATCAATACAGCCTAGCCTCGGGACATGAGGCTTGAAAGCTAACTAGGAGCACTTAAGGAGAGGGGGATCTGTATTGATTCCAAACAGTTAATGAGGCCTTATGTGCTGGCTGGGGTCTTTTGTGACTTGAAACGCATGACTCGCTCAGCTGACTGATACAAACTGGTATAAATCTCGACTAATGTTAAACATTTACGGAAACCTTTCAACGGTTATTTTTCTCAAATTATTAAACTCAAAAAAGCTTATCATATTTCCAGAGTGAAAAAAACCCAAAAGAATTTGAATTTTGAAAGCAGAGGTGTTTTCAATAGCAGATGAATAATTTTAAAAGCAATTTCTGAACTGCAAATAAGTCGACGTAGCCGACAACGGAACAAAACTAGAAGTCTTTAACATATGGATGAGGACTTTTTTTAATTCAAGGAAAATACTGAATACAGCAATTCCAAAGTCAGTTTTTTTATCAGCGTTTCCGGCATAGAAAATCTATTTGTGTCTAGGTCTGTTATTATACACAATTAAATACTTACAATTATACTCTGCACGGCACACAGCAATCTGACATCCCAAGCGGACAGTAAGGAAAAACTCCCAGAGAGAACTTATGAACTTATAATCATATCGACCTAATACGGCCATCCATAGTGGCGAAAGATGACATTCAAGCACAGGTGAATAACACACAGAAGAGTGTGGCATCGAAATGTGAATGTTTCACTCAATCCATTTATATACACACACACACACACACACACACACACATGCTGCTGCACAAAAAATCTGCAGTTTGGGAGGTTAGGAAGGAGAACTGATGTGGAGCAGGCAGAACTATAAACAGCACAGTGTTCTGTGTATGCGTTAACTGAATTTAAAAAATGGACTTAATTCTAGTAATTAATCAACCTGTGTCAATGTGTTTATTTTGACAGCCCTAACTTTTAGCTGTTTTTTTTGCAAAAAGATAACCATGTTAGCTTTTTCTGGTGATATAGGGCTTCGCTCTTGGGTGATGGCCCGCCCAGAATCCATTGTGATTCACATCTGCGGAAAAAGAACCAAAATCAAGCACCGAACTGTGCGTTGCTTTTCACTCTGGTTACTACCGCTTATGTCAGATATCGGTACCCATCCCTATGAGCAAGAAACTTAACCCCTATCCATGCCCTCCGACCTGTGTATCGGTGTATGAATGTGTTCACATGCGAGAGTGGTGAAGCTCTTCAAGTGGTCAGCGTGATGATAAGATGTTTGTTAACTAAAGATAATGACGACACAGTTCCATGTTAGATCAGTGCAGACTGAACAAGAAGAGGAATCAAAGGGAGTTTTTTTTAACCAGCTCTACGAGAATAAATACAGAGTACAATAAAGTTCAGAAAGCCACAGCCTCTTTGCAGCAGTATTAATTATTTAGAATGGCCTTTTCTAACCCTTTAATTAAACATCAGTGCCAGAATAACAAAGGACGGAGATACTTGGCGCGTTCTTGCTTACAAAGGCCTCAACAAAGAAACCGGATGAGGAAACTTTAGCCCCTAGGTACCAACCGGAGGAAGTAAAACGTCCTCAAGGCAGTTTTCCTCTGCAGTCAACCTTCATCTCTGACGCGTCCATCTAACCCATCTTGTGATCAGAGATCAAAAGGTGAACTGAAAGTCTGGCCTATAGCCTGGGTTTAGTGTTTTGGGGGTGTGGTACTGGGGATGAACAGCGGGATTAAGAAAAAGAGATGATACAGAGACCAGGAGGCTATAGAGATGAAAGATAGCCAAGAATATAGAGTAGACCTGAGGGATGAGGGGGTTGAGAGGTGAATTGTGGGGGAACTGGCTAGTATGAAAGGAGGTTCTGAGAAAAGGAAATAATGAGAAAGTGGCGAAAGATGACATTCAAGCACAGGTGAATAACACACAGAAGAGTGTGGCATCGAAAATAAGAATGTTGCACTCAAGCAGTTTCTTGATATGGACATTTAACCTGATATTCAGCTTGAGCTCAAATAATCTATTTAATATCAGTGAAAACACCGTACAAAAACGCCATCAGGACACAGACTCCCTTCATTGTATATGGTTACTAAGTTAAGACTGACAGCTACAGTTCTAATTAAAAGTATTTACCCCCATAAATGGTTTACTATTATTGCTTTTACAAATCACACACAATAACTGGGTTTGATTTGCGATAAATTAATATAAAAAATACCTTTAATGTCAAAGTAAAAACTGATTTCTAGAAAATAATGACAAATCAAAATATGCAACATAAAATAGGTAATTACATAACTGAACAGCCACCAAATCCTGCCACAATTTCTTTTTTCGATTAAAGTCTGGGCTTTGCCACTCCAGAATGTTCACCTTGTTTTCTTCAAACTATTTCTGTGTAGCTTAACAGGATGCTTCGGGTCGTTGCCTTGTTATAGCAAACTAGTGTAATGGTTTTGTAGAAATCGCTTTTTATCTTATATTTAAGTGGGTTTTTTTGGAGGTGTTTTTTTGTGTGTAAAAAAAAAAGCCACATTTTGTTGATCATGATTGGTTTATAAAGAAAATAGAAAGGGTAAATATTTATGTGGGTGATAACTTTTTCACCATCTTTTAGCGGGAATAACAATGCAAAGCAAACGTGTTCTAAGACAGGTTGAGACAAGTCCGATTCAGGCTGCTACGTTTAAACTAAGAGTGAGACTTTAGGCAAAAAGGAAGACCGGATAATCTACAGAAAACATGTATTTTGAAACTTTTTAGCTTTCTTTTTTTCTATTGTAGAACATGCTGGATTTGAAAATGTTCACAGCCTTTTTAAAATTCTTTGAAAAATGATTGGAAAGGATCTAGACTGTATCGAGCTCAAAGGGAGGCCGCCGTTTCTGTGAAACTAGCAGCAGTTATAGCTAATATGAGAATGACAAATGTAGCTGCTTGCTAATATTTCTGACAACAAAAGGAGTGTGACCATATTAATACACACTCAAAGTTAGGGAGCTAAGGACAGCATGCCTAAAGCAGCAGACTGCAGGCTGGCTATCCTTGCAAATTGTCTGAATAAAAGGCAAAACACATCAGCAGCATAAAATATAAGTCAAAAAATAGGCCCCTATTATTTCAAGGATTAGCTTAAAATAAAATTTCAGAAATTTAAAAAATCCAGTTATTCTTTTCAAACCTACGGTACTCTGAACCATCAACACTTATAAAATAAACGGCACCGACTCAACGTGGCTCAACTCGATTTTTAATGGCTGCATGGCACCAGCTCCCTTTTAGAACCCATTTCGCTGGGGTTCCCATCCTACCAACACGGGTTCAAAACGCAACGTCAGAAGGCTGTCCATCTCTGATTGGCTAAGGGATAAAGTCACTGGTAGCATCACAGGAGAGACTCTCATACTTTTCGGTACTTCTCTGCCCATAGCCTTTTCTGCGCCCCTTTTTTCTGTAAAGCACTTTGAGAAGCTTTGTAGTTTGAAAAGTGCTTTATAAATAAAATTTGATTTGATTTTGAGTCAGGCAAAAAGCCACAGATTGAGCATTAATGCTGCTTTGCGTTTGTATTGTGTACAGATCAATTCACACCACTTTTTCTGACTCCACTATTGGACAACCCCACCAACTAGAAGTGTTACTCAATTGTAATGGAAAACAACATAAACTATTTAAATATGAGTCGAGTGACATTGTAGAGTTGGTAGTGGAAAAGGGCTGTAAAAAATGCCAGATGATGCAATGCACGGTGTTCCTTTAGACCCCCAGTGTTACTCCATAAGTATCAAAATGGGCAACAGGCATAATATTCTAATAAGAAAAAATATATATACAGTTAAAAATGTATCTGATTTATTTATATTGTAGTGCTGTGTTGACAAAAAAACCCTAGAAAAATGTATTTTGAATGGAGTTTTATAAAAAATGCTAAAGAAAACAAACAACCAAAATGATTCAGAAATCAAAAAATTTGTTTAATTTAACATCTTTTGCCCTTTGTAGCCAAAGGAGGGAAAAGTCCAGGTTAGGGTTAACCCCATCCAGTGTTGCATCATTGAATTACAGCTATATAATTAAGGTAACAGCTCAAATAACATTTTAAAAGCATTGAGTCGTAGCAATATTGAACTGGAACAGACTGGATCATGATAATCGATTCTAAATCTTCAGAATCTAATTCAAAATAAATTCTTGAAATTTGAATCGATACCCAGCTCTAGTATAATGTGTATGCTGTACAAATTTTGCATTAATTTTTGTTAAGTGTATGAGACAACTTGCTGCAAAAGAAGGATCTTTGTTGACATCTTTGTGCACATGTGTGAGTGGTTGGGTGGCAGAAAATAAACATGAAGGGCGCAACGAATTCCAAGAGAGTTAGCGGGCAAAATCCCAGATATATAACAACTTTAATGTCTGGAGACAGGGAGAGCTTTAGAGAGAAAATCTCTAATTACGGCAAAATCTAAGTTATTTAAAGCCGTGAAAAACAGTTTGATTCGCCCGTGTCCTGGCCACAAATCCATTGGGGAGACATTTATTCCTATTCCTAAAAATGACCCTTCACTAATAAAAAAGTTTACAGCTTTCAAAAGTCTGGAGGCCTGAGATTATGTTGTTTCTAGGAGAGTTGGACTGATCTCTTCGAAACAGAAAGCAGTGTTTGTGCTGAAAGCGGAGGTCAAGCAGAAACACAAGCCTAGTTTATGCTTCTCCGACTGCACATTTGCACTCACACGCAAACGTATCGACGGGAAAATGTTTCCGTTTACGGTTCTCCGTTTCTGTCTGTTCGCCATTGATTTATCAGCGTTTCAAAGCAATTCTCGACCAAGACAGAAGGGGGTGCTAACTTTTCATGCCGTTGTCTGTCTACCATTGCAGTGTATTTTCTGTTTTTTTTCTCCAGCCTGTGAATGCATTTCCCGCCTCAGGGAGCAATGGATGGCAGAAACTTCTGATTAAGCTGTAAAACTTTTACTAGCAGTGCTGCTCAGAATACTCTATAAACGCATGGAACACAGCAGCCTTTTTTTGTTTTTTTCCTACACCTCCTTGTGTTCAAAATCACCAAAAGACCCGATTAGATAAAATATCCTTTCATTATAAAGTATGTCATGCCCAAACGCTGCATTAACTACTGATTACAGCGACTATAAAACGCCGTTGTGGTGAAATTATTTCTGGCTGTGGCTGAACTGACCAATCAAAAGCATACGCTCTACTTTGGCGGAGACGGATAGTTAGAAAATGGACCTCTACTCTGTCCGTGGTTGCATGGGTGACGGATAATGGCGCTCAATCCGTCTCCGTCAAAACAGAGAAGCATGAACTGGCCTATAGTGTGATTTGCATCACCTGTTGGCGATTGCCAAGGAGTACGCTACTGCAAAGCTGGGTAAGAACTCATTGATCATCGTCCTTATTAACTGATTTATAGAAAAACTGAATATCACCGTTTACACAATAATTCTTTTTTTTTATCCAGTCTTGGAGAAACATGCAGTCATGTAGCGACTTTAATGATTAAAGTAGAAGCAGCTGTCAGGATAGGACTTACAGTTGCTGCATGTACAGCATAGTCAGGGTGCTGATCGCGGTTTGATTTTAATCAGAATGCAAAAACAATATAACGTAGAAGATTTCAAAATACGCAAACCTCACTTTTTTTTTTTTAAATAAACATTCTCTAAATAAGAAGTACATGATCACAAGGACTTACCATGAACAAAATGACCCTCACAAACTGTCAGTTGTTGCAAGGATCCAGGCTTTTTTTTTTTTTGAGCATCCAGGTTTAATCTCCTGATTACATGCAATCTCTTTCGTTTTTCAAAAAAAAAAAAAAAACTATCAGGCCCCCAAACAGTCGACCACACAGCAGGAGTGAACCATCTGCTCTGCTAAATCCTCCTCCAAATGTGCAAAACAATCAAATTATAGGTAAAATACGTCGTTTCCTGACACCCACTACCAAGATGCATTGCGAGATAACAAACATTGACGTCGCAAAACATCCTCCTATTGATACGTTGTTTGTTTTTTTCAGCTCCATATGCAACCATTGCAACAACAGCACTTTTACTGAGGCCCAAATAAATTGTGATTATCATTTCTTTACATTAATTGAGCCTCCCCATATTTGCAAGGCACTTGAGCAACATATATTCTCCGGTTTTGTTAGACGCAAGTGAAACAGCACCTCCCACCCACAAAGGGGAAAATAACAAAGCAAAACAACATTCATCAGATGAGCACTGAATTGACAGCAACCATGTTTTGGGAGCGCCCTGTTTATAGATCCAGACTAGTGCTGCTGCTCAGTGAGCGGGCTCCTTTTGTTCATTAATTGATTGGCCTACCCTGCTGGGCCTCAGTAACTAGGTTACACAGATCCATGAAAAGAGCAGGACCCCCCCCACCCCACGGTGAAACACAGAGGATAGGATTCTCCAGGAGCTGGAATCCAATGGTTAATATGACTAATGGAGTGAGGACAGCAGTAACTTTATTGAAATCATCCTCATCTAATTAAAACAGAGCAGCTGATTAGAGTTGGGGGAACTGAGATGGTGGATGGTGATGATGTCACAGACACAGTCATGTCTGCTGAAATACCAAGGCTGCAGAGAGGTTGAGGGGGGGGTAGCTGCACAAACGTAACATCCCGCCTCTCATCCCATTGTAACGCCTCATCTCGTTATGACATTTTGCTCATTATTAATTCTTTTTTGGACTCCAGCAGGGCTCAATAAATTAGTCAGCCTTCATTTATTTACGGAAAGGGAATCATATAAAAGGTAGCTTGATCAACCTTTTTTTTGTGAACGTCTTATGGTAAATTGCCTGCACTTGTGTAGCGCTCCATTTAGTCCCTACAGAGCCCAAAGCGCTTTACGCTACATTCACCCACTATAATATTGTAGCTCTACATCTACAGGCTCATCTTCCACCCCTGCTCTGAGGAATCTACATAACTCATTTTGGTGTGATCTCTTTAAAGTTTGTGTGTGTGAATAGGTGAACGTGGCTCCAGTGTGGTCAGCATGACTAGAGAAGCGCTATACACACACACACACATATATATATATATATATATATATATATATATATATATATATATTAGTTCACTTACCATTTAATTTAAAAGGTTTTGAACTACGGCAGGTTAGTTAATTGTATCAATGCCGAAAGTAAATTCAAGGCAGTGCTGGTCATTTATGAGAGCGCAAACTATTCATTTTCCAAACGCTTCTCAACAGTCAGCAATTTTACGTTTTGGTTAAGATGGGAGGAACTAATCTTATAAAAGAGCTGAAGTGAACACCAAAATAGTTCTCCTCTGTACATTTTTATATTAAACTGTGAGCTATCAATAATGCATTTAGTGAACATATTCAAAGCACAAGAAAAAAAAAGCTTAATATTACATCATTTATATAAATTTAAAGAGCTCAAACCAGTATCTAAAATGCTACGGTGATTATACCACCGTATCTGAGCTCTGTGGCCAGAGTAGCTGATGTTAGAACTGGCTGTAGCAGGAGCACAGTAAACATTGTTTAGAGGGAACTTTGTGCTCCAGCTACAATTTGGTGATTGATTATTTTGTATTGTTTGCAAACGGAGGTACCAGATAAGATGTTTTGACTTTTGCTAAAATGTACAACCAGACAATCTGCCCTCTGAGGCTTTACTGATCGTTCTTTTCCGCTCTGTGACAGAGGAGACAATGAGTCTTTTTAAATCGGAAATCCCAACCATTTGTTTATTGGCTAATTTCCTCTTTAGAACTCTTAACATTTCTGCACCTCTTCCTGATTCAGCTAGCTTTAACAGCACAACAGAGATTAATAATATAATAAACTTTCTAATTTACTTTATCTTAAAAGGAGGAAATGATTCTTCTGCTTCTCATACAGCACTTTTGCAAACAGCTTCTCAAACTTTCCACATTTGGTGAAGTTTCTGAAAAAGCAAGTGCTGCTAGAGTTAAAAATAAAATGTAAAAAAAATAAAATCCCATAAAACAGAAATTTTGACAAAAGGGAAACGTGAGGTTTAGTCAGTTATAGAGTTCGGATATCAACAGTAAGCATGTTTCGAACTTCAAATGAAATCAAAAATGTAGAGCTCACTTTAAAGCAGAAGGAATCCTCATTCTCAATGCCTCTTTACAGATTGGTAAAAAAAATATTTTCTGGTGTTTTTTGTTTTTTTTGAAGAAGGACAAATAGTTTACCAGAACTAAGGTACAGCTTCATTGAAATAATCTCATTATCAAACTTTGTCAAGATACAAGAGATCTGAAAATGTAGAGATATTCATGTTTGAAATGAATAAACACCAACTTGCTAACAACTTTTAACTGGCAAGTAAATACAGCAAGAAAAGTTATAGATTCATATATTGTTGAATAAACGGTAAATGGACAGATTTTTTTTTTTACAATGCTTTTCTAGTAACACTGACCACTCGAGCCACATTCACCCATTCGCACTCACAAAATAGATACACATTTACACACAAATACAGAACTTGGTAGGCAACTTGGTGTTAAGTGCCTTGCCCAGGGGCACATTGACATGTGGAAGCTGGAATTGAACCCATGACCCTCTGTTGCAAGACAGTTAATCATCTACTGGGCCACAGTAAAGAGCAAATATCTGTGACGTGTATCCACTAGTATGGTCTGTATTTTCTTTGCTTCTCAGTCATTAATAGTAGTAGTACTTGTACGTACAGCCAGATATTTCCTGTAATTCCATCAATCTGTTGTGTACACTTGGGAGAACAAGATAAGTGTGCAGATCTCGGAGGAATTTGTTCTAAATGAGGGACAAGACTGCAGATTATACATGAAGATCACCATGACTTACACTGACAAAAGTATAGCATACCGGTCAGGCTGTGATACAAGGGCAGGAAAGGCAACCACATCTCACTGTTAGGCTAAATGTTTTAGATTCAGTTCTATGACACACAGCACCAATCTTAGAAAAATTAAAGATAAACCAGTTGCAACTTTGGTTTAGAGTTTGTTCAAAGTCTGACCTGAAGGTCTGCACCTGAAAAAATCTGCTCACTTAAAAATTAATTGACAAATTTTAGTGAACTACTCATTTCTGCAGGCTCATTCTAGATCCAACTTACTCAGGTCGACTGGGATAAGACGTCTGTGGTCAGACCGGTACCAACCACTCCAGAAGAAAAAGAATTTGCCCAATGTACTGCATCAGAGGACGTATAATTACCAGCTGTGGCTAAATTAGAAACCTGAGTACTCCGACAACAACCACATAGATGATTTTACACAGTAAAAGTAACAGATTCCTTGCAACTTACTATACTTTGACATCAAATTAATTTTCTAAAATTATTTTTCCAACCCACCAGATCAATTGTTATTAGTAGGACTATTATATTTCTTAATATTGTTACAGAAAAAGGGAATGCTTTAACATTGTGACTCTGTATTCTTCTTTGAAACTCTTTTTTTGAAGTACCAAAGGTAATAATTTTAGAGTTAGCAAAAAGGTATGCAACCCCCCGGCTCCAGAGCCGCTCTTTGGACCTTCCACTAAAGTACCTGAATCATTTCTCAGATCTGTTTCTTTTAAGATTTAAATAAATACTGTCTTTATTTTAAAACATTTAAAAGTAGGAATAAAACAATGTTTTTTTTCCCCCAAAAAAATTACAACAAGTGTCCTATAGTAGATGGGATTGTAAAGGTTAGGCCGATGTGTTGACAATCAGGCAAGTGGAAACATTTTAGTTACAAAAGCATTAAATACATCTCCAACTTGTATTCTGTGTAAGTGGGAGATTTTTGGCTCTCAGGTTAAAAAAAAGTAAAAGTTACTAACTAGAAACATATTTCTGGGCTCTGCGAGATAACTGGGAGATGCTAACTGTTAGTTGCTAATGATGCAAAAGTAGGCATCAACTTTGGAGCTTGATTTAATTTAATCATATTTATCTTGAAGTCAAGAGTATTTCCAATGATCAACCCTGAATGGGATAATTCTACACTAAACGTATTCTTAAAAAACAAATTACCTTATAAAGCAATAGAACCACCTTATAAATAGATAAGAAAAAAAAAATTATGTGTTGCTCCATTGGGAGCAGAATTTTTCCATTACAGATTCTCTAAAAACACATTCGTTTTTTAAAATGTAAACTGTGGTTGTTTTTGGTAGATCAAAAAAAAAGCCCCTGGCGTGCCCGGCTATACTTCAGTGATTGCATCGCTTTTAAACCAAACCTTCACTTGCAGATTTTTATTCAGTGGCAATAATTCTGCATGTTTCAGGAAAGGTTATCCTTAATACCTGATCTAAGCTGTCGATGCATGAGAGTAAACTATTTACTGGCTCATAAAACCTACTGTAAGAGGACATATTGACCGTCTTTTCTCTGTCTGGGGGCTAACGCTGCCAGTAGACTTTGGCTGCTGTGCTGCCGTCTGGCTGGCTGGCTGTACATATGATGTAACTACTTTGTGGCCAGTTTGTAAATCTGACTAACATAACTGTATCTACATCTGTACAATCATAAATTACATTTATTGGCAGATCAGCCATCATGGCCGCTGCCCAAAGAAAATGCTGGCAAAACATAGAGCATGTTTATATATATGATGTTTTGTGTCAAATTCAATACTATTGAGTGGAATCTGCTCTGAAGAAATTCAAGTCTAGAGCTTAGGGGAGTGAGGGAAAAAAAATCTGACACCCAGCCATAAACATTACAAAGAGGCTGACCTCAGACAAGCTGCCATAGTCATTAAAACCACACCACTAACCAATGTCTTAAAAAAAATGCACACGGGTTGGAAGATGAGCTTCTTTTTTTCCACAGGAGATATTAGCTCTGGACTTAAATTGGATAATTGTATATGCAAACACATTAACATACAGTGACATTAAACTGCCACTGTGGACGAAACCACCAGAACCCAAATTTAGATTTAAAGAGGTCTAAAAAGCTCTGTGTGAACAGTAAACGTTCTCCCCAGCCACATAACTCCTCCAGTAGCAGAGACATGCTTCGGCTTTATTGTCCCGACAGCCAAAGCGGCGCAGGGCCCAAGCATCTACCGAGCATATCACAGAGGATACAAGTTTCCATCATGCAGTTTATCCCTCAGGTGACAGGTCCGTGCTCCATTCGGCGACAGAGATGAGCGCAGGCCGTCGGGATGGCTCTGTCAAATGGATGAGTATGGGAACTGTGTGTGCTGATGGCGGTCAGTGTTTGGGATGAGTGGTGTGGATGTCACTGGCAATGGAGTGGAATCTGAAATAAAATCAAACAAGCCCCGGGGCTGACTTTGAAAAAAAAAAAAAAAAAAAAAAATTTAGCCCATCAGGGTATTACGCTGCAGAAAATTTTGCTGGCGTAGTAGTTTTCAACCCAAGCAGGGTGTGACAGCTCGCAACACGATATTAATATATTATTTGATCCACCCGCCCCCGAGTAATGGAGCCATAATGCATTAAGAACTCCAGGGAGGATGAAGACCCTGAGCAGTAAAACATTTGACCACTTCTCATATGAGATGACTTTCAGGTCATGCGAGGACAGTGAAGCAGTGATGAGGTCAATATTACTGTTAGTGGTAGCCAGAGGGAAGGGGAGAGAAAAAAATTAGAGGATGGAGGGCGAAGAATAAGTGCAATGCATTTTAGTTTTTGGCACATCCAATTACCTGCTCTGCAAAATGCAATGAAGAAGCAGCCACCCCCCACCCCACCCCCACCTGCTGCTTACAGCTCTGCTAATGGCGTTGGCTTTAAAGCCTTTATCATTAATTCATTGGCAAGAAAGTTCTAGAAGCAAGGGTTGGAGCTTTTGTTTTAAGCTAAAGTGTAAACCAGAGGATTTAGGATCAGTAAAACCGAGACACAGCTTTCTTTTGGAGGATGTTGAAATTGAAAAGAGAATTGTACCACAGGTAATTAGTTCAACTTCAGATTACTTTAATTTCAGACCATTCGGAACGGTGATTTGTTGAGAAGGGAGCATGTCGGGAGGATATTAATGCTGCCGTTTATCCATTGTGTTTTCTGTCAGAAAGTGGATGGTTTGATTAAGAACATGGCTCACATTCAAGACTAGAATCTGAAATTACTTTTTGTACCAATTTAACCATTAAAATACAGGAAGAAGAAAAGTAATTTCTGTCTGTTTTTTTCTTCTTCTTATAAATCTCACTACACCTCAAGCCTCCAAACTAACACCACAAGCCCAGGTACCTCTGACTTTTGTTGTATTCCTCAGAAACTTCTTTCCACTAACTAAGAAGAAGAGCCACAACAGCACAAACATCAGCCTGCAAATCAACACAATTAGGCGTGGAGTGAAATGTGAGGCACGTCGTCATATCTCCAGAGCTTCATTAGGGCACGCAAAAAGACAAGCCGATGACAGACAGGCTGCTGTGGTTGCAGATTTGGGAGGAGCCGGAGTAGGTGTACTTAGCAAACCGGTTACCATGGAACCCTGGATAGAGCTTGTCCTAGATAATACAATATCACCGGGCGTATTGTTGACTGCAGAGGTTAAAAAGCAGCTGAAGGACCAGCTTATGTCAGAAACAGACAATACTTTTGCTTTGCTTACTGGCAGTTAGAACTCAATGGCATCAAGTCATCAGGATGTCTAGAGCTATATCAAACTCTTTTTTTCATACAGTAGGTGTTTATTTGAAGTATCCTAATGTAGGAACAGCTGTGCTTTACATAAACCCTTCAAAGCATCACATTTAATCACACCCTTAAGCAAGCAAGTTACAATTCTTATAATTCTTAGCTTTCATTCTGAATCCATTCCTGCTGTGTAGGTGTGTAACTTCATCCGGAGCATCAGCTTTTCTTTAGAAGACAGACTCCAGTTAATAATCAATTAGGATGGTCACTTTGTGATGTTGGCTCTACGGCTAGCTTGCCTAGTTACCATTGCCAGGACTGTAAACTGCGACATATATGTCATGTGTGATGAAACACAAAAAACATTTAACTGTGCACTAAACTGTTTTAATACGTAGCAGTTGTGCGTCAGCTTTGTAAGCTGCTTGATTTTTTTGTTTTGTTTTTTTACTGTTATGGTGCGTTCAGACCGCAAGCTTTGTCATACATACATAGAAAATAAATATTTAAGCTGAAGTTGGCAAAGCTTGTAGGCGGGC
Organism: Apricaphanius iberus; assembly: GCA_028564705.1. Classification (NCBI taxonomy): domain Eukaryota; kingdom Metazoa; phylum Chordata; class Actinopteri; order Cyprinodontiformes; family Aphaniidae; genus Apricaphanius; species Apricaphanius iberus. Next base: position 1,068,513 of record JAPXFQ010002076.1, read on the forward strand.
CTTTCTCTGCTGGATGTTTTAAACACTCGCGGATCGTGGTTGGCTAGACAGCGTCGACGTCGAGCAACGTCAATACAGTAAGTCGTTCTGATTGGTTGCTGTGCTGCGTCAACAGCTTTAGGACATTGAAAAATTCCACTAGCTGAACTTGTGCGTTGCTAGCGTTATGAGCTTTGAAGCTTTCAACGCAGGGAAAGCTTGAAAAGTTGACGCAGTCAAAGCTCACAAAGCGCCGCAGAGACCGTTATTCACCTCCAATGGCCTCCACCTGGACTTAACATGTGATCTTGACGTTGATGACGCTGAAAAAGCCTGCGGTCTGATCAGAGCATAAGGAAGATGCAACCACAATGAAGCAATGGTACCTCTCAATGCTTCATAGTGGTTGTAGTCACAATTGGTTATCACGACGTAATTAACCCTATATCCTACAACAATTCTCAATTTTAAAGAGATATTCTTCATATCCAGATTATGTCAAGAAAACTGTCTAATGAAGATTCATCTATGGCACCAGTCAACCTAGAACAGGCTAAACTTTTGAATTTGGTTTCAATCTGTCATTTTTACAAAGGCATAGTCTCATATGTCTTCGGAAATTATTCAAACGTACAATCAGATGGTTGTGGCTAGGGCTGGGCGATATGGCCTCAAATCAATATTGCGATATATTGAGCAGTTCATGCCGCTAACGATAAAAGAACAATAGCTACCACACCACCAAAAAACAAACGTATTTTTTTCTCCAGATGGGTCTGTGGCCTCTCCTCTTCCTCCTCTATCAGCTCTATCCCGGATTTAATATTTGAATCCGCCACTTGCTCAATGTCTTTCTCTTCAACTTTTACCAGCTCCTTATTTTTAGAAGGTAGCTATTGGTTGTCCCGAAAGTAATTAAAAGTCGCTAAATGATGTCATCGTCTCATTTGAATAATGTGCATGTAATTGAGTCATTTAAAAAAAATAATTTTTGCAGAATTTTTTTTTGTAAAACATTCGTGGCAGTGTGGTTGGGGTGGAACAGTGGTTGTGTATCAGTCAGCCGCAGCTTTGGAAGCTTTAGGGTTAACAGCTGCTCTGACTGCAGATAAACCAGAGTGATCGGGGCCTGCCTGCCTACTGGAAGCCCTACGGGATGGGACTGAGATTCAGACCATTATAAAAACAATGAGATGTTGGAAACAATTGTAGCCTAAACTAATCTATCCAAGTTAGAAAATAACTAATTACCAGGCTGTATACTTAAGTTTTGGACTGATAACTTTTTTACTCTCCACAGTATCATTTTACCATCTCCTCATCCTGTTTTATGCTCATTTTATTATGACATAGGCCAATTTTGTTATGAATTCCACCATCGTTTCAAAGAACGTAAACTCACAGCATAGACAACACTGCTGCATGTGCAAATAGTCATGGGATTCCACCCAATCCGGTGACGGTGGCAACTTAAAAGGGACATATGAGCACCACCAAACTACACACATCCTTTTTTTATTACCGGAAAAATACTGACATTGGCAAAATGATGTCTGTTATAGTAGATTTTTGGTTTATCGACTGGCCCTGATTGTGGCTCAGGAAAAAAGCTTTAAACTTCCCAACGGTCTCTTGCAAAAGCATCAACCATTGTTATAAGCTGGTAAAATCCTATTAAAAACAGAGTCCATTTGCCTAGTTAGCCTACCCTTCTGGAGACTCATTTACTTTTCAGCGAACTCACCTTTTTCCACTAAAGGCAAAGAAACAGACAGTGGTTATTTTTCAGTCCATCCTTTTAAAGTGATTCAGAACCTCAAGAAAATACATAAGCCAAATTGCTCATTACAGGAACACAATGGAGAATTTGTTGCGATTGGAAACTTTCCAAGACAGAGGTTTAAAAGACGAGAGAAGCTGCGTAAGCAAAAACCTGAGTAATATTTTATCAATATATTTTTTTAAGTAAGTGGTAGAAGTGGCATGTTACACTGTAGAAAAAGGAAATACAGTGAATTATTTTACAACACCTGGTTCTCCCCAATCATCCTCCAAAACAATCTCTGAGTTGGAACCATGGCTGGAAAGTTTGCAGCGTGCCGTGACCCCAGCTGACATCTGATGAGTCTAATGTACCGACAGGTCAACACATAACAAGAACCCTTTTACTCCAGTGTTATAAATCTCATACTTGACCCTTTATCTTTTTATCATTTGCTTAGACCAACATGTTCCATGATGGAACTGGAGTGGTTAAAAAAAAAAGAAAAGAAAAAAAAGAAAAAAAGAAGCAGCATGTTTTGCATCTTTAATGTAACAATCGAAGGCTCTCCAGGCAGTTATCGAATACCATATGCAGTTGTAGTACTTTAGCTGAGCTCAAAAGCTTTTAGAAAGATTGATACAGCCCAACCCTATGACACAGTCAGGTTTAAACTACTACCAAGACTCAATGATTCAAGGAACAACTAAACCCAAGAAAAGTCAGATATGGGAGGCATTAATGTAGCTTGACATGGATCCTGCTGAAGACAATCCATAGTTTCAAATCGCTTCCAGATGCTCAGTTGCTTTGCATATTTTGGCCCCATTTTGCCATTCTTTCAATCTTTGGGCTTCCTATTAGTTCTCATTTGCCAAACCACCACCTAATGCATCTCTAGGACTGACTGAACCACTGGAAACTTTGGGTACTTCGTTTTTTATTCAGTCCTTTACTTAAACAGCACAAGCCACAGTTTATGCTCTATATCAAATTCCCTAAAACATTTTTTAAATAAAATTAAAAAAAATGCCATCTTCACACTCCGCAGCCTCATATCATAACAAGGCTGTATCTTCACAGTGAATACACCCCCCCCCCGAGTGAGGATTTTGTAATTCCATGGCAATTAAATTACACATAAGGCTGAGAATTCAAGCAGGAGCCAGGGTATGTTGTGAATGGTCTCGTCCCTACAGCTGTTCAACAAATGTCGCTGAAGTTCTTTACAAAATTTCAGCAAAACGCGGCGATGGACTTTCACGCTGAAGTGCAGTTAACATGCAACACATTGTTGCAGCCAGCTGTGGTGGGATATGCTGGATATGGAAATGTTGGTAGTGTTAATGAAATATCACAGTAAATAAGGTAGATACAGGGGAGGCCCGGGGTTAGCCCAATCAATATTTACTCAATTCTTGGCAATGTAAAACGTGAAAAGTTTGGAGGGGTTGGGGCCTCCGCACAAACATTTTCACTCGGCTGTCCGTGGCTCAAGTCCCGTCCTGGTCGACCTTTGACATGTCTTCTCCCACTTCTCCCCCCTCTCAAAAAATTGTCCCCTGTCGAGTAAAGGCCACTGCGGCCCATAAAAAAAGAAGAAAAGAAAATGTTTGTGAGCTATGATTTGTCTTATAAAACAGAAAAGGGAAATTTACTGGCGCTTTTTCGCTGTTTCTCTTCTTTTTTGCACAGATCCCTCTGCACCACATTCACACATCTATGTAACCTTGGGCTGTCTTGAAAAAAAAAGGTTTTGTTCTGTAAAAAAAATGTTATTGTTATCAAACTTGTCAAGAAAGCAAACTTGTCAAGAAAGCACAAAGACTGAATGATTGAATTTACTAAAGATGAGCATCAGCGGATCAGAGTTTCACAATGAGTCATGATTATAAATCAACTGCAAAATCTCTGATTGGTGAATCTCTATGTAGTCTAAAGCGAAATGCAAGTTTATATCAGTCTACACTTTTTTTTTTTTTGTGATACAAAACGGTAAGCAGGAGCAAAAACTAAAATAGGCCAGTTGGGAAACAATAAAGGGGATTAAAAGAGCATCTGAGAAAGAATTGACCTGAAATCTAGCTAAGCCTGCAACCAGCACTCAAAACTAAATAGTCATGAGTAAGATAACTGAATGAACACAAGACTTTATTATATAACCAAATATATATAGACATCCTTTTAAAAACAGCCAGATGATCTACCTGTCACACTAATTCACTGCTATTTTCTGCTTTTGTTTTCTGCAAACAAAGGCTGACAGTGCAGCAAAACAAAGTTCTGCACCACACATCGTTAACAAAGATGTGTAAAACAGCCTTCAAGATTGTCTTTTCAATTTTCCTGCTTGGGCCCTTCTGGGATGTTTTCATTCAGACCCCCAGACCACCTGAAGGCTCCCAGCAGGAACTAAAACCTTTCACTGCACTCAAAACCGACATGGAGGGGAAAGCAAACTTATCCTCATGATCGGGATTTGCTGTCAACCGACTTAAAAAGCACTCAGCAGACATGTACGGCCTTCTAGAAACATCTGTGGATTCGTAGAGGATTGTCGGGCAGGAACAGTAAAACAACATCCTTACAAGCATCTCAAACCTCCATAACCAGGACCGGCGTACTGCATAAATCACAAGGTTGTGGCTGCGGATCAAAGAGGGCCGAGCGTTGCATGGTGTAAGTTGCTAGACGTGAGCTAGGAACGAAAAAGGAAACTTTCTTCCAATACAAGTGGAGCGTAAAGGGTTGAAAACAGCTGATTGAGACGTTTAGTTTAAAGACGTGCTTCGGGATCAACTTGAGCGGCGACCTCGGAAGGACGTGCAGAGGTAGAAGGATGGCCGCAAACGACTGAGAAAACACGCAAGCGGGGAAACAAGAGAGCTGGACGAGAGAAACCTCCGACCAAGGCAGTAGAACACGGCGGTGCCGAGCACAACACACCAGAACAGGCTGTAATTGTGTTGTGCGGGACTGACCCCAGCGCATCCCAGCAGGCACTGCATGATGAATGGGCCTGGCATGACTGCATCCCACACATCGCCCTTCCTCTCCCCTGTCCACCACCTCCTCCTCACGTGCTCTTTTCTCTTCCTCGCTTCCCTGTCGCCACTATTAGCCCTCCTTCTGTCCCTCCCTCACCACATCCACCACAAAAAAAAAAACAAAAAAAAACACTCCATTCAGCCGCTGCCATCCCACAAGATGAATTTGCATTCAGGGCACTTAGTCCTCGTATTGTGCTCTGACACAATGACATATTACAGTGCATGGCACACCTATTAAACATATAGTCTAGCATGAGGAACAATGCTTTTTTTTTTTTTTTTCTTCCTTTCCCTGTTCTCCTGCAAGATATTATGATGGAGTACAAATGTGTAGAGGGAGAAGCATGCGAGGGTACGGCTTGATTGGTTAAGAACACAGAGCGGCTGACACGGGAGTTGCTGCAGAATCATCGCAGGAACAGTTAGATAACCTCGATTAATGATTCACTAGAGCCAAACTAATAAAGTGGGTCAGACTGCGCATTGGCAGTGGTAGGGAGCGCACAGAGACCTTCAGGTTAGGGCCGCGTGCGAAGAATAGCGGCGGCGAGATAGAGCCAGTAAAGGGAAAATTAAAGAGGGAGAGGAAAGCAATAGAAGTGTTGGTGCAGCTCCACTGTAGACCCTGAGGAATGAGACAGTAATGCACTGGAAATGGGCTTTTTCCTCCATCTATGCGCACTCCCGTTTCTCCTTCCAATGATCCATCGTGCCAAAGTCCATAGGGAGCGAAGGAAAATAAGGAAGGGGTGAGACAAAATTTAATTTGCAACACTGTCTCTAGCTATCACCCACTGTGCCTGGGGGGCCCGGAAAGAAATAGATTCTACATAAAAAAAAAAAAAAAAAAAAGTAAAAAAAAAAAAGCTGAGCGAAATAGAGAAATAAAAACAGGGACACATGGAGACAATGGCACAGAGGGTGGCTGGGAGAAAAGAGAGCAGAGTTTTATGGTGGTGGTGGTGGTGGGGGGGGGGGGGGTTAGTAGCTAGGTGGACGGGTATGTAGGCCAGATATTAACTGTGTGGTTATCATAAACCGGCTCTGACGCCCGGCCATCTGGGGTTGGAGGCCACGGGGTTATTCAAACAATCGCATCAGCGTCGGAGAATAGTTGCCTCTCCCCACAATGCAACGTCCAAACCCAGAGGTAGCTGGAGGGGGGTTAACAAGCCCTTACTTCGCCCTGTTGCTCTCCCCTTAGGTGGTGGTGGGGTTGGGCACAGGATGGAGCTGTATTGGTTCTTCAAACCCCACAGTGCACCTTCGGGCTGTCGGTTGACAAAGAGGAGCTTAGTGGATGGACGTCGGCGCGGAGGCCTCGACTGGAGAAAGAAGAAAGGAGCAAGGGCGTTGACTATGCAGACAGTTGTGGATTATCTTCGAGTCCCATTACTCGCCTCTAGCTTTTCACTACCTGTCACACAAGCACTCGGAGGACTAAAACAGTAAAGCCGCAGTCTCTCGGACTTCAAAAGGCTGCTTTACTGTGGTAGATGAGCGGCGAAGCAGAAGAAAAGAAGAATGTTGGATGAAAAGAAAAAAAAGCTTTATCTGTGTTCTGTGAGATATTAACATGAATTGCTTTGTCAAGTGTAGACTAAAGGTTACAGCTGCACAGCTGAGGGTATACTGGTATTGCAATAATTTGTGTCGTAACTTGTGGCAAAAATACAAACTCCCGTCATTAAATTTTCTCGTATTTCCTTTCATGGATGGTCTGTACTCTTTGGTATATTGGCGTCTTTCTCCAGAGGTCATTGGGCGAGAGGTGGGGAAAACCGTAGACAGCTCAGACAGTCTATGATAGGGCAACATAGGTCAATTTCAGACTATAATAACCTTTAGGAGTTCCTGTAACCTTTTCCAGGACCAGATCGTTTTTTTTTTTTCGTGCATTCAGACAGATCAAAACTAGGGACCCTGCGTTACTATAAGCATTTTAACATGGTTACATTAGAACTCATATGACGTAGGTGTTTGATGAACTCATAAGCTATAGGCCTACCCCTTGATAAATTTCCGCTTCTTGAAAAATAAAATAAAATTAGAAAAAAATGTTAACTAGAAATTTTTTAAATAAAACAAAACTTTTTTTTTCTTTTTTAAAACAGGCGGTTCCGTCACATTGATCTCTATAAAGGTCCCTGACCGCTGTGCGAAGGGAATCAGAAAAGGTTCCCCTGAAAAAGGATAGTTCTAAGAACTACATTCAAAGAGGATGGTGCTAAGAACACAGTTCTTAGAACTTCTCTGTCTGAAAGCATGTATTGAATCACACAGGTCAAACAACCACGAATGCGCACACACACACACACACACACACACACACACACACACACGAGACGATTTACAGTGCCAGGGTACCCAGGGGGAACCAACACAGGCACAGGGAGAACATCCAGAAAGACCCTATGCTGGGATTGGAACCCAGGACCTTCTTGCTGCAATGCAACAGTCCTACCAACTGCTCCAATGCGCAGCTTTTTTCTTACAGCTCTTAAACTTCTTTTTTTTTTAAATCTAGTAAGAAAGTCTAACCACAGCTATGTATTCATTGCATCTTTAACTATCACCATCGTATTTTTACCCGCTTCAACAATAAACGACACAATAATGACCACCACCCAGAAACCGCAGAGTTTGGTTGCAGGATACCAAAATGATTTGCATTATCTAAGTTTTGAATCACTTCCACAGCTTCACCTCAGCTAAGGTCCAACAAGCCCGGCCTGAGCTGCAGCTGAGAGTTGGGGGGCCATTACCAAGAGAAAACAAACACAGCCCCTTTGGCTGGGCTCACACAGCCCGGTCCAGACACCTGTGTTCCATTCACCACTTCTATCCAGCCACTTAACACTTCACAGAGGGGGTAGACTGCTGTTTGTGTTTGCAGGCTTGTACTTCTCACTGAAGTTCCTCCACTTAAGCTTTGCACGGCCCAAGAACTCCTCTGTAAGGACAGGATGGTCCTGCTGTTGGGTTGTTCCGCTCGGAGCAGCCCCCTGTCGCGACGGACCCCCACTTCGGGCGGCCCCCCTTTCTGAATTAAAGTGTTCAGAACTTGGCAAAGCGACTCGCATTCGACCTGCTGTCGTTCAAAGTCTCCTGCCTTCTTTCTGCCCCATCTGTGCCCGTCCTGACCTCCGGGATGCCAGCACCTGTCCGGCACAGATGGGGACAAGCACTGCACAAACACTAGCACACACACACGCAGTACCACCCAGGATGGATGAGACAGCATTGCTGCGGCTCAGTGGAGGGGTGTGCTTCCATCCTGGGGTCTGCAGCATTGCTCTTCTCTCCACCCCAGCATCTCAGGCTGGACAGTGGGTATGTCATCAGCTTAAGTCCATTTCCCATGAAACCCACTAATCTAAAATAGAGATGATCCATATCTCTGGACAAGCGCTTATCTTTGCAACACAACAATTAGGTTAGATTGAAGGCTGAGCTGTTCATATGCATTAATATCCATTTGTATCCCAGAATGACCTGACTGACTCACAAACCAGCCTTGCTCAGAGATGGGCGGCAGTGGGGAAAAGAGATTAAGCGAGAAAAAGTTCTGCTACATCTTTACGGCCCTGGTGGGGCCCGTAAAACGCTCACACATGAGAAACTGAATGAGGTCAGAGACGTACGCGTTCCTTAACCGAGCACAGTTGTCCCGCAGACAATCGGTTTCTGTCATCGCGGGCTAACAACGGAAATCCGAAACCCCCTGCTTGACCTTTGTGTGGGCGTTCGCTCCTGGCTTTCTTCAGAGTATCACTGCAGACGGACTGCCAGGTAAACAATGAGCATCGGTTCATATCAGAGAGCTCTTTAAAGCCTCGGGATAAAGAGGCAATGCAAAACAGCTCAACAGTTAGACTGGTAACACTCTTGCTTCTCACTAAAGTAGTTCCAGCTGCTAAAAGTTTCTTGGAATCCAGTTACTTTACAAATGCCCAAATGAATCCTCCTTCGGAAGTTATTAGAGATTAGAGCAAGTTAAATTCAGCGGTTGCATTTCGTAGTGCTGTTTAATCCCCAAAGATGATGTTTGACCTAATCCATTAAAATCACTGAGGTTAATCAGTGATAAAGCACTTTTTGGTATACAAGAATAAGATACAAGAGCTTTAACCACATTACGAGTCATTAAATAAAGTGGGGGAAATCTATTTTGTTTATTGATAAAGAAATTTTGACAGGAATATCCTATTGAGAAGTGCTGGTAATTTCCTTCATACATTTTCCTTATTGATTAAACCATAAATGTTGAAATTTCTTAAAATCAAACCATACTTTTCAAAGCTTTTTGTTTCTTTGTTGCATAAAGATAGACCTTTTTCAAGTTTCTATTGGAGAATCTGTTCAAATGAAGCAGGTTACCTGATTTATTTCATCTTTCATTAAAGTATTTTAGTTTTTGAAATCCTTTTGTATAAATATACGATGAACAGTCCAGCCAAAAAGTGAACCAGATTTCTGTTCTTATAATAAAACATCTGTATTTCATATCTTCAGATCAACCAAGTGGAGTTTGTTGAGGAAGAAAGAACCCCCACTATAAAGCAAAAAAGAACAACCACAAATGTATTTTTTTCAGGAGTTCCATACATGGCCGTAACACTGGGCAATACAGATTATTTTTTGTTTGTATCTGACCCTCTGATAACAGCTTTAGCCTATTCTGATATGTCTTTAAGGAAATAGATTCTGAGAAAATATAAGAACAGGTTTGATGAGAGTTTTTTCAAGCTTTCCTGTCACAAATTGGCTGTGATTTATTTCCATCTGGAGGCAAAACTGACATCTCCGCATCTCTGAGAAAAAAGTCTCACTAGCAAGTTTTTAAATGTTATTTTTGTTACCTTCTTTAGATTTTGTGGTGTGTGTGTCCCCTCCCCCACTGTGTCTTTAAAAGTTTTTAAAGCTCATTGTACAACTGAGACCCTCTATTTGGATAGAATCAATAAAATAATGCTTTTTATGTTTATTTTTAATTAATTTAGTTGATAACTTAAGTCGGACCTTTCAAAGCATTTTTTATAAACAGCGGTTGAACGCTCAAATGGTAAAAAAAAAAAAAAACAGCAGCTTTGCTGTATACAGCCTGATCAGCCTTCCTGTTATCTGAACCAACTTGAATGTCTTGACATGACAGTAAACAGCACCTTTATACATCAGGATCCTTTAAAACAAACACCTGAAACTGAAATAACCAACGTTGAGTCTTTTTTTCTAGTCAGTAGGAGCTTCCACACTCCGCAAGAAGTGTGTATGCATGGTGTGTTATTCATTCGGATTTCAGTCACCAAGCCATTTTTCAGTACTTTTTGTAATTTTAACATTTAACTGTAGCAAAAATAGCCAGGTAGTGACTGTCATCAGTGACTAGTTGCCAAGTGATTGGTGGTTCTACTTTATAGGAAAAAAAAACCTAATGTATCCATGTTAACTTTCATTCAGTAAAAACTCATTATTTTGTACTTTGTCTTCACATATCCAGTATCCTATGATTTATCCTGAGTTTTCCTACATCCTATTTTCAACAAGACCAGATTCAGCTTGAGGCATGAACAGAAAAGGTTGCGCTCAGTTTCAGGCTAGGTGGGAGTGTGTGTGTGTGTGTGGGGGGGTGGGGCTGCACGCAGCCGTGGCCACCAGACAACTGTATAAACACACAAAGGCCCCTCCATCTATCCTCTTTCCATGTTCAGTTCACTGAACTTTAAGGTCTGATAATACAAGGTTCAAGTCCAACACGCAATGCAGGAAAACGGTTTGCTCATCGGCAGCCAGAACAGCTTTATCGAAGCTTATACTTTTCCCTTGAAGTGGAAAAACGGCACCCAAAATACAACTGGTTTAATGCTCAACAAAAGATAGAATTAGGTAAATCTTCATGCTTTACAGAACACTCTCCATCTCTGGATCTGAAAAAAAAAGGCCCATCCAAACAGCTAAATGGACGAAGGAAAAAAAAATAAAAACAAGAATCTAATCGGATCGATTGAATGATTGCACTTCCGATGAGGACAGGGTTAGAATATCCTGCAGTGGAGTGGCGTGTTCCCATTACTGCATCTCTCCATCTCTGAGAATGGCTTCATTAACAGGGCTCACAGCCGAGAGCTCCCTAGCCGAGCTCATGAACGTGCAGTAGCCCAAGGCTCTGTTGGAATGGCTGAGGTGAAGTCCATTAACACCCGACAGCTTGTTTTTTTGACCGCTAAATAAAAGGGGGCGTTTGTCTTTCTGTCTCGCTGTAAAACTAGCCTTTAGCTCAAGGGGTTAAGAGCAAAGAACACTCGTCTAAAAAGCACAGAACTATACGTGAAGCGGAGACACAAAACCAGTTGAAATTATAAAATGTAGACGCGGCTTCTTTTCGTCATCCATCAAACATCATCGGCCTGAGAACTATTGATCAGTGTGGCGGCCGACCACTAAGGGCCTCATTAAAACAAAATGGAGGCTAACACGGTAAAGAAGTACTGAAAACAGAGCCCCTTAATGGGTGACATAATGCATCTCACAGTGCTGAAGGGGACTGGATCCAATAAGCAATAAGATGAGCCGCTGTATTCATCAGGTCCTCTTCTGACAAACAATAATCCATATCTCACATAACCTCCCCTGCCCTCCTGGCACATTTCCTGATCTGTGAAGCAACCAGAGCTGGCCAGCTGTGAGCCCTATGACATAGTGCTTACTTTCCCAGCACTTAAGCGCCAGTCATGTGGCACCTGATGAAACGCTACACCCCAGTCACCATTATTGGTCTGGATACAGGAGCCTGTGGAACGTATCGGATTCCTGCCTCAGGGAGGGGATATGCACCTCGGAAACACGGTCCCATCTCCAACAGCCGTCCCGTCAAAATCCACACCTCTGTCTGTCTGTTTCCATTCACTAAAATGACACCAGAATCCAGCTAGATTTAATCTGCCTCATCCACCAGTTGTCATGCTCTTTTTTCCCCCCATTCTACAGTCTTGATATTAGAGCACAGCTGTTAAAATCTTACATTATGCCATACAACTTCTTTTAATATGATGCCACAAAAAGTCCTTGAGAGGTCAGAGCTTTTACCAGCTAAATAGAGCACTTAGTAGCACCTTGTCCCTCACATTTAACATTGCACTGGCGGTGCAAACATTCAGGTTTGATGGTTTGAAAAATGTTGAGTAAATACTGGAACGTCGTGGAAACTGAATTAGCTCCACCGATTCCTACACTTCAGGTTACAACACTGGTGTGGTAATTCTTACAAAGAAGGTTCAAAGCCGGCTATTTTAAAGACCAGTCAGTTGATATAAATTAAATCAAGAAAAGTACAAAGATGTAAGAAGCTCTAAAAAAGGAAACAGAATTTTACTAAAGGCATAATGAAGTACTGCTGTGTTTGAAAAAAAAAACTGATTCTGAATAGATCCTTATAAAAACTTAAAGAAATAAAAATAGATTTAATCGTTTAACATTGTTTTACAAAGATGAAACATCTCCCTTACCATGCCTCTTGGATACTTTTTTAAAAACTTCAGAAGCTGTCGGAGCGGACCTTTTACCGGACCCGAGATACCCTGACATACAATTTCCTGGGTAAGTGGAGCAACGAGCAGCTAGGTTATGTCCGTATGCTTGTAATGTTTGTCAGTATCTGACCATTTATCAATCAATAATTATAATTTAGCAATTATTCAAAAATAAATAAATTACACTTTAGTCCTTGCTGTGATCACAAGTAGTGATGCACCGATACCCATACTGGTATTGGGTTTCGGCTCTGATACTGTCTAATGTACTTGTATCGGTATCGGCCTAAGTTAACCGATACCATGAACCAATACCTAAAATGTGGAAATCTGCAATAATTTCACAGAAAAAATTTTTACTTTTACATTTTGTTTTTTTTTGGTATTTTTATTAATATAAAATGTTTTATCTAATTCACATTCATCTGTTTTAATAAGCAGAGAAGAAAAGAAAACCTGTCTTCCAATCCAATGAACTTTTTTGTGTGGTAGAAGTATCGGCATTTGTACTCGGTATCGGTAAGTACTCTGATCCAAGTATCGGTATGGTATTGGTTTAAAAAAAAATGGTGTCGTTGCATCCCAAATCACAAGACATGCAAACAGAAGCATGCAGATGTCACAAAGATTGTTATGATTCTGCAAAGTTTTACATGATGTTCACTAATTGCTATGTGAGCAACAAGACAAAAAAAAAAAAAACAGCAAAGTAACTGTAGAAAGTCCGCTAAGAATCTTAAAAGCAAAATATCCGTTTAGTTTTCTGTTACACTTCCACGGATAACTTTTCAGCTTTCATAAGCCATTTTCATTTAAACTGTGGACACATTTTGATTACAATCCTTAGAAATACTAATGTAAAACTTTAAATTATGTTTTCGGGTGAAGTTACCTGAAAACAACCACACCGATATAATTTGCACATTATTTTCACCTGATTTACATATTCTGTGTTGATGTACATATTCTGTGTATTATTGTCTTTTTTTTGTATATATTTTTCTCTTCTGTTACATATGTTGTATATTTGTTTTTTCTTTGGCTGCTTTTTACGACCGAATTTCCCCTGGTGGGACTATTATAGGATTATTCTATTCCATTCTATTCTAAATGAAAAGGTCACTAAACAAGCAACATCGATTGAGAGACGGGTTCCTAAATATTCTAAATGTAAATCTTCTGTTGTTATACTTCCTAAAATCTGAGGCTAAAGTGGCTCAAATCTGTGACAGCAGGTCAGCGCTTTATAAAAAGTGGAATATTGAAAAATTGCCCACAGAATCGTGAATGCTGAATCCCTCAGTAGCAGTATAATTAGGCTAATTGTTGCTTTTATCTTTCAAATTTAGTTTTAACCCTGTTATGCATTACAGTTTTAAAAACGTGTAAATATCAGTAGAATATTCAGATATTATTTTGACTCAAACTTGTCCCGCGGTGAGAATAGTTGCAGCCCTAAAACGTACCTCTTCTCATCTGCTGAAGGAAGGTCACAATGACTGAAAACTACTTTGTTCTCTGGTGCAACAACCTCCGAACAGCAACAGTTATGCCACACTGTACTCTGGCCCGTGGTATGGAGTATCTGTGAGTCACTGGCCTGCGTAATTCAGTCTAGGGAATTATGACAGTGGAAAATCATTTCCCTGGGCCACGGATTGGAGGCCACGGCTAATCATTCGGAAATCTGATCTGCCCGCATACTGTAGCGTTCAGCCATACCGTTAGCCTGGCCAGCCGGTCACACATTTGGACCCCCCCCCCATAGTGCCAGCCAACTGTCTAATGGAGACTAGCACCATTAAAAATAAATAAAAAAATAGACTCTCCAGGTTTTCCTGAGGATTACAGATGCTATCGGATCATTGGCTAATGCTAGGTTTTGCTGAGCCGTTTGAAATGTATTTACCTTGCTCCTACTCCTCTGCACTCATGACTGTTAAACCCAAGCTCGGGAGCCTAAATCCAAGCTGTTCGACTGGGGGGACGATATTACACCCTCTTGCATATCAATCCGAGGGTTTCCTTTTAAACAACGAAACAGAGTTTGTCAAACAGCTTGGTCAGGTTGTGGACACTACCATCTAGCAGCCCAAGTAGTGTTGTAGTAGTGTATGGATGAGAACCATCGGGGAGGAGTACCGAGGCACAAAGCAGTGCTTATACCCAGCAGAGAAGACTGGAAGAGAGGAGGAGGGGTAGGGGTTCAAGTTCTGGAAAGATGCCTGGCTTTAGCCACACTATGAAGAGAGGTCTGCTCCCCACACACTGAGAGTGCCTACAAGGGGCAGTGACATGGAAAAATACAAGAGTTGGCATGTTGTGGGCCCTGTAGCTCCCAACAATTACTCCGCTTAGCATTAAACGTGATGGTAGAGTTACTGCACCTGCAATCGCTTAAACTGACATCCCGATGTGGAGATAACAATGACTGACTTTTTCTTTTCTTTTTTTTTTGTCGTCGTTGCCCCCTTTCAGTTGCAACCAGACATCCACTTCATGTCCCACCTATAGAATCTGACAGTCTGTATGTTTAGAAGTAAGTCAGTGCAACTCAAGTGCAGCATACTGCAGGTCTAGCCAAGTAAAAAGATGCTGATGTGCGATCGGATGCTAAGCAGCAGCAGCAGCGACGGCCTTCATCAGCTAATAGCGGCGGAACGGAGCATGCTTGGCAGCCGGCGGGAGCAGTCAGATGGAGGTTTAGCACGACCAGAGAAACAGTTGGCACGCATCAACAGAACGCAACTTGAGATTGGGCTCTCTGCAAATTTGACAAACAAATGACAGTAATCTCCAAATGGAATAAGCCCCACACACACACACACCCAGCACCAACTCCCCTCCAGACCTTCCAGTTACAAATACAGGGAGGAGCATGTGATATACAACACATGGCTGCAGGATAACAAAAATCTGAAACACTGATCAAACAATAAATCTTATGAAACCACAGGGACGCTGCAGTTGCAAGAGTTCGCTCTGCAGCTGAGGGCGAAAGCGCAGGGAAAAGTCCTTGTGACTTTGCCAAATACATTTTGAGTGTGAGTCATTCTTCTTCAGTAATCTCTTACTCACTAAAGGGTGCGTGCATTCGCGTGCGCATACACCCCCAAGGCAAAAGATTTCGGGCAGGCCTGGACGGACCTTCTTCTGTTTCTTTTTTCTCGTACGGCGTAGAGTGAATTGTTTGTTGCGTTTAATAGATGCGGCTCTAGGTGAAGGCAAACATTTGCTGCCAATTTACACCGTTAAAAAAAAGCCATACTGCATGTATAGCTCAAACTGCAAAGACACAGCATGAAAGAAAATGAAATCAAAGTATTAAATCAAAACGTAGATTTTTAGAGAAATTAAAATGTTTTCTTAATATTGAAAATAAAAGCTCATCTGGGAGAATCGGGTTCTATAAACAGCGTCTATGTCTGTTTTTAAAATGTAAAATGAGCTCATAAAGGGAAAATTGTATTGAAACTCAATGTCAGTATCTGTGCTCCTAAGTAAGAAATATGTAATGGCTTTTAAAGTTCATAATAAATACATAATATAATTCTACAGTACAGAATCCGCCTTCAGGTGTGTCGCTGTCCACATACTACTCCAGCAGTAATCCAATAGCCGGTTCACTCTAGTGCCAATAAAAACAGAGAGATTCACCAATCGGTCGGCTAGAGATCAGAATTGGCCAATTTTCATTTGATTCTCAAACTTCCACTACCACAACCTGCATTTCTTTTGTCTTTACATAAAAAAAATGCATGTAAATACAGTTCATTTATCCTTTATTTTATTTCGATGGTGTATATATTTATGCCTAATGTACGCACAATGTGAGCAGAAAGCACTACGAAATTCTGAGTCAGAAATTCCTTGCTTGTGCATACAGTCCTGGCCAATAAAGATCAGATATTTTGCTTCGTATTCATTGAATGTATCAAAACTGAACAGTAAAAACATCTTCGGTTAGTAAATACATCAATCAGCCACGTGCAGCTTGATGCATTTGTGACCTTATAAAGATTAGGGTCCCATGCTCTCGCACATAAATGAACATAATCTTGTAATTCGTTCATTTTGTGCTGGAATAAAAACTTTCTCCATCCCAAAAACCTGCAGGTCATTCTCCTCCTGTTTATACATGATATAGTCTATAGAAAAAAAATGTATCTGGTCTGTCGAATTCAAAGTCAGCAGGTCAAGAAAATCTATAATCTGATAAATGGTATCAACCGGGAGGTTTGACTCTCTCAACTGAAAGAAATCCACTAAATTGATATGCAATCATATATAGGCTTAAATCAAATTTCTTTTTCCCCTTCATTAGATGCACTAAAACTAATAGATGCCACTATTTATGGTTAATAAACACATCCACCAACAACATGTGATTTCTGTTTAATAAAAAAAAAACTAAATAGAAAGATTTAAAAATGGTGGAAATATTAAAATCAATTCAATCACAGATTGAAAACTAATCTCTCTGTCAAACAATCTGCAGCACATTTTCCCTCCTATATGCATCATGGCACTTGAAAGAAAACAACAATAACGATCAGAAAAGATGAATCTGTGCTGTTGAAAGCCAATACAGCAAATTGGGTTACCATTTTCAAATGTTGCATTGTGTGATCTTGGTATCATTTGGAAGTTTACCGTAAAAGCCTTTGAATCAAATAAAGACCTTCAAAAGGCTGCCAACATACCTTGTGTTATCATAAATGATAATTGAGCTGATGGTCCCCCAGATCACTCCCAGACAAATGGAAACTTACAGCACTCATTGCATTCCTTTTTTCTAAGCGTCCACCTCTTTCATTTGCAGGACTAATGGAAACTTACAGCACTCATTGCAGTACTTTTTTCTAAGCGTTCGTCCACCTCTTTCATTTGCAGCCCAACTGGATGTTCATGTAAACACAAAGCAGTTTCTCCGGCTGTATTGTTACACCGTGTCTCGGATCCCCGGCCCTAACTTGAGTCGAGCAGATAACGCTGTGCACATCCAGCCATCTGCAAAGTTACAAAAACAAGTTGCTCGGGGTTACGCTTTGCTTTGCCCGGGCTGCTCTACGGGGACTCGACTCCATAAAGGAATTCCGACGATAAATCACAGAGCACAGCAGCCGGACACGCAGCTCTATCCCGGGGAACAGACACTTCGACCCGCCGAAAGCTTCAACAACAACACCAACTAGCTTCCCCGCTGCCCGACGAGGCGAACCGGGAAGCCTCCGCTGTGCCGCCGAGGGCTTTGTGTTTCCAACCGGGAGAGTCGGGCCGAAAAACGCTGGCCTCATCCCCGTCTGCGCCAGACACGAGCCCCGGCCTCTGAGACCGAGCGGCGGAGCGTCTCCGTGCTCTAGCTACCAAACACGAGCTGGCTCGCCTCGTGTCTCGATTTTACTCACCTTGTTGAAGTAGATTTAGCCCCAGACGGGGGGCTGACTGGGGTGAACACGGCTTTAGAGCACGCTGGGAGCGGGTCGTCGCGTCGGCTCGCTGTCCTGCCGTGTTGTGGAAGCGGTAGAGCAGCGGTGTCGGCCGGGAGAGATGTGAGAAAGCCCCTCTCTCTTTTATTTTGCAGCTCCGAGCACCGGCAGTAGCCCATAACTGTCTTCAGGAGGCGCCAGCGCGGCACATTTTTCTTTCATATGCGCAAGCAAGCAAACTGGAGTCCTCAGGAGGAGCACTGGGCTTATCTGCATCCGCTCCTCTTCACTCCTCAGATTACATGGGGAACAGGACGTGCTGTGTGTAGTACTACTCTGGGAAAGCACGTAAATCAAAAGAATACTGGAATTATCCCTAAAGGGTTATTTTTAGATGTTTGTTTTTGATGATAGTGCGTTCATTATTGGAATTGAGTCAGGGGCGGGTCCAGAAGGTTTCAATGGAGTGGCTAAATGGGGGCCAGTGGACCACTAATCGGTCTTCCATTGTCAGATGTTGCATGGGGTGCTGTAGGTGCATTGCACAATGAGACAGATGAGTGTATCAACAAAATCGCTTTGTGTGTGGAAGTTATGAACGTGTACAAAATCCATTTCCATAGCTATAATCCAGTTTCTTGGTTAGTCTTGGTCTCAAGTGGTGACTAGCACTCGTTTTAAAGTGGGCAAAGTTTCAATTATTTAAAAAAATAAGACTGCACTGCTGATGATAAATGGGTATTTTTTATGAACCCAATAATTTGATGCATATGGCTCATTCATGCCCATGGTTAAATAAGTGAAGCAAACAATAAAAAATAAAAATAAACTAACCGTGGTTACGTCCAACTACAACATATCAACTTGAACTAAGCTTAGATTACATTGGCAAAGACGACCGTGTTGATACATTCCTGCAGCTGAAATGTGAGTAGACCTTGTACCCAGCCATGTGTGAAATGTCTGTATGCCTCCAGTGAATTATAAATTATGAACTGTTGATATGTTTATGAACTGATCCCAAACACCAGATAGTTTTTTATGTCCAATGTGGTAGTTGGAGGCAGTAAGGAAACGTCCAAGCTACATTCATTTCCATCGAGGTCGTATGGATCTGCATTGTCGATTGTAGACAATTTCTGAAAATATCTAGCCTCCTTCATAAGTTTATTCCTGTAAAGGATGCGTTTGTCCTTCTTCTTCTTTTTATCCATGCTTGCGACTTGATGGTTCTTCAACTTCGGTGTCTTCACTAGATTTACTGCAGCTTCCCCTAGCAACACAGGATGCTTACTTTCAAGATGGTGCCAGTGCATAGTGGTTGCTACTAGGCAGGTCATGTGTCTGACAATACTTCACATGTCAGCAAATTGTCATTAAGCTAGTTCGTCAGTGCAAATTAAAAACGGTCTTAAAAAATAACGACTATATATTTAGGCTACTTTAAAAGCAGTTTGCAAGCATTAAGATCCCTGAAAAGGTGTGACCTGAAATCACAAACAAAAACTTTATTAAAATAATGTTGGTAAATGTTCAACAGATGATCTCTGATTAATTTTATACCAGTTTTAGTAGTTAGCAAAAGTGTCAGTTAACTAGCCTTTATTGAGTCGAAATAACACCAGCGAAATATAAGGAGGAGTATTTTCTCAAACAATAAAACTGGTGACTAACGAGGTGTGTGATTTATATTACTGAGTGATTAATTCGCAAAGTCTTCCTTAAAAACAGCTTTGGCTATCTAATTCATGTCACATGACACATTTGGAGAAGGTGATTCCCAGGAGAGAGCTGCACAATGGTGCAGTTGGTAGCACTGTTGCCTTGCAGCAAGAAGGTTCTGGGTTCAATTCCTGGAGTTTGCCTGTTCTCCTAAGTACTCTGGCTCCTTCCCACAGTCCGACAACATGACTGTATGGTTAATTGGCACATACATGCTCATTGGATGTATGTGCATGCATGGTTTTGTGTCTCTATCTTGCCCTGCGATGGACTGGTGACCTGTCCAGGTTGTACCCTCACTTTTTCCGGATGATTGCTGAAAATAGGCACCAGCCCCACCCCTACAACCGTGCATAGGACAGATGGTATAGATAATGGATGAATGATTCCCAGGAGATTTATATTAGTAGGGTAATGGAATAAGACCAAGATTGTTGATCCAAATAGGGAGGAAAACAAAATGATAGGAGCTTTTTTATCTATTCTGTAACATTAAAGTATGAATAAAGCAAAACCATTGGTTGACAAATCACCATTGCAGACTATTTTTACATAAAGAGGGCTTTGCCTTCTCTCTCTCTCTCTTTTCTTTTCGACAGCCTCCCTCTAAACTTAAATAAACTTTCAGGATTTAATGCCCGACGGCCGTAATCTTTGACATCCTTTAACCCGCTAATCTGTTGTTTAAACATTAAAGAAACCCTGACCTGGATTGAGCCAGGTGAGCTGATCAATGGCAAGTGGATGGATCAATTGTAGATGAACAACAGTGCCTCTCAGGTACCTGTCGATGAATAGCCCCATCTTTGCCTATCACACTTTTGTTGAGGTGGAAACAACAACTGCAAGCTGGAAAGCATCAAATGATATTCAAAATAGTTTTATAGCATGTTAGTTTTCACTTCAGAAATTAGATTTATTTGTATTTACCTAACGGCAAGGCAATGGAACTTGATTTGTATAGAAAACGTTCAACAATATGTCAATCCAAGCAAGATAACTTCTGGGCAAAAATAAGCATTGTGGAGGTAAGCATTAAGGATTTAAAGCTTGGCCTGACTGTAAAATCAGTCAAAGTTAGCTTGGATACAGTTTGTCTCATATATATATATATATATATATATATATATATATATATAAAGCCAAAAAGTGTACAAGCAATACTGATTGCATTTTTTTACAATAATATCAGTATAATAATATAAGGTTACGTTTATAACTTCTTACTTATAAAATGTTTTACTTTCATGTGATTACTGACCTCTCAGAAATTTTGCCACAGACTGTATTATGTTTGCCATATTTGCACTGTTATTTTGGAACTAGGGCGACACCTTAAGGCAGTGTCAGATACTGCAGCTCCGTGATTTCCCTCGTCTAGAGCCGTTTGGCATACACTTTCCAAAATGGCGACCTCCCTGGGCTCTAATACCTACAACAGACAGAACTGGGAAGACGCGGTAGGTTGAATCTATATCATATTTTCCCACAGCAGTGAGTATGATTGAATGAAATATATAGCAGCCAAGAGTCAAGAAGTAGTAACTCTTCAAATCGCCCAAGTTTGATGAGTAGTTTCCGCTAGCTAGCGTCGGCTAGCTGTCGAAGCGTGGCTGCTACTTTGTTTAGCATCCACCTGCATGTCGCGGTTGGCTTTTATGTGAACCATAATTATCTGATGTTAACGACTCTATATAGTCAGTGATAAATAAGCAAAGCCCACACGTCCTAGATTGATCTGTAAAGAAAAATAAATCTTCGAGTTTCATATAAACAAGGGTTGCGTCAAAGCTAGCCATTGTAGCTTAAAAGGTTAGCGCTATCGAGCTAACAGAGCTAGACGATCGTAGTGCTGTATAATAATTCATTCAGAGATGGAGTTAAAATGCCCCTCACGCAACATTGCAGTGTTGGTACAGTTTGGTCGGATAACTTAATAACTTCTAGCTCAGAAATGTAAATACAATGGCTGCATGGCCCTCAGAGGAAAAGATCTAAGCTAACTGTTGGAGTAACACATTAGCCCTAACTTTGTAGTTTGAGTAATTGTTAGCATACAAGAAAACTGAATAATCATTTATTGTCCCACTAATGGGGAAATTAATTTGCCACAGCAGCAAAGTGATAGGTAATACCTTCATTTCGATTTACAAAAGAAACACTGAAAAAACTCTCGAGTTTATGTCGGTAAAAGCCAGTTTAAACTAAAGAAAACCAGCAGTACTTTTTGCCTTCCGCAGCAATTCTTGAATCAACAGCAAATAAATTGTTCTTAGCAACCGAGTGTTTGAGGTCTCGGTTTTCTTAAAACGCCAGACTATTAACGTTGTAACTTTAGAGTATGTAGTTGACGTTTTAAACATCAAGAGCCGCTTATATTTAGCTGATGCTGAGAAATGGATGGATTAAAGCCTGGTCATGTTCAGCAGCGAGCACTTTGACTGAAACATCATCCTTCAACAGATGGCAAAGTGGGAGACTGCTTGTCTCAGGATGTCTTGTTTTCACACATGTAAATACGCTTCAATATAGAAGCAAAAAGTGAGATTGAGAGTATGTAGTAAATATGAATAACTCAACAGGTCAAACACGTACAAGTGCTTGTTTTACTGCGTACTATCATTTGTGATTTCTCTTCCAGGATTTCCCCATTCTGTGTCAGACGTGTTTAGGAGAAAATCCTTACATTCGTATGGTAAGAATTTGTGCTCTGCGTTTCTGTGCTGCACTCATGAATATAGCTTTGTAGGAGTAAACATGTTCACGCCTCATTTTACAGACCAAGGAGAAGTATGGAAAAGAATGCAAGGTATGTTTCACAACTCCGGTCACATATTACGCCATGATAAGGAGCTTACTCATGAAACAGCATTTTGGATCTTAAGGCTGTGCCTAAGGTTTTCCCTTTTCGACCATCCAGATCTGTGCTCGGCCTTTTACCGTGTTCAGATGGTGCCCCGGGACACGGATGCGCTTTAAGAAGACGGAGGTCTGTCAGACTTGCAGTAAAATGAAGAACGTTTGTCAGACGTGCCTTCTGGACCTGGAGTTTGGTGAGTCAAAGTCTGGCAAGTGTTTTATGTCATGTTTTACATGACATAACTTGGTTGTAACCGCGTGGCCGTATCTTGTCGTTGACAGGTTTGCCTATCCAGGTCAGAGACACCGGCCTCTCTGTTAAAGATGAGGTTCCCAGGTCTGATGTGAACAAGGAGTACTACACACAGAACATGGAGAGAGAGGTATCGTAGCAAAAATAACTGCCTTTCAGACAGGATTTTGATGTTGCAGTACCTTAATTATGGGTAATATATATTCTCCTCTGTATTTTTGTACTCAGTATTCCATGTAGTATCTATGTCTGAATATTTCCTTTCAACACAACAGAAACACTTAAGAGTATTTTTTTAATGCTTATGTTATAATTTGGTAAAATTGTTTTTCTCTCTCACCTTTTTGTCCTATATCTAAGTAACTTTTCAGTTGTGGATGATTGATGTTTGTTTGAATATGTGTTTACAGATAGCCAATACTGATGGCAGTCGACCAGTAGGCCAGCTTGGTAAGGCTCCAAGCTCTAGTGATATGTTGCTCAAATTGGCCCGAACTACGCCATATTACAAGAGGAACCGGCCTCATATCTGCTCCTTCTGGGTGAAGGGGGAGTGTAAGAGAGGAGAAGAGTGCCCCTACAGGTGGGGTTTATGACAAAAAAAAGCATGATTTTTTTTTTTTTTTTTTTTGAGGTGTAATGGATCCTTTTTGGTTAGAAGCACAAAGGATCATAAGTGACGCCTATTTTTTTTAAATTATTTTTTTACACAGTTGTCCCCTTGAATTCAATATTGATTGGTATTAAATGTTTTTTACTTGTTTACAAGGCCCTTAATGCTCTTAGACTAGGCTGTTTATCAGATATTTTGTTGCCTGAGTCCCTCATGGACACACTTCAGTTAGCAAGGTTTTGAAATGTCTTAGTCAGAACTAAAACATTCATACATTTTTGTCATTTTTCTGATTAAACTGAAGAGACTTCTTTTTTTAAGTTTTATTTTTTAGATATTTAATGCACATTTTTAGTCAAATGTAAAACCAGCCCTTCAGTTTATTTTAATGTTCAATTATTTTTAAGCAATTATTTTTTTATTATGCGTATAATTTGATCTAGTGTTTTTTTTCTTTTGTGACCTTTTTATTTGCTTACGCAGTTATCTACATTTAGATCTTATTAACCTATTTTTATCATCTGCGTTATATATTTTTGAAACTTAGTCTTTGTCAGTTGTTTTATTCATTTGTACTGTTATTTTGTATTAGTTTTAACTGGATTGCTTGGTTTGTGTGTGTATCCAGTCCAGTTTTTAATCCTGTATATCATTTTGTGTAAATCATTTCGTTCATCCTCAGGCATGAGAAGCCTACAGATCCCGATGACCCCCTGGCGGACCAGAACATTAAAGATCGTTACTACGGCACCAACGACCCAGTTGCTGACAAGTTATTGAAGCGGGCTTCAACTATGCCCCGACTGGACCCGCCAGAGGACAAGTCCATCAGCACCCTTTACATCGGAGGCCTGGGAGAAAATGTAACAGATGGAGATCTCAAGTGAGGATTTTATAACAAGCTCTATTACATCTTAAAATCTGGGTTTTATATAAGTAATCTTTCGGTTACCTTTTTGTTTAACAAACCGTTTCTTTATCTCTACAGGAGTCACTTCTACCAATTTGGAGAAATTCGGACCATTACTATAGTCCAAAGGCAGCAGTGTGCCTTCATCCAATTTGCCACTCGGCAGGCAGCAGAGATGGCTGCAGAAAAGTCCTTTAACAAACTAATCATTAATGGACGGAGGCTCACTGTCAAGTGGGGAAGGTAAGACGCCTCTGAAGCTGCCGTGCTGCAGCACCAAGCGGAGTCACTTTGAGGGATGTGCTATAATGTGCTTGTTAAATGCCAGGTGGTTTTTCAGGGAGGAAGAGTGTTAGTAGCAGCCTGAGTTAATCTCAGCTTTGCTGTTACAAGCCTCAGTAAATTGGTAACTACAGTGCTCATAAAAGGTGGCTATTACTGACACGGTGAGAGTTGGCTGGAAACAAAGATGGTCTGCGCTGAATGCCGCTTTTAGCACCACGCCTTCCTTTCATGTTGAATAAACGGTGCTTCTAACACGGACGGTGTGACTCTTCAGGTCTCAGGCAGCCAGAGGAAAGGATGGAGTGAAGGAGGGAGTGAGTGAGATGGGGACCAGATTGGATCCTGTGCCTGGCCTGCCTGGAGGTGAGTGCAGACACAGGAAGAGTTTTAATTTCTATCTACAGAGAGAGAGACAGTGAGAGGCTTTGGTCCTTGATTCAAAACCGTAAAGGAAATGTCCCCTTTTCTATCAGCGCTACCTCCTCCACCAGCTCTGGATGAAGAGGCTCCCGCAAACTACTTCAACCTGGACCCAAGCTCTTCTCCTGCTATCATGAACATTGCCTTGCCGCCACCTCCAGGCATTAACCCTCCTCCACCAGGTAAAAACAGTTTGATTAGTCTGACTAATGCAGATTGGATACTAAAGATACTGAGAGATTTCTTTTTTCCCTTAGGTTATGGCCCTCCAATGTTTCATCCCATGCCCCCACCTGTGCCCCCTCCTATGACGATGAGACCCCCAGGTACAATCCATTACCCGTCCCAGGATCCCCAGCGCATGGGTGCCCATTCGGCACACAGCTCACGCCAAACCGAATAGCTGCAAGGGCGATGTTGGGCTGTGATTTAGATTCTTCCCGCTTTCTCGTGTCAAACCTGGTCGGGTGCGAGCATGTTCAAGGCTTCTGTGGGCCTGAGGACGACTTCCAGAAGAAACGCGCTACACAGGACCTGGTTATCTCTTATTAATACAACCTACAGAGCAGAAAATGGACCCTACTACGAGAGGTGACAGTCAAGGTTTCACACAATGACTTTGGTCGTGTTGAGAAATATTAACTAATAGAAAACAGTAACAACAACCTTTGAGTATGAGGATATTTTGCTGATATGACAGGACCATGTGGAGCCATTGTAAATGTATATAAAAAAACTTTAGCTTTTGGAGTAAATTTGCTTTTGTTCTCATTTTGAATTGCATCACCTGGAGCTGAATACTGAGAAGTACTTTTTAAATGTCTTCATTTTCAGTTACATTTAGTTTTTTTTATCATTATTGGACACCATCTTAATATTCAACATCATATTGAGTTTATTGTAAAATTTTCTTTACATATTTTCACTTCTCATTAAAATGAAACTTGTCAATAATGATATTTTTGTGCATTCATTACTTCATATTTTTGACTGTTTTATTAAGAGAAGAATTAAATCTGAAGTACTAACAAAAGGGAGGACAGAGGAGTTAGGAAACCTCTTTATACAGTGCCTTGCAAAAGTATTCATTTCCCTTGAACATTTTTAAATTTTGTTACAACCACAAAAATCATTGTTGTGATGCACCAACATGATGCACTTCATATTTATAAGGTGGAAGGAAGTCGATAGATTGTTTTAAACTCTTTCTATAAATCAAATTTGAACAATAGGGCATGAATGTGAGCTCCGCCATCCTGAGTCGGTACTTTCTAGAAAAGCTCTGAGTCTTTTAGGGGTACATCTTTAGAGGTGGTCCTTTTTTGCTATTTGTTGCACAATGGGTCAAGCTGTCAAAGTAGATGGAGACCGTCTGCAGAAAGCAGAATCAAGTTTTGCCAGATTGCCCACTGGATTCAGGCCTGCTCTTTGACTGGGCGCCTCTAAACTTTACAGCTAAACATTTAGGGTCTAACCTCTACCGAGTTTGCATTTCCCTTCTTAAAACAATGGCTTTCCCACCGCATGAATCTCCCACCACCATGCCTCAGTTGGAGTTTGGTTAGTTCAGGATAATGTGCTGTTTTCCAAGAAAAATAGCATTCTTATAGTTGGAAAACAATGTTCCATGCCTGTTCTTGACGCTTTGTTTGCCTTATTCCCTACATGGCTTCTTTAGTTTCCCTTCCTGCTGCTCCTCCATAAACGCCAGATGGTTTCCTCCACCTGAGCTCTTCTAGAGTTACAGTGAGACTCCCTGCTGCTTCTCTGAATAACTCTGCTCCTCAGGCCTGTCTGTTTAGGTGTACGGTCGTAACTTGATAGGTTTTTTTCGGTTGTGCCGTACCTTTTCCGTTTTCAGATGACTGGTTGATCAGAGCTCTGTTGGACCTCTGAAATTTGGGATTATGTTTACACCCTATCCCTAATTTAGATGAATACTGCTGCAAGGCATTGTAAACCTGTCACTCCGTCCATCAGCACCGACCTCAGCATTCTCACAACACTCATCAGTAGAAAACCACTATTATGCTGGAGTGTTATATTTTTTTTCCCCCAACTTCTCCTTTCTATGGTTGCAGTCAACAGAGGGATCGTCGTCGTAAGGAGAGGAGTTCACGCTTCAGTTTATTTTTTTTATCTCATTAAGTCACTCTCACAGCTCATTAGATTCAGGGCTGTAGTCGATTCCCCATCCTCTCGGTGCTCTGTTGAAGTTTGGCCGTCGGCACATGCGATCCAGAGCGACGCCGGGAAGGTTCTGCGGCTCCACGGCCTCAAAGCCAATAACTGGGATGACTCTCTTGCTGGCCATTGTGCTGCCAAATGGCTTCGGAGTTCTGAAGAGAGGTGAGGAAAAAAGGGGGAGTTATATCAAGTAGCTCTCCTTGAGGTAACAGGGAAAATCTTCTGCATGACACATGATATGCACAGCCTTTTAAACCGGTTTTATTTATTTTCATGAAAACCCACCAGGGGTTTGACACCATTAAAAATGGGTGCGCCCTGAACTCAAACCGTTCTTCCCTACTGTTAGAGCTCAGCTTTTAGGTGCTGTAATTTCATAACTTAAGGATGTAAGAGGATCTTTCCGCTGGGAGTGCAGTTCCTCACAAGTGTACTGAATCAGATTGACTGACGGCGTTTCTTTCAGTTTGTCCTGCGTGCCTGCCTCATCTCTCTCTGCTTCACATTTGCTCTGTCTTGCACATATGCCAAGTGAAATGCGATTCCCTTTTTTTTTTCGTTTGCTGTATGTCTCATTGGGTCACGAAATCTTGTAGACCCCTCTCCCTCTCCCACCCCTTCCCGTAGATCATATGTCGAGGCCCAGAGATGAAAATAGCCGTTGTGCTGCCACAGTCCAAGGAGGCGAAAGCCAGAGGCCGGATTCATTTTCAACCTGTGGAAACTTGGACCGGAGGTCAGGGGGATGATAATGGATCTCTTGGTTAGGTCATCCGTGGGTCTATTTGGAGATAGATGGGCCTCATTGTCCCTCCTTAAAACCAGAACACATCTCATTTATTTGCACCCACCCCTCAGGTGACGGGCGATAAGGGTTTACCTGTTGAAGCACCTGTAGTTGGCTGGCTGTAGTCTTTGTGGGGGTTGTGGCAGCTGGGTTTCGTGGGCATTCAGAAGCTCCTCGCTGCCTCCCAAAGCTTCCGTCCACGGGGAGCAGTAGGATTTAGGGATTACTGTTGTGTTGAACTTCTCATGTGGAATTTCCTTCAGGGGTCCGGAGTAGCCTGGCCAAGGGGAAAGCACGATAGCAGTGAAGAAGGATCCAACCGAAAAATTAATTTAAGGTTGTGATTGAGTCGTTTTGATAACTTTCAGTTGAGAAACTTTAACTAAATGCATCCCCCCCGCCTATTGAATAAAACAAAAAAACATGCTGTTTTAAAGCGTACATGGATAAAAATTTACATACAAATCTCTCTGATGTCACTCCTGTCAGCAACGGGAATGACAGTAATGAGATCTCAGTGTGAATCCCTGATAATAAACAGAGCTTAGTTGCTCATCAGTCAGACTGGAAGCAGTGCTTTCTGCCAGGCCAAATATACAACAGCCTTCAGCAAAGATGCTCACAAGATAATTGCTTTCCACAAACTGCCAGCTCCCCTGGCTCTGATTATAATAAAACAAATTAATGTGCTCAAAGTGCGATTGGAAAGGTTTGCTCTGGCATATCATAGTGCAACACTGCCCATGCATCGCTCAAGCGCCGGCAATGCTAAGAGCCAGTCTCGGCCAGTGGTAGTCCTTTCTTCACAGCGTGTTACCATTTACCTGGAGCCAGGACATCAGGATTGCCCTTCTTTGCTACAGTCTTCTGAAGGTTCATGACCAGACTGTGCTTACCGGGCATGGAGAAAGCCTGGTTCTCTTTTCCTCCCTGCGGCACGGGAATTGTCTGTTCCAGGGGACTGAGTTCGAGATGAACCTAGGAGACGCATTGATTAAGGTCCCAGTAAACATCTCTAGCGCTCAAATAACAATATATGACAAGGTTTATTCTCTAGTTATAACAGTGAAACTGAGAGGGCAACTGTAGGACAGCTTTCCAAACCATAGGGGTACAAGTATACTGAACGGTATAAAGATGTACTGTAACTGATGCAGGTTTGAGTTCAGCATATTTTTTATCTGAAAAAAAAATGAGAACACAATAATGGCATAAAAAAAATCTGCCTTTGTTAATAAAGATCTCCCAAACTACACTCACGCACTAAACCATAAAAGGAGTGTGTAATTGTAAAGTACAAGGAATTTGGCTCACGGTTTTCACAGCAATGCTTGCCATGCTTCCAGCGTTCGTATTAATCCCCTCTGTAGTAGTACAATCATTTTTATGCCTTATCTCACATTCTCTTTTGGTTTAGGTTTCAAAACTGACTGGATCAAACTAAGCCATCAGTACGCTTTAAGCTCTTACATTCTTGCTGTTGTTGTTTGTTTTAGAGTATTTGTCTGGCAGGAAGGTGAACATCCTCCATCAACTCTGACTTGCTTCGACATCCCTACTGTGAAAAAGCATTCCCACTGCATGGCAGCTGTCACCACCATCCCTCGTTGTTGATATTGGAGTTCAGGGATGATGCACGGTCTTAGTTTTCTACCACAAATAGCATTTTGACCAACATGTTCAATTTTGTTTTCATTTGATCAGAGCATCTTCTTCTATATGGCTGTTTAATCTTTACGTTGCTTACGGCAAACTGAGAAGAGGACAATGGTTTTCTTCTAAATCGTGCATCAGATCTATTCTGTTATTCATTTATTTCTTCACACTTGAATTACTGTGTTCAGAAACACATAATTAAAAAAGCACCAAGGATAGTTTATAAGAATGGGTATCTGGAGCACAAAGTCAAACATGATGAGATTTGTAGATTGTGCAAAAGTACATGATATAATTAGTTTTATGATAAACTACTGGGTAATCTGGTAAAACTACTGTACATCAAATATGATTGGATGTGTAGTACATATATTGGATTACATGTTTATACAATGAACATAGTGTTTGTTTTGGTTTTAAATTAATCTAATATTGCTATGTTTAGTTTCAGTTGACTGTTTAACAAGAATGTAATCGTTTTGGTTCATTTGTGACTAGTATAGATTGGATAATTGTTAAATGGTGGACAAATTATAGGTATAAATATTCATCATGCCGAAAGTATTGAGATATTCTAGACTGAAATGCATAATTTATATAATGCATGAGTTACAAAGAGGTGGGATTTTCCATGCATTAACTTCCTGCAGCTTCTTCAAACTGAACACAGGGGTTTTATTTTTATGCATTTTCTGCGGCAATATTTGTTGTTTAAATGTTTTAAATAAATTTTTTACATCTTTTTCTAGCCTTCCTGCTTATCTTCCATTAAGGCCAGATTCAACATGTGAATAAGGATTTAGAACGAACTAATCATGTGACTTCTTCTGAATATTTTTTATCTTTAATAATCAGAGAAAAAAAGCTAACCGTTTTTTTAACCAAGTCACAATCATGAACCTCTCAGTGTTGATCTCTCACACCATCAGTAAAAATTAGTAGGTTAGCATTTTATAGTGCGCTGCTTCCACTCCATTGCTTACATTGGTGTTGTAAGGTCCATTGGTAACATTCTCTAGCGTGAACTTCTCAGCTCTCCTCTGTCTCTCCTGAAACATGCGAGAGCCTCGATTGGACAAAAGGTTCAGCTCTTCCATCATCACATCTTTTGGAACGCTGATCTTCTTCCCTAAGTTCAGAC
The DNA here is from genome assembly GCA_028564705.1 of Apricaphanius iberus. NCBI lineage: Eukaryota > Metazoa > Chordata > Actinopteri > Cyprinodontiformes > Aphaniidae > Apricaphanius > Apricaphanius iberus. Next base: position 1,099,095 of record JAPXFQ010002076.1, read on the forward strand.
CTATCAAAAGGGAAAACATTAGCCATTCACTGAGTCAGTCTGTGTGTGAAATGTATACATTAATCCAATATAACCACTGAGTAGAAATTGAAAATTTAATCCTTTGAAAGGATTCATTAAGGTGTCCTCTACAAGGCAATAAACCATCACTAGCCTAAGCAGCAAGAGGGCTTATATCTCATAACAGCAGGTATGGTTTAATTAAAACGTAATCAAATGTTCCATTCATCCCTCATGTCTCTGAAAAAATTAACCCTCTGGCTAAGATCAATATATGTTATCTATAAGACTATGGTGGTTTTTGTCAGTAAGAAAGATTCATTCCCATTAATCCATTGTCAGTTTGAAGATTTTGGTGCATCATCCATCTATTAACTTCCCCTACCCATCCTCAAATAGTCGTGGGCCTTCCAGCAGTGAAGGGGCTAGAGGTGGGATAAAACCCTGGACAGGTCGCCAGTCCATCGCAGGGCAACACAAACGCACAGGACAAATAAGCATGCACGCATACGCTCACACCTCAGGACAGTTTAGAGAGACCAAGTAACTTGACAGCTATGTTTTCGGACTGTGCGAGGAAGGCAGAGTACCGGGAGGGAACCCATGCATGTACAAGGAGAACATGCAAACTCTATTAAAAAGGGCAGCAGGCTGGGATTTGAACCCAGGAACCTCATGCTGCAGGGCGACAGTGCTAGCAAGCACACCACTATCCAGCTGAAAGCTAGTTGCTTCAATTTCACATCTCCTGTAGTTGCACTTCCAGATAATTTGTTTAATTATATTCGTTGTGAAGTAAGACATGTTCAAATCCTTTAATTCCTTTCTTCGATTCACATCGTTTTTGCTGTATTATTTAATCATTAATCAATTCTGTTTTTTTCTCTTCAAACACACACGGATTTCTTTCTGATTTATTTTTGTTTCTTTTTTACAAATGAAATAAGAGTATTGACAATAATTTTTTAAATATCGTTTGCAATGAATTCAATTTTTAAAAAAAATATTTTTTTTCTTAATATATAACTTGCATTTTTCAAATCAAGACTTCTAATTCTAGGTTCATAAAACAAAGCCAACGTTAAACAGACACTTTGCAAAGAGAAGGAAAGCAGGAAAGTGAATAAAAATACATTTGGCAAGTCATGAAGTCCAAAGTGTTCTCTTTTTGTTTCTGTCAACATGAAACAGCTGAAGTGGACTGATATTTAAAAGCCAAAGCATGAGTGTCGTCACTAAGTATCCATGCAGTTTTTGCTGAGGGGGGTTCCTTCGTAAGTTGTATGCATGATGGAGGGTCTGAAATAGCCTCGAGATGATGTCAAGTGGTGTGTAATGTTTGTTGTGCTCCCAAGGTAAATGGGAAACCGGGCATATAAATAGGATCTTTGGATGAAAGACTTGTGTCGGAGCAGATGGTCCTTTTTACTCTCTCATGATAAATGTCGGGAGAAGTCTGGGCCTATGCCACCCTGGAGGAGCTGCCTTTGATCAGCCTGTGTATAATTCAGTGGTGGGAGTCACGTTTTGCTGAGTTTAGGAGAATAATTTTCAAAGCCTTACTAGCTGACGGGACCGGGGTAACAAACAGGCAGCTGGGATAGTCCCAGCTGGAATGTTAGGAGAATTTCATGCTCTCATTACCGCTCCAAGGATATCAGAGTATCAGTGTCCGCTTGTTTCTAAGGAGTGAAGTTAAACACTCTGATGTTTGGTTATGTTACGTCCGACACTCAGCTGTGATATCACTTTATGTCAGGTACAAGGAGTTGACTAAATTTTTGTTTTTTTTATTATTTTAAACCCATATATACACCGAAGCAGTGGTGGTTCTTGCAAGCATGGCAAGCTCATCATGATGTCCCCTGAAAGTGTTGACCTGTTCGACTTTGGCTCTTTTGATTTATAAAAATAATCATCAGACAGACAGATACACAGACGCGGTTATGTATTTGTTATGTTGAATTGATAATGAACAAATGCAGTTCACACACTATAAAAAAAAACACAAAACCCCCTGAAATAACTCCAATAGCAACATCACTGCTGTTTGCATGCTGTGGTGAACAGCCACGTTTCCTCACAGTGTGGACAGTTTTTACAATGCATAACATTTGCCATTCCCTTTGGCCTGGGGTGGAAAAACGGTATTAAAAAGTTGTTTGAGCTGCAACTCAGAGATAATTTCTTTGTGTTTGTGTACCTCTGCCGCCCTCCAGGCCATATAACCCAAAAATCAACAGTGCAGAGAAACCCCCTGTGTCCCTCCTTCAAACTCTTACCTCCTCTGGCCTCCTGGGACAGAGCTTTGGCTTGTAACATCCTCTGCCTGGTCATGTCATCCACTCCTGAATGCATTTTCAGCTTTTTTTCCCTTAGTCATACATGGTTGTGCAATAAAAATAAAAATAAGAAATAGTGATTTGTAATACATAACTATTAAATGATAGAACAAATCTCTTTAACAGCTTCAAGAAGAACAGTGGGGTTATTGATGCCAAACATTTGCCACAGGTTTTAAGTTGTATAATGGTTTTAATTTGATTTAAGAACACATCTACCCTGTTAACTAAAGTCTTTCTGATCATGCAGTACTTTAACTTAATAATCATAAGTTACACAAAATGTCCCTTTTTACAGTACAGTCCATTTAGTGTAATCCTGCTTCCTATCAAGGCCTCTGAATAACATAGCCTTTATTTCCAGTATTTACCTGTTTTTCTTTCCCGTTTCCCCTTGCTTTGTTCCTTGTCCCGCTCCGGATCTGGGATGCTTCTCTGCTCAACTCGGACACTCCTCAGCCCTGAAGGAACAGTCTGTATAAAACTCATCTCAGGATGCCTGCGGCACTTACCTCACTGAGTCTATTTTAGCAGAGAGCTAAGGCAGTAAGGATGAAATGAGGGTGTGTTTTTGTGGGGTTATAAAAAGGTGATTAGGGGGTGGGGGCAAGTGCAAAGATTTACATCCCGACCTCGGGCTGCTTTGATTGTAAAAACCGGATCTCCTCTGCGAATGCGTGTGTTTGTGTTTGGCAGCAGTCTTCCAGACACTGTCGAAGTGAGGCCAAGCATTCAACATTCCCACTGCGAACATAAATGCAAAGTGTTTTTGCTGCGCCACTTTTGAATTTGACGAGGTAGCTGTGATGGGAGGTTGTGGCCATGTTTCCTTGTTTAGAGCTAGAAATTTAGCTAAGTAGCATGTTGGTACTCCATTTTCTGACCTTGGCTACCCTCAATTATTGGGATTACACAGCTCTCAGCTGTTCAGTGGGTGTTAAGCACCCAAACAGACCAAAGTGCAGATAAACTCCAAATTTGCTTTACCTTTTAAATAACAACTTTTGCATTAGGTTTGCCTGTTTTAACTCAAGAGAGTTTTTTTTAATCATGCTGTAGTTTCCCAAAAATTGATTCTCTGAACTCAGCAGAAGCCTAGAGGGGGAAAAAACATTTTCTTTATCTCTGGTGAGATTGGAAATTGATTTTGCACCTGCCTGCCTCTATCCCCCAGTGGGAATCCTCCTGGCTTCTGAAAGCAAACGTTAAGTCATCCTTAGTCACAAATATTCAACTGCTGATGCACAAATGATCCTGAGAGGTGGCTGCTCTTTAATGGTTTATTAGGGAAGATGGGTTTGGTGGAGAAAACATCCAGCCTTTGTGCAACTCTGCCTTTGGGATTAAATGGAATTAGTCGCTTCCCCTTCATTTTTTTTACAGGCTCATTGTTTAGCAGTTTGTGACATGTGGAGTTATTGTGTCCATGACGAGTCACTATTGAATATTCAATCATTGAAAACCAATTTCTAAGAACGAGAGTGAAGGAATAAGAAAAACACAAATAAAGCACACACTCTTCCAATCATTGTATCCGGGGTCATTTATATACATGTAACAAGGCTTTATCAAATGAAAATTTTCATAAAATTTGAAATTAAAAAGATTGTTGTCATCAGCCTCAGGCATCACAAATTGGGCACATAGAAATGTTAGATTCTATCACCTCCACAATTGTTTCCATCTCTGATAAATATGCAAAACCTCAAAAGATATGAATTTTTTTTTGTGGTAACATAATCACACTCTCATTTATTTTTATTTTTTAATTCAACCTTAAATTTGAATGGTGGTGCAAAAAAAACAAACTATAATAATTAACTTTTTTCAACAGAATCACTGGGTCTACATTCACTGAACAAGACGGTTAATCTTTGCTACAGCACCCTTTGGCATTAGAAAAGTACTTAGCTTTTTCTCTTGCAACTTTAGCAGGGTTACAACGCACCTGAGAAGGCTCTTTGCACAATCTCTCTACATCATCCACATTCCTTAGTGCTCTCTAGTAATCTCTTCTCTTCAGCTCGTCACTTGTTTTCTATGAGATTTAGCTGAGATGTACCTAGATTAAGATTTAGAGTCTAAGAACTCTTTCATGTGTTATTCATCCACATGTTTAAGGCAGCATGATAACAATGTCATACTGAAAGACCTGTTGTCAGTTTTCACACAGAAGCCACTAGGTTTTTAGTTACAATGCCCTGTTTTTCAAGAGTTTACACTGCCATCTAACAAGGTTCCTGCAGACTTTGATAGAGAAACAGTCCCACAGCATCACATATCCTCAACTCTACTTAACAGAAGCTTTAAAGGTGCTTTTGCATATGCTCATGTTTTGCTTGAGAGACACCCACCTGACATTTTTGTTGCTGTAAATCTCAGTTTCATGCAACCAGAGCACACAGTTTCAATAAAGCTGAGGATACCCCACATGTTTACCTTTATGATGGGGAGGGGAAAAAAGGCTTTTTTCTGTGTACACCTCTCAAAAACTAGGTTGACATGATGCTAGTGTCTAACGGTTACCGTGCGTGCAGACTTGATGATCCCAAAATGAGATTTTAAACTTTCTTTCAGTCTTCTTTACTGTACAAAGTTTTGTTTAACTTTTAAGCCATTTATCTAACTCTAGATAGTAAAGAAGTGTGGAAAAGCAACTATTTTTCTTGAAGCAATTTCTCAAAATATATAGAAAAGCATATTTTAAGAAATGGGAAATGACATTTTGTCTTTCCCATTTTGAAGAGTAGTTCCGGGAGTAAAATTTGTAAAAACGCTTCTGTGTCACAACATATTTTTATCATAGGGAAAAATTGTACATAGGAAGCCCTCATTGTGTACCTTGCCACATAAATATAGATACAGGTGAGTTTAAGCAACCTTCCTTAAGATGCTTGTTATTTTGTCTTTCCCATTTGTAAAAGTGGCTTAAAGAAAAGTCAGTCTTTGTCTCAACATAAATACACCTACTACAATGAAAGATAACTATATTTCAAAACATTTTACAGGGGTTTTGGTGCTTGTGAAGGGAGATACTTTTCCATATTAAAAGAAGGGCATGAGTCCTGAATCAGATTACACATGAGAATACCTATGAATTGCCCTAAATCAGAATGGATAATTTCTTAAAATGAACAATGATAATGAAAAAAATAGGTCTGAGGATGGTTATTATGTAGACATAATCTTTTCTACCCAAAAGAACAGAACAGTGAAGGCAAGTCTTCGAAAACCTTTTTATTTATGTAATGTGGTTTACTTGCACTTTAAGGTTTTTATTCACACATAAGGTTGTAGGAAACATACACAGGTTATCAGCAGCATTTAAAACAAACCTATAAGTTGTTTATGTCATGGATACTATTAAGAAATGAGCTCTGATTCCTGGCTGGCTGCTATTCTTTATATCTTTAACCTTCAGCTTTTAAAAGGAGTAGATAATTACTAATACAACCAAAAAGCGGCAATCAAACAAAAATAGGGTGACTTTCTTTAATAAATATTTCCTTCTGTATTTATATTCTAATATATTTATGATGACTTTAGTGTCAGATATTGCATGGGGCCTCAATGAGGCATGGAAAAGCCAAGATGATCCTCACTGACGGTGATGAGTGCCTGCTTTATAGACATTCTCATGCCAGCCATGCTAAATATGACAGAGGGGGCTCCTTATTTCTCCGGATGAGGGGTAGCTTACTGACAGCCTCTAACAGATACGTAGCTTGACCATCGCACAGCACGCTATAAAAAGGCACTTTGTTGACACTGGAGCCCACATGCACAGCTCTTGGAACGTAACTGGCAGAAACTCAAGGTTGAAGTTTGGAGGAGCTGAGGAGACAGCACCAAAAAAAACACCTAACGGGCTGTAAAGAGATTGTGGGTTTTATTGGTACTTTATAAGACAGACCAACACAAGGCAGCACGCTGTTGGAAGAAGGATAATAAGTTATCCAGGTTTAATTAATGTTTTACGAATAAAATCTAAAGTAAATCATCGATTTTTATTCAGCCCTACTTTTCATATAACCCCCTTAAATGAAATCCAACAAAATCAATAGTCTTAGACGTTATCTTATTTGGTGACAGAGGCTATCTGTGTGGAATCTAATCTCAGAATAAATCCAGTTGTTCACTGAAGGGGTCAGAGATTTGTCAGAGAACACCAGCAAACAGAAAGCTTCATGAAGACCAAGAAAAGCAGAAAACAGTTCTGAAAGCAAGTTGGGAAATAGTTTTCAGTTTGCATCTTAAAAAGAAAAAACCATGATTACCTTTCACCTAAACTAATGGACTAATAAAAAAAGGAGAGCACTGAGAGCCAAGAACAGCCAAGAACCCCAAGGTAACACGGGAGGAGCTGTAGAGATTCACAGCTCAGGTGGGAGAATCCATTGACTGGAAAGCTATTGGTTGTGCTCTAACATAATCTGGCCTTAATAAATAAGCCATATGATAAGTTTGTAGTTTGCCACAATTTGGCTAGATAAATATGTAACTTTTTGGATGATAATCACTAAAAAGGAGGCAGAAAACCAATACTACCATTAGTCCATCATCATGGTGAAACATGGCGGTGGTAGCATCATGCTGTGGGGATACATTGTTTTCAGCAGGGACTGGGAAGCTGGTCTGAGTTGATGGGAAAATGGATTAAGCTAAATACAGGGCATCCCTGGAAGAAAATCTCCAAGAGGCGGCAAACGACTTAAGATATGGGTGGAGGTTCTACTTCAAGCTGAACAAAAAAAGTCTTAAACATACAGCTGCACCCAATGGAATGGGTTGGTTAAAATACAGAACTGAATCTATTAGAGAATATCTTCCCTTGAGGATCATAGATGTTTCCAATTCAATCAAACTTTGCTCTAATCATTTTACAAAGGTTATGCCTGGAAATTTCATTCTCCAAATGTACAAAACTGGAAAAGAAATACCCTAAGCACTTTCAGATGTAACAAAAATGAAAGGTGGATCTAGAAATCTATAATAGCCATCATACTTCTTTGAATTTTCCTTGTAAAAAAAGAGAAAACTTGACTGCAGTATGGTTTGAATCCCTGTCAGGGTTCTTCCTGCATGGACTTTGCAGGTTCTGTCCATATATGCGTGGGTTCACTCTGACTTCCTCACCAAATCTGAAAACCCGACTGTTAGATTAACTGGTCTCTTTAAATTCCCCCTATGTGTGAGTGTGTGTCCATGGAGTGTGTGTCACCCCCACTGGAGATAGACACAAGACTCAGTGACTACGCTGGACTTGCAGGAATTGACAAGGAATGGACGGGTGTGAAGTGGCAAAACAAGCAATAATTTTCCTTCCACCACTCCTTTGCTTTCTTTTATCATATAAATTGCAAATAACATCCACTGAAGTTTGTGGTTAAATGAGACAGAATGAGAAAGTTCCCACAGTTTGAATAGTTAGCATGGCATTGTATTTGATTGGCCTTTTCATGGATGGCATCTAAATATTGTTGTAATTTTCAGAGACCTCAGAAGAAGAAATAGATGAACTTCAGTTTGTTCCTGAATAAATTAGCATTTATTTAAAGTAGCATTTATTCACAAAAAAAAGCTAATAAAGAATTTATGTTGTTCGATGTATTGCTGTGCCAGAAAAAAATACATACACAGTTTTGTGGAGAAAGCAAATGTGTTTGATGTCACAGAATAAGCATATAACAAATGAATTGGACTGTGGGTTCATGTCCCTTAGTGGGCAGTGAAAAGCCACCGGGCACAGACATCTGACACAAGAACAATGAGACCGAAGCGCTTGCAATAAGACCACCTTAAAAGGATTTGCCCTGCTGGCCATGAGATAAGACCTTATTGGCTGCTTTGTGAGCAGGAGAGAGCAAAAGCAGCACAATTAAGTGGTCCTTTTATCTCCTCACATTGAGAGCTAAACTCATTAAAATTCATTTTGCAGCACTGAAGAAGTCATCATATTCAGAACTTTTCCTGACTGCCTTTGGGAGAACGGTTGGAAGTCAATCAGACGGGGAGCCGGCCTGACAGTGCTCAGTTTGAGCTACAATTTAGGAAGGAATAATGTGTGAACTGCTGTGTGAGAATCTAATCAAGGAGTCACACAGAGATGATGTCTGCAAGCTTGTCAGAGAGTGCAGGTACCTAGCAGGTAAAATGTTCACAATGAGAAATGATACAATGTACATTCATGGAATAAGAATCCTTGTGATTTTGTCTAGAAACTGTTTTGAATTGCAACATCTTTAACTTTCATTCAATCTTTTCAATATAAAAAAAAAAGAGCCTGCTGTTTAAAGTGCTTTCCTGTGCAGGTTTACAGAAATAGTTTGTTTTCCAGCTTTATGAAAACAGCCAGGTGAGAGATCCTGCAATGAGCTAATGACCTCCTGATAATTCTTGTTAATGATAATAGTAATGGATTGCATTCATAAAGCTCTCTTTGAGACCCCTCAAAGCGCTCTACAATTCCATTATTCCTTCACTCCTACGTTCACACATTGGTGAAAGCAAATCATGGTTGTAGCCACAGATCACCTGGGGCAGACTTACAAAAGTGAGGATGCCATTCTGCGCCATCGGCTCCTCTGGGTTGCAGGCCGACAACTCTACTTCTGAGCTACAGCCACCTGAAAGGGAAGTTTGCTAATAAAATAACATTTGAGGTGGAAAAACAAAAATATTCTATGACTCCTAAAAATATGAGAAAAATATTTCAAAAGAGGTAAAGGAAAAGGTTATCTGGTTTTGCAGCAGGTTCTTCTGCAACAGAACAAAAAGTATAATTATTTTTACACTTTTGAGAATTAATTTAGCAATTAGAATTATTCATGAAAGCTATAGATTTAATTTCCTTTCAAACAAAATAATATGAAGCCGTCTGCGGAGAATATGGTTCAAGTTTACTTCCCTCCAGGGACCGCATTTATCACGCATTCGCAGTTACTGTCCTATATTTTATCCTAACCAAATTTAAATGTTCGTATGAACGGTCAAAGATTAGATTTATCGAATATGCTGTGGCGCATGTTCGTCCTCAAGCATCTGTTGATAAATCCCACATTTGCTTTTACGTGAGCCTAAAAAAATGGGTGGGCCATGCAAATATAATTGAAATTAAGTTTATTTATTAGTTCCATTGTCACTTCAACAGATACAGTATGTGTCTGCATCCATTAGAAACAGACAAAAACAGCTTCAAACACAGCAGCCAGGGCAAGTAAAACATTAAAGCTGTGGCCAGGTTGTTCATGGTTCTCTCTGACATAAACAATAGTTATTCTAATCAGGTAGTTCAGCCTTATTGGGTTTCACTCACAATTTAGAGAACGGGCTGGTCTCCCTTTTGCATCATATCAACAGTCATATGCTAGTTGAGAAACATTAAAAAGTGTAAATATAATAATATGGCCACTACCACATTCCCAATGCTTGAAATAATTTAGAAGCTAGAAGATTTTGCAGCTGTTTATTATGATACTGTATCACGCTATGTATTTTTGCTAATCGGAAGTAGCAGGGGAAGTTTAACAGGGTGGGATCATCTGGGCTCTGAGCTTAGCGACTGGTCAACCTTTCCCAAGGGACTATGGGAAAAGGTAGAAGCAACTGTCAAAAAAAAAAAAAACCCAAACCGTTTCTGAATCACATCAAATACATTCATTATTGTTACATAAAATAGTTTTCAGTGTATGGAAATGGGACTTTATTTAATGGATTAGTCTGTAATATTTAGCTAAAAATCCAAATACTTTTAATAAAAACGTTCATTAAAACTACAATGTAAGAATTGGTTACACAAAGTGATCTCACTGCTAGCCCTAGCTTGTTGCATGGCAAGTTATACAAAAGAGCCAATGATAAGTCTTTCAAAGATGGAAATGTACATCCAATTTTATTCTGTTTTATTTTATATTTGGATGAAACCACTCAAAAATAAAATGTAATTCCCAGTATGCCCATTGTCATTGGAAAAAAACATTTAAAATAAATGGATGAGAGAAATTCTTACAGATTTGTGGAGGTTTTAATACGGACTTGTTCGATCAAACAAGGAGGAACAGTATTACGTGGAATCATACAAAAACTGACCTGCTTCCCGACAACTAACACAGCCTTTTATAGATTCAGTCAACTTTACTACTATCAAGATCATATCAGTAAACATTTCTTTAGGGTTAGCGAATCAGACTCCGAGGGGTCTTCGGGTGATACAGAAGCACAATCTTGTAGAATCTCAGGACGTCCAGTGTACAGAGGGTAGTTTCCATGGCAACACAGGATGTGGAATTTAAAATCAGTTCATTTGACCTAACCTAGTATCATACAGTGTCATATAATCAGCTTATATCACTATGTCATGAAGAATTAGCAGACAGTACTGTCAGTATGTAAGAATACACAGAACAGATCATTCTTAATATAAAGTTTCCCATAACAGTCCCCCCTTATTATCATATCTCAGTGATAAACAAACAAACAAACTAATAATTAAGAATGACACATTTAGAAGCTACCACTACTGGGAAGACAGGCAGTAGGGAAAAAGAACAATAATAAATCAAGATCAAATGATCTTTTACATTACAAGTCACAGTAAATTTTCTGAACAAAATTATCTTAATCTATACATCCTTCTTGATGACATCTGATCGATACAGGCCCATTCGAAAACCTACGGGACGTAAGAAAAACAAGCTCCAACCTAGGTGGCCTTTCTGTATGGCCCCTAATCAGTCAGGATGCCTAAGACATCAATGCAAAACAGTGAAAAGCACAAGGTTAGGCTGTATCAGTCAAGTACAAAATGAAAAAGTCCAACATTTTTAGCACAAATTGAAACGTGTTCTCTTCCCTTAAATGAGGCTTTCATCCACAGTGTGAACTCCAAAATCAAAGTTAGTAAGTCACTCATTGCCCAGCGCCACAGTGACCCTTTAAAGAGGTTACACATAAAAAAAACAGATTAGTTTTAATCAGCAATAATGATAATGATAACATCCATCACAACAGAACATAGAAAACAAAAACTTAAAAAAGTAAAATATAATAAAACTTCAACCTCAGTTATGCTCAGGTAAACTACACTGCTCACAAATTATGCTATAAAAAAATCACACAAGAATCAAACACATTTTATAAACTCCCCCCTTATTCATAAATAAATATGAATAAATAAAATAAAAAGTATAATTCTAATTTATAGCCTTCTTTCTTGCAGGGACCCAAAACAATATACATATGTTCCAGCTGGGATCGATAAAGTCTTTCTGATTATAGCAGGCTCCGAGGATGGGATTCAGTCCAACGATTCCCAGATGCTAAGCATGGGTGATAACTACTCTACCGAAGGAGCAGCACAAACAATAAAGAGTCATGGCCCATTATCAATTGGAAAGGATCCCTGATACTATTCGACATGATTCATGAATCTGTGCGCACGGTTTAGTAAATCAAGGGTAAGGATTCTTACGTCTCAAAAATAATTTCTGCACCTGACCCCTGTCTGGCTCCGTACTGTTCCATAGTGGGCAAGTAACATCCACTTATCACATCCTCTGACACATGCATTCAATCCTTGCGATCTTCACAAAAATAATGGCCAAGACAGCAAAAAAAGGGAATTTCAGATAGAAAAAGGTGCGGAGTGCGTCTTTCAAGTTGCATCTTTGGAGATTTTGTGTTTCTTTATTTTTTTTATTAGCTCCTCCTCGTTTGGGTTGATGGCAAGATAAACATGACTAATTATCTAGGTTGGTTGATCAAAATTCCACTTTATAGCAAACTTTTCTATATTTACTACTATCAATACGGGCAGATTTAATCCAGTTTTTGCCTCACTTTAACAGCATGTTCTTCTATCTTTCCTATTTCGAAGCATAGAGAAGAATTATCTACTATTGCACATCATATTTATCAATTCAGTTTATTTGTGAAGCACTGATTCACAGCAGATGTCATCTCAAGGCACTGTACAAGAAAAGCCATTTCAATACAATTATACAAACATTCCAATCAGTTAAAAATTTTCTATGTAAGGAATCCCAGCAGATTGCGTTGAGTCATTGATATGAGGCTGTGCCCGGAACATGCAGACTTACCGAAAGAAAACTTTTTGTTTGGCATTGATCCGAAATAAAAGGTTAATATATATATATCCATATATATACAGTATATTAACCTAAATCATATCAGTCGCAGACTCTTATCTTAATAAATGTTCATTATCATTATCCTTTTAATTAATTGAATACATTTTCTGTCAGGAATGTTGAGACGCTGTGAGGGATTCAGTGCTCTTTCGTTTTGCCAGTCCAGCTATTCCAAAATATTTTTTTATGCTAAACTATTCATATCAGCACCTACTGTAGCTACTAAGCTTGGAGGATTCATTTTGAAAAGTTAAATCCATTAGCAAAGCTCTATTAATACAGTCCAGATCCTGTCACTTGCTAAAATCTAAAAGCACAAAGTTTTGTCCTGTTTCTATTCGCTTGCTCCTGTAAAAACTCTGAAGCCATGAATAGATGCGGTCGAGAAGAAACACAACTTTACACTAAAAGGACAAATGAGATACATACCAGAGTGGGAACCCTTCATCTTCTTGGAAACAGCTGTGTATGAACACACACATACATACACACACGCACGCACACCCCCCCCCCCCCCCCCCCCCCCCACACACACACAAACACATTCAATGGCAATACAGATCTTAATTAAAAAGGCTGTGGCTGAAAAGTAAAACATTCTAAAAATGCAGTAAGAGCTAAAGTGAATTAGAAGCAGGGAAATAAAAGCCCGGGCAGTGAATCAAATCAGGGGCCCATTCTTGAAGCACTTACCATGCATGAAATGAGCTGCTAATTAGCTTGTAATCAAACAGTGCAGCTCTTGTGTGCCTAATGGGAACCCATTTGCAAGTGAGAGTGTTTTCCTCAGAGTGCATTACCAAAACATCTCCTTCCTCTTTAAAAACATTTTCTTATGCAAGCAAAAACTGTATCTTTCTCCAAACTCTGTTATGGATCAGGCTACAGAAATGTTAATAGTGTCATATTTCTTATAGTATCGAAGCTGCAGCAAACCAAATGGGATATGGCCAGTCTTATCTGTCTTTTAATACATTACACGTTGTAGGCAGAGCTTCTGTTATTTTATTAGCGTCCTCGTTGCCTTAGTATTTCTTATTAAATTGAGTTATTTATGACTGATCTAATCTCTCCGTGCTCTCTGTAATCATGCAAGAAAGAAGGGTCAAAGCTATCTGATGTGTTAAGCCTGAACATCAAACGTCCAAAAGGGATGCAAGAAGTGGCTAAACTGAGTGGCCGTCCACCATGAGCAGTTTCTGATGTCTGATCAGCACATTTGGCAGTCTGGATTTGATTTTATGCCATTCAGTCGTTTTCAGTCCAGAGTCATATTGATCCAAGCTGACTTTTCTTTGTTTTACCATTCCTTCTGGGTAAACATTACATGTTGAAATGTGAGATATAACTATATTCTATAGCTCAGTCCAGGATGATTTTCATGAAAAAAAAACTAATGTAAAGGAGAGCTTTTTGTAAACATTTGTAAGATCTGAATTGGACACTGTATTATTTTTATGCTCTGATGTTCTCTTTCTGCAATTTTTCCCCACCAAATTTCTTCGTTCTTTTCAGCATTTTGCAGCATTCTTGGGGAAAAAGTTACAGTTACAGTAGGATTTAATAACAGATAATTTCTTACAGTATTCTCATGTCGTCTTCTCCAGACTCAAATTTTGTAACAGAAAATATTAAAGACATGTCGTCCCCCCCCCATATGGTTGACTTTAATTGACCAAATTAACTCTCACAGAAAGCCGGATCAAAGACAAGGCATGTCTGTGCTGAAGAGAGTAGCTACACTGGGAGTAAAGGATGCCTTAATGAGACTCGTGGATTTGCTAATTTTGCATACAGTGCAGAAAGTAGATATGCCACCTGACCACTAAATATTTTTGCTTTGTATCTTTATCCTTATTTGCCCCTTAAAGATTTCTTTTGTAAGGGAAGAGAGCCACCCAAAACAACCGGGTCTCTGGTGAAAAAAGAAACAGACACAGGAATGAAGAAACAGATAATCTAAAACTAAACATAAGAAAACATTAAGAAATTGAAATGAAGACAAATATAAATAAAACCAAAGTCCAACAGGTCGTGAAAATCAAATCAGTATCTCCTTAAACCGTTTTAGAAGAGAAAAGCATAAAGCGGTCTAAAATTTTAGGGTTGAGGGCTGCACCCACTTTGACCGTAACAGAACTCAGCGGACCAACACCAGCAGAGTACATCGCTGCCCAAACCCTCATTAACGGTGGAAACCTCACACTGGACTACAAACAGTTCAGATTCTTTAATTTTCCTCACTTCCTCTAGACTATGGGAGCTTGATTTCCAGGAGAAACTGCAGAATTGCTTTTATCTGAAAACAACTTACATCAGACCACTGAGTTACAGTCCATTCTTTGTTCTCCTCAGCTGTGGGAAGACGCTGCTGACATTATACCTGGTTTAGGAGGGTTTTAACACAAGGAATGCTCAGCTATAGTCAATGTCTTAGATACATCTCTTTGGTGGCTCTCAAAGTTTCATCCTTATGAATCTTTTCGAGGTTCAGCTGCACCTGCTACTTGCACAGCTTTTTCTGTCTCACAACTCTCTATTATTATTCTTGGATACAGCAACCTTACCTAAAATCTGACTTTTGAGGTCCCTCCCTACTTGTAGAAAGGTGTCAATGACTTTTGGCTGGACAACTTACCTGCCAGCAGTCTTCCCCATGATCATGTATAACACAACACAACACAATGCAACGTAACAAAACATTATGTATTGTAACATAGCATTTATGAATTGGAATCGTTTTTTATAGATATGAAATCATATTTTGACCACATAAGAAGCTCAACGTTTGCACTTTTAAAATGAACAAAACAAATTGTTTAAATGTCACTGTAATGAATAGGAATAGGTGCATCTTTTATTGATGAAATAATTTACTGTAATTTTTTGATGGCATTCTAATTTACTGACATGCTCTTGTAATTCTGGATCTTAATCAGACACACATGTATCTCAGCAGCACCCCCAAGAAAGACATCTTCAAGAGAAAACTACCATCATTTGTTTA
Source organism: Apricaphanius iberus (assembly GCA_028564705.1). Classification (NCBI taxonomy): domain Eukaryota; kingdom Metazoa; phylum Chordata; class Actinopteri; order Cyprinodontiformes; family Aphaniidae; genus Apricaphanius; species Apricaphanius iberus. The sequence continues at coordinate 1,114,592 of JAPXFQ010002076.1, forward strand.
ATATGTAATGACTTGCTTTTTTCACCCTGTGATGTATTGAAATGATACAAATTTTAAGAATCAAAACAATGAGCTAAACACTTGAACTCTTCTTAATTGTAACATTTATACTTCACACATACACAACATTTTTAGCATTAGTCCATGACCCAGATTAGATTTTTTTCTTGAGTAAATTATGTCCCCCTCCCATCATATCAGCAGATAGCCTAACAGGGCAAAAACTAAAACTAACTTCACCTCAAAAGACAATATTTAGACATTTTTTCTGCCTATGGGACTCTGCACACTTAAAATTCCTTGCTTGCGTGAGAAACTCAGTTGTCGATCTGACATTTTATCTCCAGGCCTGACTCTGTCTGTGACTGTGCATTCAGTGATAACAGCAAAGTGACTCCCAAAGGTTTCTGATGTGGCTGATTGCAGGTGTCAATCTTAGAGGACACCAGCATGATCCATTCGTCATCAGGGAGTGAAAAAGCTAACACTTTGCATTCACCTCTAAGCTCAAGTATTTATACTTACTGCATCTTAAGCAGCTTGTGTAAGGCAATGCAACGTTATTTATATTGCACACTTTCAACAACAAGGCATTTCAAGGGTCCAATTTGTTTTCAGCTGCAAAACGTGGTCATCTAAGGTCCTGCTGTCACTGGATATAAATAATTGCTACAATTGAGTAAGGGATAAAATATCTAAAAACAAAACAAAAACAGATCTTGCCCAAATCTAAAGAATTACAAGAAGATATTACAGTATCTGTAAGTATGGGAAGGGTAACAAAACCCTTTCTCAGGCAGATCTACATAGTGGGAATCATTATCAGCAAAGACAAAAAAAACATGGAATACAGAAGAAAGCAAAAAGAATGTGCCAAATCTCCGCTCAGTTATGCAAAACATTTCAATGCGAGTTATTGCAAAATGCTTGACAGCAGTTGTCGTTAAAGATGGTAGCATTGGGCAGCTATTTCCCTCAGCAAATATAATTACAGTCTGATAACCCCTTGCTGAATTTATTCAAGATACCTCTGTGTAATATAAAAAAATTGTTTGATGCTCACAAACTATTCTGTGGGGAGAAAAAAAGCAGAAACCAAAGAAGAAAGCTTTAAATATTTTTTCACAGCATTTTGTGATTTAGATAGATCACCTTAATTACGTTATAATCAGTAAACTGAAGCATGTGGAATAAACTTTTACCGCACGGCGAGTGATTAGTCTGAAGCAAAACTGAAAGACTTCAGAGACTTATTCTCAAATATACCTGCTTGATTAAAAAAGGCCATAAACATTCATCAAGGACAGTTGAAACTAACTTATTAAAGATAAGGGTGATCATGTGCTCTCAGTTTAGTCATGGCCAGTTCTGTTTACCAGCCATGACCCTCAGAAATTGTTTGGTCAGAAGAGTCAAACCATTTCTGAACAGCTGTTGTGTGAATGACTTCAATTTATACATGAAAAAACCCATTGAAAAGCTCAGTATGAGAGTTTGCAGAATCATGAACTTATTAAAGAATCTTTGACTTGACTATTGCCAGCCTTTATGAAAAGTTGAATGGATTCCTACATGATTAGGTTTTTCCTCAAGTGATGCGTTTTAATAAATTGACCTGGGATAATATTTACCCTGCTCAGTTCTTCTTTTAAACCATATTAGTATTTTCTTATACATCCTTGCCAAATAGCTTTGCTGCACACACAATTTGCTATATTGTTTGTTCTGTTGCACCTTGTGGATGCTACATCTCTTTATCATCATGGATCTCTCCTCCCAGTCTCTCTACCTTCTCTTCCAAATGTCTGTATCATTGAAAATCTCATCCACTCATAAGAGGAAAGAATTTATCACCTCACTGAGGATATTGGATCCTAAAATGAATCTCTGTCTCAATCCATTTGTTTTTCTTGATACTTGAACAGAATTCACTCATGTTTACATTTTCATTTGATTTATATATATATTTTTTATTTAACATATTTCTGTTTGGATATAGATTTGGCTTAATGAAATGTACTTGGACACATAAACAAACCTCAAGTTAATTTTGCTAAAAAATTTACTTAACAGTTCTTTTTGTATCTTTTTTTTCAGCTCTGAAACAAATCAAACCTGCGCCTTTGAAGAATAGTAATACTTTTATTTTTGCTGCAGCTTCCAGTCAAAATGAGAATAAGGCCTATGGATATTCCTTTTCATGTTCTAACCACTCAGGCTACATTTTATTCTGACTGGATTTCAAATGAACTGTGCTTGTATGTGGAGTCCTCAGGCTCTAGGCTGCATCCGTTGGCCGATCGTGACTCTTTTTGAGATGAACCAATGGAGAAATGGAAGCAGGAGGCATAAAAGAAGGTCACCAGGAGAAGGAGGCAGACAACACAGAAAATTACAATAATCACAATGATGTATAGTTCCATGTGGTGCCTTTCTTCAGGAAGTTGTGTGGTGGGGGTCAGGAAGCTCAACCCTGTTGGGGTAGCATTGAAATCAGTGGGCGACCATGACTTTATAGTGGCGAAGCCAGAAACTGCAGACATTATGGGGAGGGTTGTTTCCTTTGTGGGCTGGGCAGGCTTACTGTAGATGATACCTTAAGAAGAAAAAATATCCTATAATTCAATGTAGCACATGTGAAAATGAAGGCACTATTAACTGAAGTCACTTTCAAACAGGCACATAAGAAAGTAACAGTGGATTGTGGGTTGTAGCGACTCTAATATCCAGAAACCAGCCAGTCTCACTACCTATCCAAAACCCAATCAATAACATTGATAATCAATAAGGTTAATTTAGCTGGAGATTAATTATTGACCTTTTAAGAAAGCAAATGAACCTCACAAACTAGGAGAAGGAGATAATTTACTGAAAGAATAAACACTGAGTTTAGTGTTGCACCTAGCTTGATTAATTATGAATAATGTTTATCAAACAGAAATTTAATGTTTATCCTTCTTTATTTGGTGTTTTTGGAGTCCAGCACTGCTCCAGATGGCTTTCATACGATAAAAAAATACTAGTTTGAAGTATAAGAAAAATGGCATTATTTTAGAGACCAAAACTTGCTATAATGAGAACGTTTGGATGAACTAAGAGCCCATTTTGTCCACTTAGAATAGTAAAATCTGGTACGTCAACTGAGTGGGCAGGACAGCAAAGCGTCTCTGGAGACAAAACGTCAAATTTCAATTGTTGGTTCATGCTACAGCACAGAGTTATAGGTTTAATTTAGCTATGATAAAGCCCACTTTCAACACCAAAACGACACACTATACTAAAACTTTCCTCTCAATATGTCGAGAGTTGTACAAATCTGTTGTAAATTTTCGAAGTGTTTAACTACGTCTTTCACCTTAAAGTGGACCTGGCATGAATTTTGCATTTCTTTGAGGGTTTTGATCATATGTTTTAGTTCCCCCAGCCTGCCTATGGCCCCTAAGGGGTTAAAATGACTGGTTAGTCTTTCCTTTGTTCCGGGGTTTGTCTGCCTAAATCCTGAAATTAGCACTCAGAAACGGGCTGTTTGGCAGTTCTGCATATGACGACACGTTTCGGCATATTACGTGTTGAGTTCCAGCCAATTACCCTCTTCCCCGAACTACACCCTGAAAGTCCCTCCCTCCACGGCATGGAGAGCTACGGTAACAGGCAAACAACAAACCAACAGCATGGAGTCCAGACCACATCCAAACTGCACTGTTCCTGGGTGTACAAAATAGAACATAAATATTTTTGTCCTCCCCACTTCTGAGCCACTGAAAAGCTTGTGGATAGATTTCATGTATGCAGGGAATTTGCCCAACCGACTGCCGAAGCGTGTGGTAGTTTGTGGCAAACATTTCTAGGATGACTGTTTTTCCAACTTGGAACAATACAGCAGTGGATTCACAGATCGTCTGAAACTTCTACCAGGATCAATACCAACTCTCTGTGAACCAGAAAACATCCCTGTACAAGTAAGCATATTTAAATATATATGTTAAACTGTTGATTATTTGATCAGAGTAATTGCATATCACCCATATCACTTTGACATGCTTTGCTTTGTTACGTTAATCCATACCTGACAGCATTCACTTTAAATAACACATTTTCTTGCTCCAGATTTTAAAAAAGTGCACTGATTTTGTCTTTTGCCCTTACCTGCTGTGTTCAGAAGCAGTTCTGCTGCTCAATCTTCCTGTTGCGGGATTCGAGGTTTGTCTTTTGGTGAGCACAAGTTGGGATATATCAGAAATGAAGGGGAAAAAAAGAGAGGGAGGGCTGGAGAGCAATGAAGATGAGAGGTAGCTCGAGGACCACGAATAATAGGGAGGGCTGCCATGGCAACACAGGCTCAGGGACCGCCACCATGACATGACGTGACTTCAACATGCTGTCATTTAGGATATACGACATGTATATCGTTTTCAACAAAGTAAGAGGAGCTCAGTTAAAACTGAAAAAGAGCCAAGGCTAAACATGTGGCCTTACGTGAAGCCTGTGATTTATTGACATCCTGTCAGGAATTAAACCTTTGGTTTGCCTAACCAGAGGTCCAGCAAACGGATCCTTTGGTGGCCAAGAGATTATTTAGACCCTTTGGTGCAGCCACCTGTTGGTTTAAAAGAAACTTTAATGCACATTTCAAAATGCCAGCTAATCTCCCCTCCCTTCCCCCAGAGCCTGTGCTGTCTGACTCCCTCAGACTACCACAATGATCCATTTTTCACATCTTGTAATTGGTGCGGCACCCCCTGGTGAAGTACCAGGGGGTGCTCATAAGAAACCAAGGACCAAAAATGTTCCAATTTGCTTCAGATTAAATCTGCAGGACGAAAATCAGCAAATGCATGGACATTTATTGAGTAACCTAAAACTATACACCACAAAAAAACACGAAACAACATAAAAAAGGGGGGAAAAGTATTCATTAGCCCAATTTAATGTGTAAAAGGACACAGAATGACCTCTGCCAACTGTTGTTTTCAGGATGGTTTCAGGTGGTTAATTACAGCTTTACACAATAGAAACAAAAGATCCATTACATCCTACTGCAGTTGGTAAGTGCCAAAAAGGGAGCCTGTATGAAGGATTTAGCATACACCAAGGTCGGTCAAACAAAACAAAACATGAGGAATAATCACAGGAGTGTGTGGGCCCTAAAGCCTGGAGAGTCTCTGACAGCTGTCCCCCCAGGAGAAACAGCTGACAAAGCGAGAGCTCTGAAAAATCAATGGTCTGAAAACATCTTACAAAGAACATAAAAACAGGCTTTCTCTCTCCAAGCTGCTCACATGTTGTAGACGATTTGCATTTCCACTGGAGGAACAAATGGCGTTCACAGCTGGATGCAAGAGGTGTCATGTGGCAAACTGTACCGGTGAAAACTGATGATGACGAACCGAAATGGTGCAGTGAGACGGGCAGTCTGCAACGTAATAGCCCCAAAATTAACATATAAAACGTTTCAGTGAAAAAGTCTCTCCTAAAATTACTCTGTCTCGCTCTGTGTGTAATTTTCTGCACTGTTTGTTCTGCTATGCCATTAAGATTTGATATCTTGTTTGCTATGCCATGTAAGTGTGTAATTTTACTGTCTTTTCTCCAAGTCGTGTTGCTCAGTTTGTCTCCTCAGAGCTAAATGTAAGCACTTGTCAGATTAGCTTGTAATTGTTTCACAGTGAAGTATATACATTAATATGAATGCAGCTTCTGTCCATCACTGAACTTTCTTTTTAAAATGGGACTGTCTTTTATGCCTCTGTATTTCTAAGTGACACTGTGTATACTTAGGAATGGATTTAATTCAAAAATAAGAAACAAAAAAAAGCAGAAATGACTCATTTTATTGTCAAAATGCGTTCTTTACACATACACACATACATACACGCACACAAATAAACTACTACTGTATGGCTACATGCTTTCCTTTGTTATTGTAGAGTGACAAAAAGCATTTAGATTCAGCAGGCTGGTATCTTTTGGGATAAAGCCAAAACAGTTTTATTCCAAAACAATGATAATACTTAAAATACTAATACATATTAGAACTAGAGGTACATCTTTTTGTTGACTACTTTTGTAAAATATTCATAAAAATAACAATCCATAAAAACAAAGTTATTCAAGTCTATGAGGTGATCTGATTGGATCGGGATTAAATGAGGTGAAAGATTTGAATCCCACTTTGCAATGCTGAAGTTCTGACTGATTCTGGTGGGTGTTGTTCGGAATGATGCTTCATTTCTTCCTGTTCACAATGTTGTTGCAAATCCAGTTCATGCCGTCCTGTTGGTAAAGTTCACATTTTAATTGTATATGTAAATCTTTTCTGTGGATAAATGCAAATAGTGTCTGAACAGAGCAGTTGACCTGATTTTTCAGTAGATATCTTCACAAAAGTTCCTTGCAAAAAGTATCAATTTTAGTACATATTCATATTTTGTCACATCAAAATCATAACCTTCATCATATTTTATAGGGATGTTATTTGATAAACCAAAACAAAGTGGTTTATAATTGTAAAGTAGATTCAATATTATATATAGTTTTTTAAACAAGATGGCTTGTGATATGGCAAGATTCCATTAAATTCAAATTAATATTGTCAATTACATCCAAAGGGATACTGTCAATAAAATGAACAAAGTGTGGTTAGATTCTAATTAATTATGTTAAATAGTGAAAATTGCACAAAGCTGAAGACTTCATAGAACAATTTCATGTCTGATAGACGTGACCATTGAGATTGCAGATAACAACCATATTGTTTTACGCTTAATTGGCAAAGTTTTGTGGAAAAGATTGCCTTAACGTTATCAATTAAATCCAACATTTTATTTCTTTGAGTGTAGATCCTGCCATATCCCTTTGCAAACTGAGATTCTGAATCCAGCGTGTTTTTAGTCACTATTCATCCATCTATTGCTGCAATCAGCTAAACATCTGTTCACAAACCTCATTACCAGTTTTGTACTTGATTACATCTTAAGATAGTTATATATATATTTCTTGCCTATTATAGTTCAAATACAACAAATGCGATCAAAAGAGTCTGTAACATCAAGGTCCATGTCTTCTCACATATTCTTAATTTTACTGAGGTCCACACTTTGACTAGGCCATTTAAACGTAATGTTAACCATTTTGAAAGTCAGCATATTTGTGTAGTTGTTGTCTTGTTCGAAGGGAAACCCTAGCCTGGTTCCTGGTTCTTCCAAAAAACTCTGATCAGCTTCATCCTTCCTCCTGAAATATCCCCACAGTATGATGCTACCGCCACCATGTTTCCATACAAGACAAAAACTTCTACTTTGATCTAATCTGAGTGGAGTTTTTTATTCTTCTTTACATGATTTGTGGCAAACTCCAAATAGACTTCTCATATCTTTGGCTTTGCCACTCTTTCTTACATATTTCTCTGATTAATGCTCTCCCTGTCCAGCATGTAGGCTTAGTTGGTATGCCAAGTCTTGGTGGGTTTCCAGTTGTGCCATATCCAGAGGAAGGATTGAAAAGGAATTGTGAGATGCTCTATACCAGTATTTCTCAAAAGTTTTTACAGTGGGTGCCACCTGAGAAAATGTCGAGCTCCCCAAGTATCACTATCATGACCAACCTAAACATACAGTAGAGAAGGCTTAGCCTTTTAACTCTAGGCAATAATCAAAGTAGACTTATTTACTCCTAATAAGGATTATTTGTTGGTAACTGTTGCAAGCCACAGCCAGGCTGTGTGTGAATTATACATTTTTTAATTTATTTTATTTGCAAAAGATATTTAGAACTTTCCTCCAAGTACCACTAGGAAGAGCTTACGTACCACTGGTGGTACACGTACCACAGTTTGAGAATCAAGGCTCTAAATAATTGATATTGTTTTATTATCTAACCCTGCTTCGAAATTATATAAAAAATGTGAAAAATGTATCCTTTTCCTCCACTTCACATACATTCACTACCTTGTGTTGTGTACTTTGTGTCCTATAAAACCCTAATGAAACACTCAGAGGTTTGAGTTTGTTATGTGAATAAAGAACTAAATAAGCAGTCGTTACTCCTTACCTGAACTCCCTCCCCAGACACAGCTGAGCAGGCCTGGATTTGCCACTCGCGGTCCCGGTACGTATGCAGGTTGAGCCCCTCAGCGATCTCACTGGCTGGTGATGCTGTGGCCAGATCCTGCTTATTAGCGAAGATGAGCACTGGAACGCCCTTTAAATTCTCCTCATCGATCAGCTCAGACAGCTCCTGCGCAAATAACTTTTGTTAGCTGTGCAGACTGACAAAATAAAATGCTTGATGTGGAATACTGAAAGTATATTAACAACCAGAAAGTGGTGAATGAATACAGATAAAAACTTTTAGTTTTTTTTGGCTTCGGATAGAGTCCCGCTATCCTTCACCTTGGTATATAATAAAAAATACCTTGAACTGCCAAAAAAAATTAAAGTCAATAATAATATATTACTACACTTTGTGTTACATGACAGGAAAAAAATAACCCTGAATGTATATAACAAGTTCATTTTATGAAATTGCTTATGATCTTTGTGGTCAGAGAATTAGATAAAAATTGACTTTCTGAAAAAATGTTTTGCTATTGCAAGTTTTAATATCTGAGATTATAAACAGACATTTCAATAAGTGCTTCTTAGTCTCTACAATTATTCTGAAAATATAGCAGAAGCATTATCTCACATTGAAGGGTTTTGTTTCAGTATTTCCAACAGAAACCCTGCGGTATTTTTTCCCTTACTTGCCATCCCGGTCATTGTGTTCAGTCTTGTTTTTCATTGTTCCAATTTTTGTATTGCTTTGATTGAAATTAGTAGATTAGCCTTTATTTTCTGTGGTAATTTCCTAACATATATAGGTTAGCCTTACTTTCTACTACTTTTCCATTTTGAAGGTTGGCGATAGGTAAAGGCCTCTGTGTTATGTGACATTGATAGCCCAGACAAACAAAAGTCATAAAATGCTAACTAAAATTCTAATTCTAGGTTTTGCAACAACCATTTTTAAAAACTATGGTTTATATATTTATATTTATGCAATCAAAAAAAAACAACTTGCTGGGTGAACACAATAAAATTATGTAAATCATTTCAACCCAACTGATTTGGGTCGATTTAGCAATAATGAATTCTGTTGCGTGAACAAAATGTAAACGTGTTGGGTCAACCTAATACATTTAGGTAGCTATAAGGCACAAAAATTATTAGCAGGGGATGGACTCAAACTCAGAAAAGGGCCTCTATTTTCTGAGCATCTGCACTAACCACTTTGCTAAACAATAACTCAGAAACTTTTTTGTATAATAATATATTTGACTTCATTTCCAGTGTTAACTAAAAAGGCTTATTTTATAAAGAACTGCCAATTCCCTTTTTTCATGAAAAAAGTGATGGAATTGTATTACTGAAATCATAATCGTGTTTTGTTAACGCTGGAAAATAAAGTTACATATGTTATTGTATAGCCTACAGGTTTTCTGAGTCACTGAGTCAATTGTATATTACACTTTTTGCACATCTTTACCAATACATGTAGAGGACATAATTTATAAAGATAATACCATGCAAGCATTATTGCTGTTGTTCTGATAACTTTTTCACCTACAGTATATTGCAGGTTTGTAAAGATTTAATTGAAAATTGTCAAATTAGTAGGCATATTTAGAGAACATATTGTTCAGCTTTCAGAATCTAACATCTGAGCTTCATATTAGGCTAAGTTAGAATAAAGAAAGATAAATTCTAAAGATAATGTGTCAGAAAAGTCAAACAATTGAAATCTTGAAACACTAATGTAGTTCTTTTTATTTCAGAATACATTTCCAAACTCACCAGTCCCGTCTCCTCAAACCTCTTCTTGTCTGCACTGTCAATGACATAAATCTGAAAAGAAAAATTATTGCTAAGTTTCCTTTTTCAGTGAAAACACCATGAATTTCAATTTAAAAGCTTGCAATCTCTGAGAAAAACAGAACGTGTCAATATAGAATGCTGTCTACATTTATTGTTGCAACATTTAAATCGGCAACTGCTGGTCGATTCTCCTGACTTGAATCAAGTCATTTTGGCTCACCAGGAGGTCTGTGTTTTCCAGGTACTTTTTCCAAAAGGGTCTGATCTTCCTCTGTCCTCCAATGTCCCATACATTGAGTTTCATGCCATGAGAGGCGACGCTCTTTATGTTAAAGCCCTGGAAGACACGGCAGAGAGCAATGTGTCATCATCACCTACATTTCAAAAATAGATGCAAATCGAAAGTCTCCTAAAACACAACACAAATAACCTAATCTTTACTCCGTCCTTCTCTGTTACAAACATGCTATGCGAGTGACGAGTGCTTTAGTCGTTTATGGAGGCAGAGCCAGAGTGTTATTTCGCTCCTTTTTTCACAACATCTTGCCGAATTTTCACTTGGCAATGTTGTATAACAACGTTATCCCGATGGGCAGCTGAGAGGCAAATCTGAGGATAAGACCAGAAGGATCAAGCGAAGAGTATGGCCTGATGTGTCAAGTCTGATTTACTTTCACGGCCACTGTCGCCGCTTCTTACTGGTTGACATCCTCCCTGCCAGAATAGCTGTCACACTTGTCCGGGAACCTGGCAGTACATCACATATTTCATTGGAAGAGACAGATAAGGGCGTCAGATAATGACATTAGAGATTAGATAATTGCATCGGAGCGAGACGACGGGAAGAAAAAAAAAAAAAAAGACAACTTGGTTTCATTCAAGTATATTTTAGAAAATGTGTCGGGGAGATACAAATCAGGTTGTTACTTTTTTAACAACGTGGGACCAGGGGGGCTCCGTAGGTTGTGGTTTGTGCTCTTATTAAACATTATTTAAAGATGCAAAAATGAAATCTATGTGTCATACTTTTATTAACATACACACCAAAAAAATGTTTCCCTTAACGATGTCCTCATACCTGCGTTGGTGTGATGGTATTCACGTCTTCAGAGGCAAGGCTTTTCAGCAGTGTAGTCTTGCCTGCGTTGTCCAAACCCAGCAGCACTATCCTGACCTCCTGCTCTGTGGATCCTTTCAGTTTCTCTATGACAGAGAGCAAGCCCTGCAGGTTGGTGGCGGGTGTCAGGGGCAAGAGGTTAGAAAAAAAATGGGAAGGAAAGAACTGCTCTTACATCCGTGACACGACAATGCATCTTTCAGTGCATGGAAAAAGATTCAAGAAGCAGAAACTGAGAACAACCAGCTTGAACAGCTAATTAAAAGACAAACATGGCATCCACCAGAAAACAAATAATGCCCCTCTGACCTCACTCTGATTTGAGGTAATCAGCACTCTCATTCTGATTCATGTTCACAGTTTCAGAGTGAGAAAAATTAATCTGATGCTCAATTTAGAAAAGCACCGGCATCAGATGTTCCATTCATATAACAGAGCCTTGTTTAATGTGATTAGTCTGAAAGGTTGCACAACAGTTTATTGGCGAATCAGGACTGCCACACTGCTGACAAGATGCACCAAAGCTTAAAACATATGATTGTAAGTGATATGACGGCGCTTGAGTGATTAACTGAACATCAAAGAGACCAATGTAATTGTATAATTAGAGTTAAACTGAGGAATTTGGATAATTCATCCTGACTGAGAGCAATATAGAGAGTGGGGGGGAGTATAAGCAAAATCCTAAATGATTCATCTTCCTGAGATCCTTAATCACCTAAAAGAAACGAATACACGTAAAGTCACATTTGATTTTCTAAATCCTGATGTAGCAGATCAGATCACCTACCTTCTGAGCTTCTCCCATGTTGGTGTGTGTCCTGTGGCCTGGCTAGCAGGCTGCAGCTACATTCTCCAGTGACACTCACGCAGGTGTGTCAGCGATTCAGGTCACGCAGAGTACCTATCCGGATAATTAACCTGCAAACACTACTGTTTTTACCCTCTTTCCTTCTCAGAAAACCTGTCTAGGTTAAGTGCTATGTGTGTAAGCGATAATGTCTACCTGGGCGTCAACAGCTCCTTAGTGCCACTGCGAGCATGAAGAGGGGGAGGGTGGACTGGGACTAGGATTAGGACGCCAGAATTAGCTCCATCCATCCAAGCAAAGGCCACTCCATCCTTTTCCCTTCCCCCTTTGCTCCTTGGTCCATCCCTCCATCTCCACTTTGCAGTGGCTTTACCTGGATTATCCGTTTGCCACCTGCTGTAGAAGGAAGCTAAATAAACAGCCCTTCACAACCCATTCACATAGATCGAAAAAAAAAAAAAAATCAACCCATATGGCTGTTGTTGATGCAACAGACTCTGAACACTCTGGGGAATTAGTGTGGACAAGGTTAACAAGCAAATATTAAAGGGTTACAGCAGAGTGTTCAAACAGGAGACTATTTTTGCTTCCATCAGTCCGATTTCTCATATGGTTGCCTTTTAGAGGGGAGTGGATGGATTTATTGTTCAATATATCCATTACAGGCTAGCCACCGTTAAGCTGCTCTGTCTAGAGTGTGCTCCTGTGAATAGAGCATCCAGGAGGATTAGTGAGAATCTCCATCCTGTATTTGGATTAAAACATTTCTAGGCTCTTTTTCTCAGCTAAACAGGCCAACGTGGAAGTGGCGTTACATCATGATAAAAATCCCATACAGTGGGGAAAATAAGTATTTTTCATAGTAGCCTATATGTTTTTCAAATGGGCCCACTGACATAAAATGCACCACATTTAAATTTATTGGATTGTATGTATGATTCTAATGAAATTATTTTTCTTGTAAATTCTTGTAAATTGTAAAGCTTTGAGATTACATCTGCTGTAAATCTGTACTATATAAGTAAACTGAATTGAATCGAACCAAACCAAACCACATACATGTACAAATTTATATATATTTATTTAAATTTTTCCTCTTTTTTAAAGAGGTCAGTACATTACAAAACATTGGAATTGTGCTAGGAATTTAGACCATTACTGAAAATAAATATTCAACGAAAACATTTATTTAAGTACTTTAAGACATCAACTGTACAGAACAAGAAAATAGTCGGGATGCATTGGTCAGGTGTGATTTGATCCATTCTTCACCCAAACTGTCTTTGAATCTTAAATGTTTCACAGACCACATCCATTAAATCAGATCTTTGATTCAGTCAGTAGATTTTTTAAATCAGATTCAAGTTGGTTCCTTTTCTGATACTAACAGACTCTTTCTTTGCTAGAGTGTTTGAGATTATTGTCTTGTGTAAAAAAAAAATCACACTAATCACATTTTCAGCGCCTTGTAGATTTCAGTAGAATATTTTAAAAATGTTCTATTAAATGTCTCGTCACTCCTTCTTCACTTGGAATTTGACATTACCATGCTGAACAATCCCTCTCCACTATCAAGTTCCCACCTCCAAACATCACTGAAGGCATGATATTTTTGAGGTGTTAAATTTTCTTATACACAGAACTCTCCTTGTATTTAATTAACTTGTCCAAATCTTCTGTTGGGAACTAAAGAAGATTCAACATGTTTCCTGCAGGAGTGGGGTCTTGGACTCTTATTAACGACCATCAATTTGGACTGAACGAGACATTAATTTGCACTGAGCAAAATTATTCTTTTACATTATTTGGCTTTTAATGTATATTTTCAACCCGGCACATTGTGAGTTCAGTACTCATTCCCTGTACGATTCCACTTCAATTCACATCAACATTTTTTTTTACTTATTTTGGTTTGTTGGATATGTGATTTACTTGGGTTTTTGCAAATATCTGGTTGAAGTTTGACAGTAAGCTCTTTAGAGATAATATGGAAAAAAAACACGGACATGGACTGAGACTGGATACTTTTTATTTACACAAGCATGCAATGAAATTACATTATGAAAGAACGTTTGCAAGCGGATTTATTTATAGTTAAATGCGGTATTTTCTTCAGTATTATCTTGGTATTGGTATTGGACCTCCATACTGTGCCTCTTGTTCCCTCTCCAGTCTCTTCTGCCTCATCCTCTCCTTGTGTCGAGCTGCCAAAAGCCATAAGGTAACACTAAATCATGACTGCTGTGCATGTTCTAAATAAGTGACTTTATTGGCAGGCATCAATATAACATTAATCTATTCTAAATAAACACAAACACTGACAATTGAAGGAAACAGACAAGATGACTCAAACCAAAACTAAAGGAATTAATCAACCATGACCTCTAAAAGTATCAGACTGTCACATAATATCATGTTTGTTTGATCTTCATGTTCCAGTTTAATGTTTAAAACATGTGCAAACCTGACTGAAATCGTTATCTTTACAAAGCAGCTCCAGGCAAGGAGACAAATGAGTGTTAACTCCAAAATGTCATAAATCCTCTCACGCTGCTAATGATAAAAACCTGTTTGTTCACCAACTGATAAGGATTTGAAAAACAAAACAGATGTAACATTGTGGATTAAGAAATAATGTTTAGGGGGTAAATTTTAAAAAGTCTGACATATGCCTGAAAATGGCTAGCGGGTATTTTATTAAAATGCTATCAAAAGATAATTAAAAATACAAAATGTAACAGCTAAATGTTAAGTAAATAATCTAAAACGTAAAACAAACCCTTGGTAAACTCTTCCAAGTCATAAATTGATACGTTTTACAGGATACATCTAGGACTACACTACATCCAGTCTATTGTGCAAGAAAGTCAATGAACTGTCGCCTGGAGTTCAAAATGTAAGCGGCTGGTAGGCAGATATGCAAACAGAGCTTTACAAGGTAGCAGCGGTATCATTTTAAATAGCTGGAATAAGGAGGCATTTCTAATTATGTGTTCAGGTCCTTTCAGTTATTCAAAAAATAACTATTTGAGCAGCTTTCTGGTTGTTTGTGCAAAGGTCTCACTTGACCAAATGAAAGCACAAAAGCAATAGTCAATTGATTTGACTATTTTGAAGTCTCTGTGTTGTAGGTGTTGGAGGCTATGAGACTATCCCAGTCTGATTAACTTAGTAAAAATATTATAGGTTGAAATGTATAATTTTACTTTAATAATCCAACTGCTTATACAACAGAAAAACAAATTCAACTCCAACTGCTGCTAAAGTAATGTTCCTTCTTGACTATTACAGGTGTAATTTTATAACCAGTATTTATTTATTGTTTTTTGAGGTGGAAACAGAGTTAATTTATAGCTATAATTGTTGTACAATTCAATGCTCGGTTTAGCAATACCAGCATCAGTAAGATTATGCCTGACAGGTTTTGAAAGCATTCATTCATCATACCTATATTTGTATCTATTCGGTACAATATTCAAAATTTTCCTTATTTAGCTTCTGTTGGCAAGTACAATGAATTTACTTTGGTTAAAGTTATAAATAGTCTTAATAAGAGGTTAAGCACTTTCTTACTATATCTTTTTTAATAATTACAGTTTATTAATACTTTTTTCAGACTTCTATTGATTTTCATAGACGTCCTCATGAATTTAAGATACACTATTTATGGAAAATGTATTAAAACATCTTTGTTAGCGAGCTTATAAGGATTTTACTATGTTTGCATAAAGGGAGTTTAGATGTTTGCCCATTCCCCTATTTATTTTAGTCTTTGTGCAGTTATGCTAAGCAACTGCTGAATACAGCCTTTCTTAAAATAAGACCACAGTTGCTTCAGTCAGTTCTTTGAGCTTTTTTTTTTTTTTTTTTTTAAGAAAGTAACAATGATAGAAAGAAATGCTCAAATAGAACAAACAGAGTTCTTACCCTGGTCCTTTTTGAGCTTAATCTTCATAACCACCCCCATTACTAAGATGAGGGCTAAAGCTGAAACACCACAGATGATGAGGAGCACCACACCGTTATCTGAATAATGGTGCATGGCGATGTCATTGAGAAAAACAACAAAGAAAAGATAAAAAGTTAAAACCTTTAAACTTTTAGTCCCATACATTAAAATACGTGAACTATATTTAATGCATAATGTTGTATTTTACTGAGAATCTAAATGGAGATAATTGAGCCCTGGAGGAAAAAAACAACTTTCAGTTCCGGACAGCATATATCGTGGCAACAAGAAGGTAACAGAGAAAATCAGGGGCCCTTTTCACAAAGTAGGTTTAGTGAAATTCCTGAGTTAGTTAACCCTGGAATGATGGAAACTGTTTTTTCGGTTTCACAAAGACAGCTCAGTGTAACTCTGAGTCGGTTACACAGGCAACATAGTCCATGAAACTAACCTTCTCGCTAGCAGGTTTCCTTCAACTTACTCTGAGTTTTCTGAGTTGAAGCCTGTCGTCTGAAAGCATTGATAGATATGGTGTCTTCATTTCTTGAAGAACCTGTTAATGTGGAAGTGCAGATACTCTCCAGAATTCTCAGTTGGTATTATCATTTGATATTCTCCCCACTGTAAAAACTCTGGAATATTAAGTGTACCTACTTACAACAGCATTGAAGTCTGTTATAGTAGAGGGCTCCACAAGGCAAATTTCACCATCAGTCAGTTTATTATTAACCAGAAAAGTTGCCCACCTAATGTTATTTTTTTCATATTACAATACATGTCCCATCACAATCTTTCTGACTCTGAGTCGCCCTAGAATAGATAGATATCTTAGAGCAACAGCCACCAATTACAGAGAACTGTAGCCTACAGAATAATGGATGGACATTACATCTAACATATGCCATTCATTTGAATGAATGAATGAATGAGGTGTGGCTGGTTCAGATGAGATCCCCCCCCAGCAATAGGTCACCCACTGTGTTGACCGGGGGCCAATTCTCCTGCCTCCATGAGCGGTGGTGGGGATGGCACCCCACTTGTTTTGCCGACCTCATCCTTCTTTCTGTTGGCTACACCGGAGGTCAAATTTGATCACATCCAGAAAAAATCCTGTTATAGCAGGCATTTAGGTGTGGGTTTCATATACACCATATTAAATAATGGCAAAGATAGTAAGGCTAAAGATTTAGACTTTACTTTGTTTGGACAGGGGTACAGATTGGCCCCAAATCAATTATATTAACCCAACCCACTTATATTATAAATATCACAAATTAGGTTTAAAATTCAAATATAAACAACTACAAGGGGCATACAGAGTAGATCATACACATATTTACATTTGCACACTTTACAAGACCACAAACAGTCCTATATGATCAATTTATACAATTTCCCATAAGCCTTTGCTGTCATATTGCACTGTGTCAAACTACCTCCAAGCTCACATGTCACCACACAGCTATTAACAACATGGAGCGGGATCAGAGGCATACAGACAAAAGAGATTTTTTTTAAAATGCTCATTTTCTGCATATGCAGTCATTAATTTAACCCAAAACCACTGGGGAGAAGTAGGAGGATAACATTTTTTTTTTCACTTGTTGCCATGATGAATCATGTTATCTGTGCCCCATTGATGACTATTTTTAATCTCCTCATTCACAATATAACTCAAGTTAACTTTGGCTCAGAGTTGATTGAACTCATTCTCAACATCTGTTCTGAAACCGAAAACTGAGTTTGGCAACTAAGAGTTGGCCAACCTAGAGTTCAGGTTTCGACAAGTTTGTTAAACCTGCTTTCTGAAACGGGCCCCCAGGAGGAGCCAGTGGAGAACAATGCAAACCTGAGACCTTCAAAACTGGAGATGAGTGGATGTGACAAAAAAACCTGAACAACTAATCAGAGGAAGAATGAAGAAGACTTGCAACTGAGAAGGGAAGCAGAATGGCAGGAATGAACAAAACAGAGAAAGAAAATAAAAGTTAAATCATAAAACAGAAGAAACACTAAGGATAATCCTAAACACTTAAAAATAATGGACTAAAATATCCAGAGAAATAACATAGAAGGACTCAAAATTCTAACATCCATGATAACACTTGAAGGATGGAGAAACTAAAAGAATAGAAAAACTCAGGAAGGAAAATCTAAAGGTGTGAACACTAAGCAAAAAGAAAGTCAATAATCCTATATGCAAAAACTGATAAAGCACAAAAGAACTGAACATAGAGGAATAAACTAAAGCGATGATGTCTAAATAGATAAAGAAATTGAAAAACCAAACACAAAAAACATAACTCAACGTATAAACATGTAAAGATTATAACTTGTATTGTGCTTTAGTAATTGATTCAGCAAAAGTCATAAAACCACTTTGAGAGCTAATGTAAAATATGAATATGTACTTACTCTTAAAGTCTATTTCAAACGGTCGGGATGCACAGTCGCCACACGAGGTCCTCACACAGCATTTATATATGTCCCCTCTTCTGGCCTTTTTCACAAAAAATGTTTTGTTATACCTTTCTGTTTTGTTTTTATCATTCTTGAACCAGGTATAGCTCAGGTTCAGAGGAGGGATGTTGTGGTAGCATTGTAGTGTTAGATCATCAGACTCCTTGATGGGGACTACAGAGGCATTGATCGATGATTCGAATTCTGAAAGGTTGGAAAGAAAGAGTTAAGCAGTGATAGTCTTTAGGAATCAGAGCGGTTTATTACTAGCAATGAACTATTGGAGATTAGGATATTATTAGGTTGATGTCTTGATGCTAATGATATCAATTCTGATTGCCAATTTATAGCAAACATATTGGACAAAAGATTCTAGAATGTTCACATACGAAGCTATTCAGCTCAGTCCCTGTCTATGCAAGCAATATCAATGAATAATAACGTGTGCATATTTTGAGTCGCCAGTGTTTACCACCTTTGCAGTGATCTCTTTTTTGAGGCACATGTGACTTTAAAACGAAGGCATCTGCTATCATATGTAAAACTTCCATCTTATCTTTTTGTAAACAAGTAAAACAGAGTGGATATACCCTTGTCACACTCAGTGTTGTTAGAATATTGGCGTCGACAACAGTCTACAGAGAAAAGAAAAATGTCAGAAAAGGGATTAGGAGCTCTTATGTCATAATATGATGAAATTATGACAATAAGTAAATATATATGTATTTATCTTACCTTTTTCGATTGTACAACCTTTACAGTCGGGAGTGACAGAAGACAAGAAAAGAGAGGCTACAAAAGTAGAACGTGATAGAGTAAGTAGAATCAAATATAAATACTCAATACAAAAACATCCAAAATACTGAAGAAAATAGCCAATTATCTGAATTGTTTTTACCAACAAGAAGTCCAAGCAAAAGCTCTCTTTCTGTTCTGAGCATTCTCTGTCAACGACGAGGGACACATCTAGCACTTAAATGCAAAGACCAGTCAGTATTTTTATGCTTATAAAAGATCTACATATATCATCAAATAGTACACATAATAACATTATTATAAGGCTTAAGTATCTTGATTTTACCTGGATTATGGCTCGGGGCACAGACTCATCCAATGACCTGCTCTTCTTTGCTTAGCCTAAAGGTCTTTGCAATAGAAAAAGTTTGGGAGAACGGATTATAAACACAGATAGGAATGCAAATTCATCATTCCCGGAACTTGGCCTCACAAACACTGCCACTGTTTACCGGTTTCGAAGGTGGACATGACAGCAAGTCATATAGTATGGGTGCTGCTTCAATGCAAATTTGTTCAAATATTTCATCCCCATCACTAAGAATTAGACAAATGTGAGGTCAAGTCAGACATACTCTCAGAGCAGTGCTGAAGCCCTGCCTGTTATCAGAAAAAAAACTTCCTATGCAAATTGCCTGTTCACTTCAGGCACATAATATATAAAGAGACTCACATTGAGAATACACTTACTTAGGAATTTGTGGATTACAAAAAAAAAAACACACACACAAAAAACTGACTGAACTCAAAGTAAAGCATTCATCAAAGTCATGACTGTTTTTATAATAAGAAATATATTCACATAGGGGCCAGTAGAGGGTGATATAGATTATTTTTTCTTCCATTGTTGCTTCTTTCAGTGGATGAGATTCGGGAGCTCTTTCAAGTACACACTAGTGACAGAGAAAGAATACAGATTGGGCAAAAATTCTTTAAAATACAAATTAAGCACCAGAACCCCCCCCCCCCCCCCACACACACACACAGCTGCTGACCACACAGAAACCAACATTTATTTTTGTGTTTCTATTTGCATGTGAGTCACATATTCACACTTTGAGGCATCTACTAAAAATCATGTTGAACCTACAATGCACTCTGCTGCCATTTCCTCTTTAAATGCATTCTAACCCCTAACATTTTAAAATTAAAGCAAAAGTCTGGTCTACTCAACACTCACGTCAAACACCAGCACAATCTTTTTTACATCTTTACACTGTTAAAAAAGGCTTATATTATAAGGAAGCACATAAAAGACTTCTGTGATTTTTTTAAAAAGAAGCTTTCCTATGTCAGATTTCCTGAGTATCTCCCATACTGCAGCAAGGAACGATGAGTTGCTGAAATAGGTGGCAGATAACATTTGGGACAATAACATTACCAGATGCTGTCAGTCTGTAGGAAGTAAATCCAGTCAGTACAGGCCCCAACAAGCTTTGAAATAGCTTTACGTTAATTACAATAATTCTAGCTGATTATGAGGGATCTTTCATCCTGCATGTTTCACTCATTACACCAGTTTAAGAGCTCAATTTAGGAGTAAAATCGGAGACACTCTAGGCAAAAGTTTAGCTGCTAGAGGGCGTTTATTGCCAAGTTCTTTTTTTGGGTTAAGTTTGTGGACTTTTATTTTGTATCACTGATTATTTTGAGAGTCTACAAAGCTAATTGGGCTGTTCCTAGATATTTTTAGCAGCTAGAGTCTTAAGAGTTCCAACTGGTCGCCGCAGATGTCTGCTCATGTCCTTTCTGGAGGTTTCTTCCTGATAAAAAAAAAGAACAAAATAAAGATTTCCTTTTTGCTATGCCGACGTACTTGCTCAGGATGAGGAATTGCTGCGGGCATGCAATTATCTGTTTTAATAGTTTAAAAATGTCACAACAAAGTAATGTCTGGACTGAACTGGACAACAATAGTAGAGGTAATTGTTGATTTCGGGGGATTCTGTCATGTCTTAAAATAGTAAGTTATCATAAAAAATATCGTAAAAAATAAAATAACTGACTTAAAAAGAAACTTTTTACTGTTACTTTGTTTTTTGTTTTTTTGCAGGTTCATGCAACATCTCTATTTCTTATGTCTTTGACAGAGGAAAGTAGGATAACACAAGCGTAATACATATGGATGTTCCTACATACGTACATACATATGGATGTTCATACATATATACATACATACATACATACATACAAGCACTTTTGCTGTTTTTATGAAAGTTTATTACTGTACTCTTAAGTCCTTCAAACAAGAGTCCCTTTATAAGCACAAAGGTTTATTTGGTTTTAACATCATTTCCATGTTATGTTTGCTGCAGAGGACATAAAGGAGCCATATAAACGGGAACATGTCAAGGCCCTATGTGGCTGCGATAATAGTTTTAAACAACTTTTAGATATACAGCATCACATGCAGGGGAAAAATATATTTATTTTGAGTTAAAATACACACTCGTGGTATAGTTTACAATACACTGTTACACTCAGTAAGCCTTGAATAAATAACAAATAAACAGTTTTAGCACACCACCTTGTAAAACCTGTGATAAAAAGGAGTCATTATTTATATACTATATGTTGTAGTCGTTTACTTTGAAGCTTCATTAGAGTGAACTTCATTGAGGCCTGTTTCAGTCAAACAGCCTTATTTATCAATAATGTTCAATTGAAGACTACTATTTTATTTTTCATGAAAATAATACATGAAACTTGAAAAGCGTGGTTTGAATTCGCTTTATAGGTCCACTTCTATCCTCAAATGGCCTCATTTTATCGAGGTGGGGCGAAGTGTTTAAGACCAGTCTGATAAAGTAAAATTTAAAATAAGGGACTTAATTCAGATGTCATATTTACAGTTCACTAATGGATTTCGGATAACCACAGAGTTAAAGATTCCTGAAAGAAAACAATAAACGCAGCTAAGCGGGACTATCCGCCATTAATTAATTATGGCCACCGCCACCTGCGCAGTTTTGTTGCACACTCAAAAATAGGTATTTCCGGTGGAGGTGCTAGATGTCGTCATATCTCTGGTTTCGTTAAACATTTTTGCCTTGTCTCGTTAAAAATGGTGGCTTTCGGTGGGCTTTATCACAAGTTTTGCCGCCTGGAAAAAAGCATATCTTTGAAGCAGCACAGGACGTATGAGAAATGGCGCACTTTAGCCTGTGTCAACAGAAGGGGACGAGAGGTAAGCTAATTACACGCTTCTAATTTTAATTAGGCTTGCATATTGATTAATTTTCCTTAACCATATTTACACTGATCATGAGCTTTCCTAGTGTAACTTTGGCTTTATTAGAAGCTAGAAAGGAGGTGAAATGTGATCGCTTATTTAAGAAACTTATGTTAAATTAAGAGGAGTAATTCTAATATACAGACTTAGAGTTTCTAAGTTAACAAAACTTAAGCAATCAATTGCAAACAAAGAATGCTGCTAATCAAGGTTATTTATTTCATGCAAATCCATATTTTCCATAAAATAGAATAATATAGACAACATGCATTGGTTTCAATGGCAGAACGGATTAATTCGTAGTAATCAAGTAGTCGATTACTTTTAGCAGTTAGGCCTAATTAATCAGCTTAAACAATGTAATATGAAAAACCAAAAAACAATGTAACTCTCTGGGGAAAATGAAACATATAAAAATGCCTCCTATTCCAAAATAAAACTGCAGTGTTTGGTTACTACAAATATGTTTAAATAGAAATATTTAGGTAATTTCAATTAGATATATTTTCACTGGGATTGTTGTTTGTATAGGTTACGATTGTTTGCATGTATGCTGCATTATGCAGACGTTTTATTTAAGTGATATGTTTCCTTAAAAAACACAAAATAGGCTTGTGGAGAAATATAACAATGATGTATGTCAAACTAACAATCAGCTGCATGCAGCAGCTGAAGTGCACTAAAAGCATAGTGAGTCTGCCTGCCAGCCCACATCATAGAGTTTCTCAAGATGTAGGTTGAGAACAGTTTGATCATAGTAACCATACTTCCTCTTCTGTGGCTTGTTGCTATGGCGAGACTTCCCTTCCAGGCAGGAAGTGACAGGAAGACCAAAGTGATGTCTGAGTGTTTATGAGGAGTGTGCATCAAGTTTGGGTGGAGCACTTTGCTATGTCCCTTTGACGGAGAAGACAGGTTTTTGGTGTTTTTTAATCTGGCGTCGCGGCCATAATGGCAAAGAACTGCAATGCTTTAGGGATTCCTGTTACCCACATGGTAAGCGTGTACCACTCGTTTATGTTTTAACAGATTTTTGTAGCTTTTGCCTGTTTCCAGTTCTTTTTGTGTTTCTGCATCGGCCTTTTCAACATTGAATCTATAGATTTCAATCATCTTTGTAAATGATAGCCTCATTTTAGATCAGTTTTGTACTCCTTAATACCAGTGTTAGTCGACATTGAGTGGAGTGCATCAAAATGGTCGATGAACAGTTGTCCCATGTTGGCTTGTGCTGCCTGACTTCACCCCGCTGCAGGACCAGAACCAGAACCAGTCACGCTGTGTGATTATAGTTGGTGGCCGCTGAAGAAAGGCCGGTCTTTATCAGCCAGAAGCAGAAAGCGAGCCATGTATGTGATCCAATCTGTCCTGTGTAGGCAGAGTTGGCTTGAATTCACTCACCGTTTCCTGAAATTGCTCAGCTCTTTAATGTCTTTTTGTAGATGTCTTCTAATGAAGCAGAGATGTCTTGGATAAACGGTCTAAAATAGCTGCTTTTCTGCTGCTTTGAATTCAACTTGAGATGATTTCCCTCATAATTTTATGACTCCCTCTAACATTTGGATGTCTGTTTCCC
The DNA here is from genome assembly GCA_028564705.1 of Apricaphanius iberus. Lineage (NCBI taxonomy): Eukaryota > Metazoa > Chordata > Actinopteri > Cyprinodontiformes > Aphaniidae > Apricaphanius > Apricaphanius iberus. The sequence goes on from JAPXFQ010002076.1 coordinate 1,138,386, forward strand.
CCTAAATTACAGAAACAATGCGCACAAGCCAAACAATGCCCCCTTATTTGAATTGATTTAATGAAGTTTATTTGACTTCTCTTGTTGACTTCCTGCTGCCCCAAATTATGCACACTATCAGTGTTGTTTTTCAGGTCATAGTCAGAAAAACAGAGCAGAAAAAAAGAAATGGGGAAGTTGAAGAGTGCGGTTGCAGCAAAAGTCAGGACGTTACTGTTAAAAATGCCCTTTAAAGCACTTTTCAATTGTCCAGAAACATTGTATTTTACTGTACTCACAAGTTGAGCATTGAGACAAAAAAAAGTTATTGTCAGATTTTAAAGTAAGTATTAACCCTTTGTTTTTGTGCACCTTATTTATTTCATGTCACGTTTTTTCAGTGGGTTATGATTAGAAAGCTTGACAAAAGCGTGAGTTTTTTTAGGAGACTAAATTATAAAGTTATAAAATTATAAAGTATAAAGAGTTGCTCTTTGTTTTGTAGGAATTTAAAAACAAGTGAAGATGCAGTTAAACGGCAATAGAATTGTAATTTCAGAGATTCTTCCCAAAGCTAGTTAAATTCTTTACCGAATCGAGACAAAAACATTGCTCTAAAAACTTAAAATAACCATGTTGTAACCAGTTTAACTTCACATGAAATGAGGCTGCTGAGTTACAGTTACACTGAAATGTACATTGATGTTTGGTTTCTGCACAGTTTAAGTCGCAATGCAAATATAAAAAGCCAATTGAATATATAACTCTGTTAAAATGTCTTCATAAGGAAAACGAACTCTGGACACTTTGTGGTACAACTGTTCAATTCCTAACACCCAATATACAATTAGCAAATCACTGCAACAACTCAACAAAATATGGTGGAGATTAATTTAGTTGAACTTCAAGTTTAAAGCAAGAAGCACCTTGTTGATATGAGATGAACATTTGCCTTTGTAGCTCACAATACAATTAGAACCAAAGTATATTGCATACCACCTCCGAAAATACAACATGTCAAACCCTGAAGCAGAAACTCTGGTCAGCCTGAAATGGGAAAATGGCTGGAAAAGGCTCACAAAAGCTAAATGAACATATTTTAGCTTCAACATTCAGATAATGGGGTCAGAGTTGGAGATGATTTTTTTTTACCAAAGGCTTTCAGAGTTTGTTGGCCCCCATGTACAACCCTTCATGACCACAGTGTACTCATCTCACCTCCTGGTAATGCACAATGTCACAAAAACTCTAATGATCTCAAACTGGTGTGGAATCTGTAGAATCTGTATGATTCTATCATTTCAACACCACCAGAATCTAAGTGATTCCTCTTAGTCTTGGTTTTCAGAAGAAATGAAAGGTGTGCAACCCAGTTAGTAAGACCAGCAATGTTATATGGTTTAGAGACAGTCCCAATGAGGTAAAAAAACAGAAAGCAGAACTATAGGTTGCAGAACTCAATATTCTCTTTGGGAGTGGCAAGGATGGATAGGGTTGAGATTGAGTACATCAGAGGGACAACTCATGTTAGATGTTTCGCAGATAAAGTCAGATAGGCCAGATTGGGATGGCTTGGACATAAGGAGAAGAGAGACAACTATTATAACAGTAGAAGGATGCTGATGATGGAGCCACTAAACAGGAGCCAGAGAGTAAAACCAAAAAGGAGATTTATGGATGTGGTGAAAGGGGACATGAAGTTAGTTGGTGTGAGGGTAGAGGATGCAGAGGATAGGACTAAATGGAGACGGATGATTCGCTGTGGCGACCCCTGAAGGGAAAAGCCGATACAAAAAGAAGATTCCTAAGTGTCATGGTGAATCCACGAAGAATTGATGCATTGCTAAATGTCTGATACTACCAAGATGTGTCTAACAAAGTAGTTGCTTGTTGTAAATCTAAGAAAAAATAAATAGACAAAAGATGTGTACAACAGTTCTTGGTTCCTTGATTAACGCTGCAGTCATTAACTTTATTAAATTTCTGCACTTTGAGCCGTTTAGATTAGGATGACGATAAAGGAACTGAGCGTGAGATAACACCTATGGTAATTATGCATGTGTATTTATATAGTAACTCATCAACCTTCATAGTCTGTGGGTAGCTTTTTTTCTTCTAAATTGATGTCCTGCACAGACGAGAAGACACCGCAACATTCACACCTCTGACTAATTTTAATTTTTCAGCCCGCATGTGTGTAAATTGTGGAAGGAAACAGAGCCCAACTTAAGGAAAACTGGACTGTAGAACATTTAAACTCCTCAAATTCACATAATTTATATTAAAATATACAATTTTACATATATCTAAAGTAAGTCAAAGCTACATCTTTGTGCTGTCTTGGCTTTAAAGGTTTCATAAAACACAGTTGCCTGTGAGCTACTTTGAAAAAACTTTTGCAATATGTGAATTTTTGTGTGTATGCTCTGAAAGCTGAATGAGAGCTCTTGTCATCAGTGTTGCAACCACTTCCTGTGAAAACTGTCCTAGCTGATTGCGCTGCCTTGACAGAACATGCAAAAACTAAAAAAGAAAACACGCTAAAAACATGCAGCTCTGAACATTACCCCTCCGAAATGTGTCTATTGTATGTGGTTGCACTTTATAGCAGTTAGTGAGATGTGGATTTTTTTTTCTAAACATTGTTAGACTTTGTCCTGCATTTAGACAATTAGTGTAATACAAATCAATCACAAAGAATTATTTAGTTTCAGAAATTGTTCTGAAACGGACGGTAAGTTCAGGACCAGTCAGTTTACAGTAATGAATTCTTTCATACATTTTGTCAAAGTCTCCTGATTTACTTCTCCTTTGTTCTCAGAGTCAGGCAGTGTCAGATGGAGGTAAGCATGAAAAGAGCCAACTTTTTACATATCTCGACATGTTTCAGCATGCAAAGATCTGATTAGGGCTCGAACTCTGGGTTTCTTTTTAGCGCTGATGAAGTGGGTGTGTTTGCGATTGTGTTTTAGAGCTGAATATGTCTGCGCGGGACTGTGGAGGCAGCAGCTCCAGCCTTCCAGGGACCCCAGGAGGGGACGTCAACCACGCCAACAGTGTGCTGAGCTGGGCTGTCTCCTTTGAGAAGCTGTTGGAAGACCCCCATGGGGTTGGTTACTTTACGGTGAGACGGACTCGGTACTATTTGGATAACAACATTTTAGCTGTTTGTTTACTGGTGTGTTATGAACATACTTTCACTAAGCAAAGCGTGTTTATTCATGCTTCTCTACAGGCCTTTTTAAAGTCAGAAGTGAGTGCAGAGAACATTTTATTCTGGCAAGAATGTGAAAAGTTCAGGAAGATTCCAGCCACATCTTTGGACCAGGTATTTTGTCACATTTTAATAATTTAGATCTGATTCATATGGATGTGGTTTGCAGTCATCTCATGAAATTGCTGTGTTGAAGCAGAGTCTTTACAGGAATATAGAAGATTCAATATATAATACTGTGAATAGTAGTCAGTTTTTTTGAAAGTAGTTATTCAGGCTTATAATGGATTAATCAACTAAAACCAGCTCCCAAGGAGAAGTAGATTTGATGAATTAACTAGTAAACAAAATCCCAACATTGAAAGTTTCTTTTGTGGAAGCTCAAGCCTGTGACTTTCATTGTTACTGCTTGGTGGTTGATTTTTAAATTGAATACAGGAAGGACCTTTAGCTCTGTCAAAAGTATTTATAGGTCTTAAACTCTTTCTACGTTTCTCAGTTGACAACCACAAATAATTTTTTTAATTACGATTGGTATGATGGGCTCATTTAAAGTAATGTGTTGTATAATATTGTGAAGCAAAAATTATAGATGGTTTTATATACATAATCAGAGTATTTGTTATATTCAGTCCCCTTATGTGAATGCCTTCCATCATCCCCTTTCACTGTACTTACAGCTGCAAGTCCTTCTCTACAAGCTTTTCTCATCCAGAGGCCAATCTAATTTCCCATCTTCTTTTGCAAAATAATGGTCATAATTTGACTTTTTTCCAGAGAGTCTGTAAACATATATTTTTTTTAAAGTGGAACATAGTACATCATTTATGTCTACACCTCGACCATACCTTTCTGGTCCTTGAGCTTGCTTCAATCTAAACCGTTCCATTGTTTCTCTGGCTGTATGTTTAGGGGACAAGTTGTCCTTCATTAAGCTCCACCCATCTACTCGTCCAATCTGTCCGGTTTCCTTGTCTGTTCTAAAGTAAAGCATCCCTACAGTATGATCGCGCCATCACCATAAGATGAGACAGAAATGTATCTTTTAGTCTCAATCAACTGTACAGCCTTCTTTAACATCTTTACTGTGTCCTGTATATGGCTTTTGGAAAAAGTTGAACAGAACTTATGAAAAATATTTATACTTCTCCACAGCCAGATCCCTGACCTGGTGTGTCCCCTAACCTTCATAACGCATAAAAAAACTCTGAGACGTTGCCAGAACAGCTGTATTTATACTGAGATTACATTATGCACAGCTGCACTGTTTAGGGATTAGGCTGACTTCTGAAGGCAAATGGTTAGACTGGCAGATATTCAGATGTATCAAAGTAAAGACTTTCCTCCAATTCTTTAACTGAGATTTTTATTTGTTAAATCTGTGAAAAAGATGTTTAGTTTTCCTTGCACTTCACAATTATAAACTACTGTGAGATGCTGTTTTTGTGGTCCCTACTGATTCATTTTAATATAACTTCTCTTTTTAGTTGAAAGCAGCGGCTCGCTCAATCTATAACACCTACGTATCTGACAGCGCTCCCTACTGTGTGAACATCGACGACTCCGCCAAAACGGAGGAGAAGGATCTGGAGCAGCCCACCCCAGACATGTTTAACAAAGCTCAGGCCCAGGTTTGCAGAGAGTTTACTCTCCCATATAATCAGCGGTGACGTTATTGTTAATTTTGAGCTCAGTTCTCCTGCTTTTCTTGTTTCAGATTTTTAAATTGATGAAGATGGACAGCTACCGGCGCTTTGTGCACTCTCCTCTCTACCAGCGTTGCACCTTGGCAAGTGTAGAAGGCAAACCTCTACCTCCGCTTTCGACAGAGCCCGTTCGCATGGGGTCGTGGGACAGCATGGTGAACAGGAGCCCCTCAAGTGACAAAAAGGTGGATAAAATAAAGGACAAGGCCAAAGAAGCATGTCATTCCTTTTGAAACCTTGATTTATCATAGTAAATCTGTTAAACAGAACAAGAAGTCCGACTTTAACAGCCTACCAGGTGGTATAAGTGCCTCTGAGAAACAGCGACAGAAAAGAGGATCCTGGGGAGGTAGCGGTTGTCAGATGTCAAATCTTTTTTATTTTAAAGTTGTATCTTGAGTTTCTTTCATTTTTGTGTTTAATCATAGATGCATCAAATGGCCAAGGCTCAGGTCCTCTGAAGCAGTCAAACAGCAGTGTGGAGCTTGGCTCCCTCTACAGACAGGTGGAGGTCAGTACATTTGGGACAAACATTCTGGGACTACTTTAGACAATATAAATGATCAGTTATGTAAGGGTATTATTAAAAGGACACAAAATAACACATCTTGAAGATGGCAGATCAGTCTTAATAGTCACCAGACCGTCTCTTTGCTTTCTGTTTGTTGTATAGAATGGCCGGCCGAGTTCCAACTCCCGTGATCAGGGTGCTGGCATCGGGGTCCGTATGGGGGTGGAGGGGGGTTACTGCTGTGTCTACCTGCCTGATCGGAGTGCCTCTTTGGTCCCTACACGTAATGGTCAACCCATCAAGGACATGCTGGCCAGCCTATGTGAGAAAAGGGGTTTCCCATTAAAAGATGTTATAATTTACCTCCAAGGCAAGGACAAGGTGAGAATTTCTACTCTCTGCTGCACCTCCTGCTGTTTTTAAATAAGACAGCCACATGCTGTGCCACTCTTTAACCATGTTTGGTAAGCATTTGTTGAGATGAATAACCTCTTCCTGTTCTAACATCCTGTGTCATCTCTTCCTTTCACTCCCAAAACATTTTGATCAGATTGACACTGTTGTCTCCAAATAAAATCACTGTAATTTTTTCCCATCTGATGCACTCTTTCGCAGCCCTTATCGCTTGACCAGGACTGCTCCGTGCTGAGAGATCAGCAAGTCTCTCTTGAGCTCAGGGTGACGTTTGCGTGAGTCATCTTAGTCACTTCCTTTTTTTTTTTTTTTTTTTTTTTTTTGTCCTCCTGTTTTAGTCATCATTAGCAGATTTTCACAACCACATCACCACCAGAAACTTGTCAGTTCTAACCATAATTGGGTAAAATACTGATTCAAGTATTAGACATATCCGCTGCCTTCTATTCAAGATTGCCCAAGTTGCATCAAATGTTTGATTAATGTAAAACAATCTATAGGTGTTAACTTTCTTTGTCTATCAGCATTGTTTTCAAAATTGTGTGTGGGTTATATTTGTCACAGGTTGGAGAACACATTTACTGGTAAGACTGTAGGCATCATGGTAAAGTCCAGCAAAACACTGCAGGATGCCCTCTCTGTGGTGCTGCAGAAGCATCACCTTAAGCCCCAAGAAGCCACAGTCACTATGGTGAGTGGGTGTTTGGTCAAAGTAAGACTTTAGTGTGTAATCAGTCTTTATTATTAAAGAAATACCACTTATGTGCAAGTAGAAATGCACAATGTTTCTAGTGCAGTTGTCAGAACAAAAGGTACAGCAATGAACATTGAACATATACGAATAAAGTTAAATACCAAGGTAATTCAGCGTACAGAAAACAATTCATTTTCCGGAATTCACTCAGAGAAATACCTTAGCTTCAAAAAACAAACATTTTTTTAAGTCAATAAATTCTCTAAATGTGCTGGGTTATTTATTAAACTGGGGGTGACCTCCCTCTGGAGGCTCTCTTAACTTTTTATCATTTTTTCCCCCTCATATCTTACTGCTATATTATCTGGTGTAATGCTTATCCTAGTTACCTGGAAAAATGTATTACTCTGTAGAAGAAAGTCATAAGTGGTACATATAAATAACTTGGGAAATCTACAAGACCCCATCTGATCAGCTTTTTTATTGCAATAAGCTTTTGAAACCTATAGAATACAACACCTGTCAAAATGCAGTTTCATGTATCAGATAGCACATCACCTACATCTGAAATGTTATATTCTGATTACAATCACTTCTTTAACTCAATCACAGAACTAGAAATAGAGATAACCCACTGCCTCAAATGCACTAGGTTTAGTGTGGCATGCAAGGGTCCACAGATTTTGAATAATATTGACACATACCTACAGACGTCAGCATCATTTAATCAAAGAGTACCTCAAAAATAAGCTACTACAAAATTATATATATACTTCTCCCCATAGTGCCGCTAGTCTTAAACGTTCCTGAGCCAATTGCTTTCTTTTATTTGTTCACAAGTTGCGAGTAATGGGTATGAGTGTGGTATGAATGATGCAATGGTAAATATTTGTATTATTTCTCAGTTATCTTTTTTTTTATTTTATTAAAGTTGACATATGTAGTTTTGAGTGCCCCTGTTTATAAGCCTAGGATAGCTTCTGTGGAGACCTGTTCACAGACGGTTATAAATTCACTCGTATCTTTTTTGAATGATTTTTCTCCGTGAATGAATGAATAAATAAATAAATGCCAATCTGGCTTGACTGCAATATTTAGATGTATGCAATATTTCAATTGACACCCTATATGTTGCACCACAGTTGAGGTTGTTGTTATTACCTTTTTTACAAAGCTGTGACTGGCTGTGTGTCAGAATAAGTTGAATAGAACTTCTTTCTTTTTTCCTGTTTTTTACAGGTTGGAAGTGATGAGCCTGTGAACATGAACTGCTCGGTGTACAGACTAGCTAATAAGAAGCTGCGATTGGAAAGAGCCAAAGGTTAACATGCTTGACTGTACTTTTAGAAAATTCATTTGTTTTACTTAATATTATCTGATTATAAAAGTTTGAACAATACATTAATCAGCTCCCTCAAAAGAATCAAATGCAGAAGGAGAACAAGCCTGTGTAGTTGAGTATGCTCGTTTCAAAGTGAAAATTAATGCGATTAATAGTCTGATATCTATCAGATGTTGATGGAATATGTATGGTATGTCTTTTTATGTGCTTTCTTCTTGCATGAGATGTTACATTTTTTTTCCTCTCGTGGCTCACATAAAGTGTGTATTTTATGGCTCTTGCTACCTGAATATAGTGGGGAGGAGTAATTTACTGTCCCTCTTAACCGTCCTGGTTTCTTTATATCCCTTCCCATTCTTTTTTTTTTTCTTGTCTTATTCGTGGGTTTGTAGTGTCACAGTGAATTTGGTTTGTTTAACGCTGTGTCATTTTCAGTTTACTCATCTCATTTCCCAGCTTCACTTCAGAGCCGTAGTCTGTGCCTCACCTCTTTTTCCTGCGTTCAGGGGGAGAAAAGAGATTTTATAGTAAAGTAATGTTACATATTCTTTTTCTTTTTTTCTTTCTAAAACAGGTAAAGATCAGATAATTCCCAGAGGGGTGGGAGGTACTCCTAACACACAGGTGAGATACCATTTATGTAATCCTTACCATTTTATCAATGCTTTAAGACATCTTTAAAGGTTTTAATCCTCACTATTGTTAATAAAAGGTTGGGGACCCAAAATATCTGAGAGATTGATCGTGCTTTAAATGTTTTTTTTGTATTGTTTTTTTGAAATAAGGTTTATTCTAGTGTTAGTACAGGTTAAAATCATACAGTATGTTTTCTAAAAGCTGTTTCCTTTAAACAATGTCATTGGAAGGGAACCAAACTAACTCCAGACCCATCATCCACCACGATGTGTCTGGCTACCCTGAAGGTAGTATTTTGGTATAAAAAAACAGGAAAATCCATAAAATTGAAACTAAACAGTGCCGTATTAAACGAAATCTAAAATTCATCACTAGTCCAAAGAATCTGCTGATCACCACCAAAGCTTTTAAATTAGCATTATTAAACATCTGGTCTTTGTCAGGGAAGTAATTTCTAATTAATGACTTAATCACTGAGGGCAATCTGTATGCTCTATTTCTATCGGTAACCTGGTTAGACAATAATAATGAATCATTAGTATTGACAGAGTCTGCTCTGTCAAATTACAATTTTCTAAGTGGAAACGGAGGTAGGCGAAAGGTAGCCACACTTTTTCATTTCAATTCATTTTATTTATATAGCGCAAATTCACAACAGATATCATCTCAATGCACTTTACAAGAAAATAAATTTCATTTAATTATTCAAACATTCCAGTTAAAAGATTTCTATGTAAGGAATCTCAGCAGATTGCATCAAGTCATTGACGCAAGGTTGTGCCTGCAATATAATGCAACGGCCTTTACAAAAGGTATTTCTGAGCACAATTGACTCTTGAGTATCTAGCTCTCCTAATAAAGGACCCTAACAAAGCATTATTTTTAACTTTATACAAACCACCAAAACTTAACACTAACTTTTTTTAATTATTTCAGCAACCTTTTCTCAATAATATGTTTTGAATATGATCAGTTCTGTTGCTCTTTCTGTGTCTCTCCTGCCTTTTCCAAACCCCAGACGGTCTCGGCAGATGACTGCTTATGATGAGCCTGGTTCTGCTGGAGGTTTCTTTCTGTTAAAAGGGAGTTTTTCCTCTCCACTGTCGCTTCATGCCTGCTCAGTGTGAGGGATTGCTGATAATTCACAACACAATCTTCTGTGGTTCTCTAATTCCTAAATTAAACATTTTATTGTAATAACTCTTCTTGTAAAGTGCCTTGAGATGACATCTGTTGTGAAATGGCGCTATATAAATAAACTAAATTGAATTGAATCAGTTAATATTTTTTGAATATTTCAACAGCCTGACAATCCCAAAGATAGACGAGCAAAAATATTACGTGATACTCTTTATAATTTCAGGCTGACCAGAGCGTGTCAAACAACCATCGCACGCTCTGGATTTGATCATCAGCAAAGCTTTAAATATTTTCAACATCTTGGTAATTGATATCATATTATCTGACCATCTCTGTGTTTTGTTTAAAACTACCATCTCTGCTAAACTATATAGCCACAGTGAGATCACAGTAAAAAGGCATTTATTTGAAGACATTTCAGCTGAAATGAATTAAAACGAATTTACTCTCCCATCTCACCCAAATCCCCCTCATTCTCCTATACAAACTAATTAAACAAGCTAATAGACAACTTTCTCTCTAAAGTTTCAGACATCACTAATAGCGTGGCTCTAACTAAAATTGAAGTAGTCTTGGGTAGAAAGAAGTCTCCATGGATTAGCGATCAACTGGTATGCAGTCGAAACGGGGAGTGTCATCAAGAGAGAATGGTAGAAAGCTTACCTCGGGGTTCACTGTAGGAACCTTTTTATCTTCAGGATGATTTGACCAGACCTTCCCGATATGTGCGCGTCTCCACTTCACCGGGTCAGGCCGACGGGGCTGTTTTCGGGGCCATTTCTGGAACCAATGGAGTACCTGTATGGGAGAATGTGCTCGGCATGGCCTGATGAAGTCGCTCAGAGGGAGCTGTGTTTGAGTCCAGCTGATTGGTTGTAATTCAGAGGGAAATGAACTGCTTTTTATAATGAGAAGAGTTGCTGGCAAAGCATTTTAACAGCAGCAAACAGAAATGCAGCGGTAAGCACTGCTATGTCAATTCTTGTTACTACTTCTGCTCTGGGTGCCATTTTTCACTGATCAGTGACGCTACTCACTGCTGAATCAGTGCTGATATGTGGGTGTATAGCTGATTCTTTAAAGGGGAAACATGGTGGCTGAGAGGAGCAGGCCAATAGATTATACTCCATGCTCACCAGAGCACAGAAACCCCTTCGACATAGTATTCAATGACCCCTGCATAAACAGACTGTGGCAGAACCAAAGTGCTGGTACTTTTGAAGTTCAGTATTTCACACTTGATCATGATATTGAAATGACTGGAGAGCTGAGTCGGACTCTCTGGTACAGTTTTTGGCTGGTTGGAGTCTTATCTAAAGAACAAGAATATATGTGTGTTAATAGGCAATTTTTCACATGTGGGGGTCCAACCTGGCTCCATCCTGGGCCCCCTCATATTTAATATCTAAATGGTGCCACTTGTCTAGGTTATAACAACCAACAAGATTATTTTATAGAACTATGCAGATGAGTCAGCTTTACATTACAATGTCACCAGGTAACTATGATCCCATCCAAACCCCAAGTGCATGCATTGAGCAAAGCAATAGAAGGATATGCCATCATTTTCTCCAGCTGAATAGAAAAAAACCCCAAAGTAATTGTCTTCGGACCTAAACAGGAACCATCGAGAGTCAGCACACAGCTTCAGGCCCAAAATCAAGAGCACATTAACCCAGTTTAAAGTCATACTGTCTCTCTGTTGCTGAGACAATAGACTTCAAAATACTCCTACTAGTTTATAAATCACTTAACGGTGTAGCATCAAAGTATGTTTAAGATCTGTTGTCACTATACCAAGCCTCTCAGCTTTTAGTTTTTATGCTCCCCTTATCTGGACCAAACTTCCAGACGACTGCAAAGCTGCTGAAACGGTTCCTTTTTAAATCGAAGCTAAAAACACATCTGTTTAAAATTGTCTTTGAGCAAGTGATTGATAATAGCTGAAAGGTCATAGTTTTTGTCTCTAACGTTATATTGTATGCTTTTATTCTCCCCAAATCATGTAAAGCACCTTAAAGTGTTCTGTATAAATAAATAAGCCTTACCTTAATTGTAAAGGACAAGCAAATCTGTTGTACTTGGGTGACATGTTTGCTTGTATTTCCCATATTTAAAAGTGGGATGGAGGAAACCCTAACAAGTCATAGAAAGCCAATTAAGAGTCCCTTGATCAACTGAATGTGAAGTTTTAACAAAGAAAATGCCTCAAATTAATTTATGTTGACTGAATTAAAGTGGCATTACATTTGGCTTTCTTATAAACTACTGTAGTATGTCGTAATTTGTGAGTGACAAAAGAAGAACTGTGTGACATATAGACTTTAGGACCTTTTTTATTGAGTGTCCTATGGTTGATTTGTAGGCAGTTTCTTAAAAGGTGTTTGACGTGAGTGAACTGTGATATAATCTGCTTATCGAAACAAACCATTATGGTCTGGTGGGCATGGAATACCAAAATGTTAAAAAAAAATAACCAAAAAACTTATATGTCAACATGAATAAATGAGAAACAAATATAAAATGTAATCAGAGGGTTGCTCTGTATCGGTGTATGAACGTTTGTGTGTTTGAGTGTGAATGTGGCTCTAGTGTAAAGTGCTTCGAGTGGTCAGTATGACTAGAGAAGGCTTTATAAGATCAGCCCATTTACTGTCTAATGTGACAATGAAATTGTGAAAAAAAAAAACGGAATCAGGCAACACTCATAAAGCGACTAGTTCGACGCATATACACAGAAGATACATTTTTATGGTGAAGCTCTCAAAGCTCGTAGGCGGGCCTTTCTCTGCTGGATGTTTTAAACACTCGCGGATTGTGGTTGGCTTGGCAGCATTGACGTCGGGCAACGTCACTACAGTGAGTCGCTCTGATTGGTTGCCATGCTGCGTGAAGAGCGTTAGGACCGTCAAAAGTTCCCCTGTCAGTGGGATGGATCCTTCAGCGTTGCTAGCGTTGTGAGCTTTGAAGCTTGAAACAGGACAAGCTTGCTACTAGAATAAAGTCATAATGTAACCCCGGTGACTCAATGGGGCTGTGGTTGACTCTTTGATAGGCTAACTTGAAGTCATAGTATTTGCAGGCATATTTTTGACAAGAAAAAAGCATATGCTTTGAAATGAAAATTGGGTATTTATGAAGTCATCTTTGAAAAACAGCGTATAAACCTAAACTGCAAAATACGGGAGTGTATTGCATTCACTTGAGAAAAGAAATAAAAAAACTCAGTTTTGCTGATTTAATGAGATAAACTTTGGGAGCAGAAAGTCCAACGGTCCAGTACACCTGAACAATCACAAATTTGTGTAAAACTGAATTAAGCTCAACAAACGGGACAGAGTTTGCAGCTCGGAATAATATTAAAAATTATATTTTATACCAATGAGCTAAGACTTATGTATTTTTTTTTTCTCACAATATCATTGTCTCATATGTTATTCATTCATGTAGCTAATTAATAAGGTTCTATTTAATTAATCTTGAGCATTTTGGTGTTCAATAGGTGGGGGTCAAACGAAACAAACTTGAATAACATTTTGAGGAAGCTCTAAGTTTTCTACCATTCACATCTTATTCAAGATGTTCAAATGTCCTTGTTTACATTTTTGGAATCATACCAGGAAACATGTAAATGACAAGCTCATGTCTTCATCATTGAACAAAATTTTCTGTATGCAAAAGTTGCATAATTTTTTTAAATGTTATTTTTTACCCAGGCAGGAGCAGTGAGTGCATCTCTGGAGCCTCGATCATCGATGCAGACGGAGAGAGTCCGGACACAGCATAGACCCAGTAAGAACCGCGACATGGATGGTAGGGCATTTAAGAGTATCCGGTGTAGCTAGGTATTTCACCACATGCCGTTAAATAATTGAGCCCTTGAAACCCAGTATCACTGGAGGTCATTGACGGCAAAGATGAAATGTTACACGAGCAATTTATACAATCTTTATTACATCTGTGTGCCAAGATCAGGTCATGTTGAGGTCCAACATAAAAACGATGAGTGTATTAAAAAAGTACTCATGCTTATTACAACCAAAAGAAAGAAACCTCCTCTAGCAATACAAGTTGTTGTTGCATTTCAAAACTTCTGCAGCTGTAATTAAAGGGAAATTTAAAGAGTTACTCACCCCCTTCCAGAGTCTTCCTTAACTACATTTCCAGTTTGAAAAATTTGACAAAATGAGGTGTTGCCTGGTGGACCGAGGGACAAATGCGTGAAAGCTGGGCAGCATCAACACTTGCTATTGCAACTCGTTATGGAGGTGTGGCCGAGACTGGGCTTGTGTTATACTCCACAGGATGGCTGTCGTCAGCTACAGAGTTTGAGTCAGTAGCAAAGTTTTAAACTGATGAGGGCACTCCACTGATAGTTTCTGATAGAAAATGAATATCTTTACTTAAATACCCAATGTCATGACGAGACATGTGGAGAGCCCTATTAGACACTCTCTCCCAATTCAATTTACCATGGACTAATTGTGTTGGTTTATCCCCTAAACTCCAAATAAAATGCATTTGGATAGAAATGTACCATATATATCTTAGTATTTGATTATTTTGAATAATATTGCAAAACACTGTCTGATGAAAAACCTGGAAAATTAACATGATTGTCTTGATTTGCATCAGGGTTTCTGGACATGCTGTCGAAAGCTCAGTGCAGCAGGGTAGAAGACCAGAGAGGCCTTCTGACCAAAGAACAGCTAGAGATCCCTTCATTCCTGCAGGTTTCTTCAGACCAGGGACATAATACAGACGACCCCAGAGCCACCAGCTCTTCCACTACTGACCCAAAAACAGAGTCGAGAGACAACACATTACCTTCTGCTCCAGCCAAGAAATCAGGGGAAAGTTCTGACGCTCCTAAATCGGAGTCTAAAGACTTTAGGGAAACAACAGTTTGATACAAAGCTATGTGGAAAGACAAAGTATTGAAATCCATTGAATATCTAACATATATGGGACCTGAATTATGTAAAAAGATAGTTGTTCCAGATGCACTTTTGTAAGGAATAAGCTCATAGTCAGCAGTATTTTCTTTAGCCTCAGCCCTTATGCAGACCTACCTTCAAAAGGTCATTTGATTAAGGGGAAATTATTATGGCAGACATGTATTGTGTATTTTTTTAAAAACACTACATATCCTAATTGGAGAATGTTTGCTATGAATTTATACTTAACTCATAAATGTATGAGATGTTTGACCTTAAAATTGCACCCTGAAACATGATGTTGCTGTACCTATTAATTTACCCCCACAACTTCTCGTGCTTTAAATGCTAACTGAAGTGTGTCTTTGCTGAGGAAACATGGAGTGTCCGAAGTAGCTCTTTAAAAGTGCTTTGCATGATTGTTTTTGTTGTTGTTGTTACTAAATATTTTATGAAGATTTAGCTTTTATTACTTGAAATTTGTATACATGTGCACTTGTTTATTTTTAATGCTTGTTTGCATGGTTTGCTGTGATGGCACTTTGTGAAGCCCTGATTATGCCCCCATTTCCTGCCACCTCCAACTGCATCTCCAGGTCCAGATTTTTGATCAGTAAAGTATTATTAGGGCATCTGATTCAGTGTTGTTACACCGGAAAACATTCGGCCAACTGCATCTGAACAATCAACCCATCTAAACATAAATTAACAGAACCAAATTCTAACTGAATGAGTCTGAATTGAGTTTTTAACCTTCATTGAGGATTCATTCATTTTTGATAAATCAGAGGTTGATTTCTGTCTGAAATAAATGGTTTATGATTTGGTATAAATTATACATTCAGTGCAAGACTACTCAGTAACTGGATGAGTCATGCTGAACAAAGTTCTCTAACTGAATACCTGTCTACTCTTTTATATTTCTTATTTTTTTTTTTTTGGGGGGGGGTTATCTGATAAGGGAAAGCTTCCTCTTAGAACCTTTCTTATAACTTTATTATTGCCCGGTGATGATGATCTTTACAGATTTAAGATTGGATCCTTGGATAAGTTTGTAACCTATGAACTGCTTGAAATCTCTCAAGACTGGTTGCTGGAAGGGGATTTGCAGGCATTATAGGCATGATTAGTTACAAAACCTTTTAGATGACTCATGGATGATCTCATACTCCCGAATGACGTCAGCAGCCTATACATTTCATAGTATCTAGCAGCACATGGTTTGGAATGCCTCCCACCTGCCTTGCTCATTCTATCATGTGTAATTTTCATGGATGTAATTGGGAATTAGAGAATGAACGGCACAGCATTGGTGTGCAAAGTTTTCAGACAGAGCTGTGGCTACCACACCTGGCATTTGTGTGTTTCTGTGTTTGTACGTCTCCAGTCGTGCGTGAGTGCTGCGTCGGCGGAGCTATGAATGGGCAGAGAAGGGTGTTCTCTCACACACACACCGTCATAGCTCTGGGATGCAGAGTGCCATCTACTCTACTGCACGTCTGCGGTGCTGCTGAGAGGAAACGACAAAGAAAGTGGGAGAAAAGGAGGTGGGTGTTTTGAGTTTATCCCCAGGATTCTTTTTTATTCCTACCTTGATTTTTAGAGATTGCTTATACAGAGTATGTATGTTTGTCCTTGTCACGCCCCTCCTTCACCCTCCATCCTTGTCTGTCACACAGTGCATAACTAAGCTTGATGAAATGCATTAGTCCTGTCCAATGATAAACATCCTTGGGGTTTATTATGGTATTTCTTATGTGGTGTTAATTGCTTCACTTGGATTTTTCTTCTGTTTATTTGAAGGAATTCAAAACTATAAATTCTTAAAAGTATTAATGATGCATGCAGAAGTGTTTTAAAAGAAAAAAAATATATTGAATTGATGGATAGGTTGAAATATGTCTGCACTTGGTGACGAATGACTTCCTCTGATTAAAATCATTGCACTTTCTTGTTATCAGGTGAGAGACATGCTGCTCAGTGGTTAGTTGAACAGAGAGCTGATGTGCTGGGTGACTGCTGACTAAATTTATTCTGTTAGAGGGGCAGGCTGTTGAGTTTTACACCTGAATGTAAGAAAGCAGATGGCTCTTTATCAATTTATATCTACTCATTACTTTGAAACTTACTGCCAACATTCTAACCTTGGAGCTTGATCGTGTGGGTACTTGTGTGTTGTAATAATGTCAGGCGCTCTTTACTTTGGATCATTTCTTCTAAAGCTAGTCTTTGATAAATAACAGGAAATCTGACTGACTGAGCATAAAGAAGGTTTGTCCTTGTAATGAGTTAGGAGACCCTTTATTCTAAGGTGGAAAATGAAACAAAAAATATATATGGCAAACATAACACCCTAGACTACCTACGACTATAGAAAGATAATCATGCATCAGCCAATCTCAACCAATTCTTTTCATTTTCTGAATCTCGGCTGGGGAGTTAATTACTGTTGACCCTAATCTTAGGAATAGGACAATGTCTCTGGAACTGCTTAGGTTTTGATTTACATTTGAAGCTAAGAGTATTTTATTAAGATTCTTATAGCTTCTGCTTTTTTTAGGTTTGTCTTCCTCTGTCTCTGTAGATAAAGTAGGAGGAAAATGTGCTTAAGACTTCAGTTTTCTTTCACATGGTGTCTGAATTTTTTTTTAATACCTCTTAAACCTTTTCAAATGCTACATGTTAGAAACATTAACATCAATGTGATTTATAAGGATTGTATGTGATTAAAAAACTCAAAGTATTGCATGTTTTTTAAGTGGGAAAGAAGATGAATTTCTCAATTTAACAAAAAACAAGATCTGGTAGGTTTTTACTAATATTCTGAGAGAGGATCCTTGTAGAAACACTGGTTAAAACAATATCAGCTACATGCCTTTTGTAGTAGACAGATATTTGTTCCATTATTTTTTGGAGTGTTTTTTTTTATTGAACACACATTTTTAAATGTGGATTCTCTATTGGATTTAGTTCTAAACTTTGACTAGGCCATTCTAACACTTTGAAGCTTTTTGATTATTTCATTGCCCCTGCCGTCTTCCCTTCTTATACATCTCTGCTCAATAGCATCCCCATAGCATGATACAGCCACCACCATCTTTACCCAATGGGAATGGTGTGCTCAAGGTTATGTGCAGTAGTTTTCCAACACAAAGTTTAGCATGTTTTATTTTCATCTGATCAGAATTTCTTGTTTGCTGTTCCCTTTATGTCTGTATTTCTAGCCATTTTCCAAAAGGCTGTCTTGGCTGCTTTTCTGATTGCTTGTCTTGAACACTCGTCAGTAAAAATCAAAAAGTCATAGCTTGGTGAGTTTGTAGTTGTGCCATTATCTTTCCATTTTACAATGGATTGAACAGTATTCTGTATGAGCTATGGAAAATAAGTCTCTCATGCCCTCACAGAACAGTAATGAGCATAGCACATTTAAAAGGGATATAAAAGGCTTCATGAAAAAGAAAAATCTGCAAAAAACATGAAAAAACAGAAAGTTGCAAAAGTAAACCAGGTTACATAAAACAAAACATTGTCCAGCCCCAACCTAGTTAAAAGCCTCAATAGAGTAAATATCTCAATAAATGAGTCTTCAGCTGCTTCTTAACAGACTCAATAGAAAGCTGGATGTAATACATTCTACAGCCACTGGGCCACCACTCTAAAAAATCCATCTCCTTGTCTAAAAATGTGTGTGGAACCATTAAGTGCGTCTCACAAGAACATCTCAGTCTGTGAGAGTAAGTGTACGGTTCTAAAAGGTAACTGATACTACCTCACATGGATCTAAAAGTGGGAGCTAATATTTTAAAATGAGTTCTAAATAGATGAATAGCAAATTTAAAGAGACAAACGGTAGAATTGGGCGTTCTCTTTTGTGTGTCTGTTAAAACCTTTGCAGTTACATTCTGGATTGAGGAGATGATTAACATTCTTCTCATTCAGACACTTAGAGGGCGCTTTTGACAGCAAAGATCAAATTTTGGAAACATCTGTTGGCTTTTTGATTATCTGGAATGAAGCTTTAAGCACATGGCAGAATAAAAAAAAATAACATAAAAGTCTCTGAGGTTTGGTTTGACAGTGGAGCCCAAGACACCAAAGTGACGCCTGATTTCAGATATTTGGCTCTTCAAAGCAAAAAGTCAGTTTCTCAATTCTCACAGTTCATCTGTAAGTTGTCAAAAGTCTATTTGTAAAAGCATTGTATCAAAGGGAAAACTTTGAATATTTTATCCGTCCATGGTCTATATTGGTCCTTGTAGGCTCTCGTTTGACAGGAGGGAGGGTACTCCCTGGACAGGTTGCCAGTCTTTCAAAGGGCAAAACCAAAATGCATCAATGCCTTCGCACACTCAAAGCTAAGGGCAGTTTAGATGAATAATTAACCGAACAGATGCGTGTTTGGAGAGCGGGAGGAAGCCAGAGTAACCAGAGAGAACCCACTTATGCACGGGGAGAACATAGAAACTCCATGCAAAGACCCCAGGCTTTGAATTAAAACCAAAACCTTCTTCCTTCAAGGCATTGGTACGGACTGTCCCATTGTGCAGCAACTTTAAGTATTAAATTGGTTTAGGAGAACAGTAGAGCTGAGTATCATTAGCACAAAAATAACACACAGCCAGACTGCCTCATTATGTACCTAGGAAATGTTCATAAGTGGATAGGTCCCTGTGCTGAACCTTTTTTTTATAATATGACAAAATGCAAACGTTCAAGGTTTAGTATCTTGTAAAGCATTGCGTTTTGATTGCTTCATATGTCAAAATATTCTTATAAATGTGTTCTATACTCAAATGCAGTAATCGATGAAAATGAGCAGCTTTAAAAAAAAACTTTCCCTACCCTCAGTCTAATCTCTGTAGTTTTGCTTTACAACCATTAGACATTTTGAGATAGAAACACAAAAACAAAACATGAAACAAGCTAACAAATCATTTTTATTCAGGTCATCTCCCTGAGTGAGCGGGCCAGAGACCCACTGAATTCCTCTTTCGATCAAGGCGGAAATTATTCTCCTCTGTCCCATTCAAAGTCCCACAATGCACATTTGGAGTAAGTGTGCAGAGCTGACTTACTGGTTTCTTACCCCAGGGTGTGCTAACTGAAGCTTATATGAAAGAGTCAGAGCACTCCACTGAGTCACTTGTGTTGGCATGTTTTAGATAGCAGGCAGGTCCAGTTCACATATATTCCCCTCCAAAAATGCCTTTGTATTGGAGTTCCCTGCGGCATGGAATGTTAACCTGCTGTGACCGCTGACGTCAATCGACACAGTGGGTGAAGGAGCTCCCGTTGATCAGTTGCTATTAATTTTTTATAAACTCCTCACCAGAGCTATACGTTTATAGCTGGGGTTTAGTCAAATCCTTTCTCTTATTCTGACAATCTAATATGGTCTCACTTTTTTTTTTTAAAGATTCATGAAATTGTATTCAGCTAATTAATGATAAAGGTTTACTGTTGAGGGCTTTTGAACTTATAAATGTAAAGCAAAAAATGTGTTTCTGTAGTGTATCAAAACAATTTTTTTGAACTTTTTAGGAATGCTAATGTGTTTTTTTTTAAATTGAAGCAGCTTTGGAGAACCTCAGCTCAGAGGTATTCTATATCGATGTTGGCACCAAATTGCAATGAAAAGCTTTAGAAATAAAAACCTCTAGCTGTTTTTAACTTTGACTCTGTCTTTTTAAATTGTAGCACAGATGTGTACTCTCTTGGCAGCTGCAATAAACCACATCTTCAAATGTGAACTCAGATCTGCCAATAACCTCTCACCCATGTATCTCTGACGGACCGTGTGAACACTGGCAGAGAGAACAGAAACTGTTGGTCTGTTATTTTGTTTTTAAATAAAGAAATAGTCTCTCACACCGTGACCTAAACCCCAAGGTGCTTAGTCCCTTGGCAGCAGGGCTCCTGACGCCAGCTGTGCCTCTGGCTGTGACTGTTGCTTTGTATTCACTGTAGACTTTAGCTTTTCTGGGACTCATTGTGCTGCATTAGTGTGCATGAGAGCATGTTCTTTACATACCTTTAGAACATCTCTCCTCTATTCAAACGTCTCCACAGCAAATAACGTCATTATAAGCTGCATTTTAACAATTTGTATTCTCCATTTGCATATTTTCTTAAATAATGACTTCAAGTTCTTGGTGAGCTGTATATGCCGTGAGCATCCTTCTAAACACTATTTTACAGATAAATGTTAAAGTTGATGCTTCATATTCTGCTTGCAAATTGCTGCAGCCTCTTTTCAGATTATATCTTCAGTGCAGTGTTAACTCTTTAAGGCCCCCCTTCAAAAACATCCAAAGTAAAAAACGAAATGCCACAGCTTTAGTGGTACATTGGTAGACACTGGCTTATTTGATGTTGACTGCCAGCAATGTTAGCGATAGCCTAAAATCAGTTCAGATACGGTTTACTGACCTGCATGAGCTCACATGAGAAAATCGAGATAGTATCCAGTACCATCTTTTTAGTTGAAAGTATTAAATCAGATTGTGATTAAGGCAAAAAAAGCTTTTTGAAGGGGATCAAAAATCTAGAATTGACATCTATCCCTAGAAGATTTAGATTAGAGGAGCGTGCAGAATGGTCCAAATGGAGTTACTCAATTGGAAGATCTCCAGTGGGATCTCCTAGTCATTTCAGCAAAGTTGAATATAATCAGGATTAGAATCTCTTCATGGTTTCTCATCAGAGAATATCAGAGAATTCATTTACTTTTAGATCTCCCATGTTTAGTCCACCTCTTACAAAGATCATGGAACTCTTGTCAGAATTCATGGTTTCACAAACTCCTTGAAACACACGGCCATTATAAATAAAAATCTCATCAAAACATTTGAAAGGAAGTGGAAAATAAATTAGTCCTTTTAGTAGAGTGATGAACTACAAACACGTGGCCAAATCAATATAAGAAGGGTTCACCAGACAAAATAAACCTCAGACCTAGATGAACCATAAGGTAAGCATAAGAGAAAAAAGGACCTCAGATTCTGGAGGATTTAGAACAGGGATCCCCACCTCCAGGCCTCGAGTGCCGGTATCCTGCAGGTTTTAGTTCTTTCCCTGGTTCAATACACCAGAATGAAATAATGGCTCGTTAGCAGGCCTCTGCAGAACTTTGCAATGCTGAGGAGGAAGTTAGAGAATTTGAATCAGCTGTGTTGGAGCAGAGACACCTCTAAAACTGGTAGGACATCAGCCCTTGAGGCCTGGACTTGAGGATCCCTGATTTAGAAGAACGGTGCAAAAAGAAATGGTCAAAGATGTATGACCATGTGGGCTACAACTTTGTGAAATATTAGATGGAATATTGTTGAAATGAGTTGCATAAAGTATTAACAGTGGACATACCAATAAGTAATTTTAATATTTCTTCACAGGTATTTCCATCATTTAAAGAAATGTGCTTAAAAAAATATTTTGCCTCTGTAAAACATAGCTTTTACTTCAAAGCTTTTTAAGGCGCTGTATTTGGTGTGGCAGTATAAGTTATATAGAGCTCTGTAAATCATGAATCATGCAATATGAGTGTAAGGGTTTACATGATATTCTCTCATTCATGAGACTTTCATATGATCAAATCGAACCTGTCTCACCAAGATGGGGGGCTCCGAAACATCAGGAGAAACCACAGCCTCTGGATGTTTTCACAACTGTCCCTGCCTTCTGCGAACATTTAACAACATAGCAGAATATGGTGTCCTGAGAAGCCTCGATTAGGAAAAAATACCAAATTTAATTTATAACTACAATTATTCTTTTTAGGACTACAGCTTAACTATCCTGTAATCCGAATGATGATTGTGCAATCGCAAAGCAAAGATTTCCAAGCACTTCAAAAATAGGTTTTTGGTTAGGCCCTGTTCCTAGAGACATTTCATATGTTATAAGCTATAAGACCACTGAAAAAGTCCTTAAGAGCAGATGCATTTTTAAAGTGAAATCAACTTGTAATGAGCAGAAGCAGAAGGTGTGCATTCTTTTTTTTCTTTTTGTTTACAAGAACCATTAAGATTAGTCAAACATTTGAAAAAATGTTTGCATTCCATTACGATAATTCACATAAAGAGAAGAAATGTAAGAGGAAATGGCTTAACAAAAGAAAATCAGCCTAACAATGAAAAGAGGGCCATCTAGTGACTATGATGTGCTCTCCTTGCTCTTATACCCAAAGAGATCTAGCATATATTTATTTCATAGAGATACAGGCAATAAACACATTTTTCTTTCCCCCAGCTTTACTGTTCTCCGTCAAGAATTTCCAGAAGGACAAGGTGACCCATCCTAAAGCTGCTTTTGCACTGAACTGTGGAAATCTCGGCCTCAGCCATGGAGCAGAAGACAAATGAGGTTTGTGTAAAAAAACAATATAACAAAAAACCTTACTACAATATTTGATTGTTCAGATGTAGTCTAATGAGATCCTGCCTCTCCATAGTGTCACACCTCCACCTCTCCTCAGAAGCACATGAAGAACCGGTCTAAATCCACAGAGGAGATGCAACAGTCCAAGAAGGTGAGCAGCAGCTGGCCCAATGTACATTTGGTCATCAGTTAGAACTGATCTGACTTTACTGTCTTCTTAAACAGGCATTTTCCTCACAAAAGTCACTGCCAGGCAGGCCTGATCTAGACAAAGTAAAGGTAAGCTTTTTCTATTTGTCAGTTCTACACATGTTCTTAGCTTTATATGAATCTTAAATCTCTGTATTGGTTTTTAATCCTTGACATTTATTCTGATAAATCAGTAATTCTGTTTATGCTCTGCAGGAGTGTTCTGATGACCCTGACACGCCTTCGTCCTCCACAGAAGAGTTAAAGTGACAAACGAAATCAGCATTAAGCAACAACATTTCTCATATAAAATTTATATTTATCAAGAAGAAGAAAAAAAGCGGATTATGTAAGATCATTGGTGGTTAGAATCCATGAAGCTGTGAATTTCTGCAGAAAAACCCCCTACAGTAAACAAAAGTCCACATCTGATGAAGCTGTGTCATTGTGCTGTGACTGATATTGATGTGTAGTAATAGTAAAGTTATACTGTTAGATGAATGCCATTTGTTTGTTTTTATTCATTGCAACAAGTGATTTCTTGAGGGCACAAATGCATGTGAATTTCAATTATTTTGAACCTTATTTGGTGTTTAATCAACAAAAACATCTGCGTGTAATTTCATGACATTCATTCCCTGTACATCATAGATTTATAGATTTTGGTAGCCAGCACTATATCAAATATTAAATAAATACATATTTTTTTGGTCACAATATTAAATGTCTTGCCATACTCTACTAAACGTTTTCACATTATCAAGTTACAAGCACAAGCTTCAATGTGTAAGAGAATATATGTGATCGATCAGTGCAAAGTAGTGCATACAGGTCAAGAGGAAGGGCAAGAATAATTTCTTAAAAGTAAAAAATAAGTCTTAAAAAGTGTGGCATCACATTGTATTCAGACCCAATGATACCAGCTGCTCTTTTTGGATAAAGTGTGTGCGTGCGTGCGTGTGTGTGTCGGGGGGTGGGGTTACCACAGAGTTAGATTGGTGCTCTGGCGTTTACAAATCTTGTAAGATGTAAGCTGAGCTGCTATTGACTGGTTTAGATCAAAGCCAGGTATGTGTTAGAATAGTCTAAGTCAAAGCCCAGACTTTAATCCTATTAAGAATCTAAGGCAAAATGGGACTTTATCACATATTCCTGCTTTAAACTTTATTACAATTTACTGCGTTACCTGCCCCATGTCTTCCTGAGATTAATTTACAAACAATTCATAATGATCTGATTTCTGAAGATGATCAGATGTACCTGATTTTATTTAAAGGGATGGGATTATAGTAGAGGGAGCTAAATACAAATGCATGCAAATCTTTTAAGATTTTTATTTGTTAAGGCGATGTAAATCCCTGTCACATATCTTTCAACATCAATTTTATTCACTAATTTCTGTTTCTCTTACATTTAATCCAAGTAAAATACTTTGTTTGCAGTGGAAAGGTGACAAAATGTAGAAAAGTTCCAGAAGTGTAAATACTTTCACAAGATATTGTATGCCAGTTCTGTGTATATTGTCAGTAGTTTTTGCCGTACTTTCTTAAAGACTCAACTTTCTGATGCCTTTCATTTCTACAGATGGCTTCTTAGGCCAAAAACTTCTGCTTCTGTCCTCCACTTTGTCCACATTCTTTATTTCCTTTGCAAACTCTGTAGAGTATGCTGGCATGTTTTGGTAGAAGAGCTGCAAATGAGAGGAAAAAAAAGTAGCCACAGAAATTGTGACTGAGAATACTATAACTTATAAGACTGGCATATTATTATAGAAAATATACAGACATTGTCAATAGTTTAAAACAAAAATGTAGCAGATTATTGTATCTGCACAAACAGGTACACAAGTCTAATTTTTTTATAAACTTTAGTTACTTTCTCAAGATGAAAAGTAAGTAAATTGTATAGCTTCCCCCACTCATAGTGAATTATTAGACAAAGTCATGCCTCTTCTTGCTGCATATGAAGTTTTCCACATATTGACAGAAAAACCCTCCTCAACTCTGCAGACCAAAAATGGATGTGTGCTTTCCTAAGGCCTCTTCTGGACTTCCTTAGAGTGAGGTCATACCACAGCGTAAGAACAGCAGAGCTGGACTGATGCTATGGCCACAGCACACTGACGGACAGATGTTTGCAGAATGACAGGATGTTGACACTGTCACTTCATTCTCCTATGGTTGACAGGTGGCAGCATCCTTCCAATGACTTCTGCATTTGGAGAGGGGATTAGATGCAATATGGAGGGCTTTCTAACCAAAGGGCCCCAGAGCTGTAACACAGCTATAGATGTGTGTGGGTGTGTGTGTGTTTGGGCAACAACACCCTCAACACCGCTGAAGGTGTTGTTGAGTTCAGCTCTACTGGGTTACTGGATGCATGCCTGAGGTCAACAGGTTCGTCAGATCTGGTTGAGAGAAGTGCTGATAGGACAAAACTCAAGCTGAACTAATTATTAATAATTATCTCACACTGTTACATAGACAAACACTGTTGCTGAGAACACCCTCTGTGAGCAGTGAAGGGTGAGGGTAAATGTGCATTTCTGCTTGTGAGTCTCTAAAGAAAATCTCCCTGATAGCTCTTCTCCAATCACAACATACTTGAACTTCAGCACTGGTGGAAAAAAGTACCTGTACCAGTCAAGAGCAGATTAGTCTCCAAGCATTTGAAATACTTTCACTGGCTTATCTCGAAAAAGAAGCAGTCAGTTAATACCCCATCTCCAGTTTTTGCTATGTCCCGCAGCTCCATGAAAACGGCTGCGTGAGAACACGAGGGCCAAAACAGTCCGAAGCATTCCTCCAGACTCACCACCAGGTGTCAGATTTCTCTCAGTGTAATGCTGGAGCAAATCAAGCTGGCAAAATCAGACCGTCTGAGAGAGCATCAATCATTACCGAGTGCTCTACCATTTAAAAGAATGCATCATTAACCTATCTCTTTGTGTTATTGATTAACAAAATTTCTCAAGTTAATCACTAAAAGAACAGGGGCTCTTCTCAACACTATAAGGTCTAAGAGTGTATTTAAAGATGATTTACTCCCCATCTTGATGCTGTGCTTTACAGGGATCATACAGAAACTCTTTGACAACAGGTAAGAGGCTGTACTTCAGAAGCAACATCAATATGTATAGTTTTTGTGAAATCTTTTTGTCAAGTTTGATTTATTCTCTTCATATGGGGTGGCATAAAGTAAGCTTCCATTCATATTTTTTCTGTTTTTGCTTCTTTTTTTGGGGGTTTGTTGCACTTAAAAATTTTAGATCATTGGACAGATTTTAATACCCGATGAATACAAATTAGGTTTTCCAATGATGAAGTGGCGACTGTGCCTCACCAGGTAGAGTTTATCCTGTAACCAGTGGGTTGTCTATATGAACCCCGATCAATCCGTCTCAATCGTTATGTCCTTGGGGAAGACACTTCACCCGCTGAGCCTTCTGTGGGTGGTCAGAGGGCCTCCGTCACTGTGCCAATGAGCAGCTGTGGCTACAATATAGCTTACCATAATCAGCGTGTGAATGTCCTCAGTCCAAAAAAGCACTATACAACTGCAGGCTATTTAAATTGATCACGGGAAAAAGTTATCCAAACTGATCTTGTTGTCACAGCTATCAACTGGAATAATTTTTGGTCAGTTGTTTATCACTGCAAAGGAACTTAACCCACTGTTCATAAACAGAGTTTTCACAATTCAGCCCCACTGGAGCTTTTTAAGCATGGATAGCCTGTTTAAGACAACAAGACAGCAATCTTAATTGGGCTTTAGATAATGATTTAGTCTCTAAAACCTTCCTTTTTTTAATGATTCGAAGGTGAAATTACTGGTGTGCTTTGGACCAAAGTTCTGCAGCACATCCCAATGCACTAGAACTCAACACCCTGAAGCAATGCTGTCCTGAAGAAGCAAAAAGCAGCCTTGGACCATCACACTACCACCACAGTGTTTGACTGTCGTTATCATGTTTCCTTTTTGTTACTGTCACTTATGCCTCATTTTAGATGTCATGCAGTAACCAGGTTGGGGTTTGTACTGTTAAAATTAAACTCAGCCACCAAAAATATGGTCAATCAACGAGGACAATTACATGCTGATTTTAATGACTTATCCTCTCCTAATACAATAATTAATTATTTGAAAACCTGTATGATTTCAATTGTTTCTTAGGATCTGTTTAGCAAAAATGGAATAAATCTATCGGTGTGGGCTGATTTTAGCATTATGTGCCTAAAACTTTCAGTATTTCATTATTTTTCTTTCTACAAACAACTCAATGGCATTTCTCCTGTAATAAGGAATATTTAAATGTCAATGTTTTTCTGTCCAGACTTAAAATAAAAACTTGCCAATATTTGAAAAATATTTAGTAGCAAAATGCCAGAGATCCAGCAACATTCATAGCATTTGGTGTTTTTTTACCAATACAAAATATGATCAGGGACTATTTGGCTGTGAGCTGTAGAAGCTGCTTCACCCACTCCCACATACAGATATATATGTACATATGCTAACAAGGCCTCTCCACCAATTAGAAACTGCTGGAAGATGCTGCATACAATGCTAATGACGCAGTGACTGTAATTACTGTGATTTCAACTGCTGTAATTACTTCCATCCTCTTTGCTTTTAGGGGACATATTCTTTCTGCCTTCGAGGCTCTAAAATACAGCTGTTGTGGAAAAAGGGAAAAGTAGGCACTTTAATCTTAAAATAGGAAATTCTTTAAAGGCAGTCATTGCTCTTTGAGGAGTGAAGGGTATCTTTGAGTAAGTAGAAATGGAGGACAAGTCACAGTGATACCGATGTTTTCTCTCTGATTTTGAAAAACCTTTCATTTACTGGGAGGTGTGGCACTCAATCTGACCTCAAATCAAAGATCGGTGCTACTTAGAACCAACGTGGGTGGCTTTTGTTCTTAAGTAATTGCTTGTCTGCTGCAGTTCTCAGTGGCTCTGTGAGTGATGGGCTCATATTCAGGAAATGTTGGTCTCCACTGATTTCTTTTTATTGCTGCAGGTGGCTGATAAACACCATTCACTATCATCTGTATCCTCTACAGCGGTGCCATCCTGTGATTTTAATTATTGGAACATCTCTACATAGCACTCAGAGCGCCACATATCTTCTCCCTCCTCGGCTGCAGTGCCTCGTGGACGGAGCACAGGTCTCACTTAAAGCGGTAACATTCAACTGTAACATTTTTGCTCTCAGGAGCTTCTTAATACCTACAAATTGACTTTAATATAGTGGACAAGAGTGACCTAGAGTGAACATTTAACTGGGAAATAACATCTGGAAATAATATCAAACTCAACTTAACCATATTCCTTGTTTTCACTGGTGGGTTTCTCAGCATGGACTCAGCTTTTACGAAAAGTTCACAAAAAGTGGCAAAAGCACAAAGATATTTGTTGATTTGAGGTGAAGATACATTTGAAGGTAGTCCTCTTTCTACATTATGCCATCCACTTTTTTGCAATGTACCAGTACCCTAGCTAGCAAAGCTGTCCCACTGCATGATGCAACCACCAACATCCTTGACAGGCAGAAAAATGTACTTAGATTGATAAAGCCTGTCCTTTACTTATCCATACGTTTCTCACATTACACTGTGTTCCAAATTATTATGCAATTCATTTTGATCAGATTTACCAAATTACCTATATGAATTGCAGTCATTGTAATTTCCCAGTCATCAACTATTAGAGTACAATTGAAAGGTTTTTGGACAAACTGCCCAACGATAACAGTATATTTATTTAAAATAAAATGCTTAAAATGCACTCAAGTGTATGTTCCAAATTATTATGCACAACAGACTTAATTTTTATTAAGAGCAAAAAATTGTAATTTGTGAAATTATAAGCATTAGCAGGTTATTACAAACTGAAAGGTAACTGAAATCAAACAGTATTCAAATTAAAACTTTATAATAGGTGATCTTACATTTGCACATACAACCCCTTGTTCGAAAGGAGCTTCTGAACTCTCCCATCCATTTAATTTGTCAAGTTTTGGATGGTATCTGCTTCAATTGTTTTGCATGAGGACAGAATAGCCTCCCAGAGCTGTTGCTTAGATGTGAACTGCCTCCCGTCATCATAGATACTCCTTTTGATGATGCTACAGAGGTTCTCAATAGGGTTGACGTCAGGGGAGAATGGGGGCCACACCATAAGTTTGTCCCCTTGTATTCCCATAGCAGCTAGAGATGTGCAGATGTGTTCTTTGCAGCATGAGACGGTGCATTATCATGCATGAAAATGATCTTGCTGCGGAATGCACGGTTCTTCTTTTTGAACCATGGCAGGAAGTGCGCTTTAAGAAACTCCACATACTTTATGGATGTCATTTTTAACCCCGTCAGCGATCCTAAAGGGGCCGACAATCTCTCTCCCCATGATTCCAGCCCAAAACATTACTCCACCTCCTCCTTGTTGGCGCCGTAGCCTTGTTTGCATGGGGTGGCCATCAACCAGCCATCCACCACTCCATCCATCTGGACCATCAAGGGTTGCACGGCACGCATCGGTGAACAAAACAGTTTTGAAGTCAGTGTTTATGTATTGTTTGGCCCACTGGAGCCGTTTTTGCTTGTTTGCAGTGGATAGGGGAGGTCGAAAGGATGGCTTACGCACAGCTGCAAACCTCTGGAGGACCCTGCATCTTGTTGTTCGGGGCACGTTGGAGGCACCAGCAGCTTCAAAAACTTGTCTGCTGCTAAGACAAGCCATTTTTGCAGCTGCTCTTTTAACCCGATGTAATTGCCTATTGGAAAGAGTCCTCTGTTTTCCCTTATCAGCACGCACACGTGTGTGCTCTGAATCAGCGACATACTTCTTGATTGTGCGATGATCGCGATGAGTTTTCTTGGCAATGTTGATTGTTGTCATGCCTTGACCTAAACACTCAACAATTTGTTGCTTCTCAGCGGCCGACAGGTCCTTTTTCTTTCCCATTTTGGTTGAAAATGTAGGCTGCTTAATAATGTGGGACAGCCCTCTTAAGTAGTTTTGCCTTTGATTGGACACACCTGCCAAACTAATTAGCACAGGTGTCTGCAATTGCTTTCAGTGATATAAAGAGTCCAGACACACATCACAATCCACAAGTTCTACTGAAATACAAAAGGAATCTTACCTTACCACTCCTGAATACTTTTTGCATAATAATTTGGAACACAGTGTATTGTGGCCAAACAACAGCAATCTTTGTCCTGTCTGACCATAAAACCTTTCTCCAAAGGTTAGTAAGTCATTGTGGAACAGTTGCAAATTTTAGCTTTGGTTAAAGAGTTTCAACTTTGGAGCAGGAGCTTCATTTTCGGAAGCACACTTTCATTTTATGTTGATGCTGAACATGCTTACATATGGACAGTAACGGCGGTGTTCCAACATTTTCTCGGTTGCCACTGGCTTGAGCATCAGTGGTCATTTGTCGTTCCGGAAAATGCTAACCAATTTCCTTTCCAGTGCTTCCTTTCATATAAGGATGACACTTTAAAATTTAGAGAGAAGTTTTATTTAGCTACTGATGTTCCAGCACGCTTCATAATTAGCTGTGGAAACTTCTTTAGAGCAACAGCTCTGACCTCAATCGGGTTCGATGTAAAAAAAAACAAGTTTAAATGAATATCAATGGCCAGCCGGAAGTACGCAAAAAGTGTGTGATCAAGCTGCAAAATTCTGTCTGTATTTGAGGGTGTGTGCATAAATTTGATCATTTTTGGATTGAAAACTGTAATAGATTTAAATGTATGCACTAAAAATCAAGTGAGTGCATGCTGTAAAGGAATGGTTTTAAATGCATCATTAAAACACTATATTCAATATGACATCCATTACGAGTGTGTGTATGCTTCTGAATGGAACTGTGTATTTTGAAAAGCTTTAAACTCACCCTAGGAATGTAAATGTGAACCCCTTGTTTTCCCAGGCTTAAGGATGCACACTGCTCCGCTTTCCTGTCAGCGCACATTCACGATTGAGGACGACGGGGAGTCTGGCATCGGATCCACCCTTGACCTCACAGGCAGCTCTGAGTGTTACAGTGAACATCCCAATCACCTCCTAACCGTAATGAAAATAAAAATGATTGGCAGAGACAGTGGAGAAACAGGTACAAGGCAGGCATCAAGAGCAGAGTGACAGCCTCATTTCTTGGTGTGGCAGCTTGTTTAATGTCCTCAGAAAAGGGAATTCTAGTAGATAAGGAAGATGCTCAAGAAAGAGGCAAAATGTCAATGGGATTATCTGACTCCCAAGTAACTCAGCAGGTGTTTGACTGTGTATCTAGTAAACCTGAAAGCTTTGTTCTTATATAAGAACAACATTGAAATATCCAGAAGCCATATATCAAATTAAAAGGAGATGCACTAGCTTGGAACATACAATTTTTCTGCTCTATCCATTTCTGTTTGGGGAATATAGGTCAGTGCTAATCTATTTATGCCCTTCTGCAAATCTAAACCTTTTTTTGGTCTTTGTTTTGTTCAGAAAGCTCTTTGCACACCACACCTGTGAGTCCAGGCAAGATCAAGCAGCTCCTCATCAATCTATCAAAGATTCCTCTTCTTTTCATCCTCCTCTTCCTCTTCATTTGCTCTTTGGACACGCTGAGCTCTGCCTTCCAGTTAGCAGGGGGTAAGTATAACACTCACTGCGGGCTGACTGTGACTCGGCTTGCTTATGTGTGACAAAGGAGTGACTCAGTGAGGGACAATTCACCGTCCTACTGTATCATTTACTGCCAAGCAATCATCTGGTGACCTTGAAGCAGAGGAAAAGAGCAGTTTGAGTATTACGAAACTCTGCTCCTAATTTGTCTTTTCTCAGAATCTATATTATGTTTGATCTGTTTGTTTTCTCATTTTTCTCTCTGTGTACGTGGGTGGGATATTTAACCAGGAAAAGTGGCGGGGGACATTTTCCAGGACAATGCCGTGCTGTCCAACCCTGTGGCCGGACTGGTGGTGGGCATCTTGGTCACCGTCCTGGTTCAGAGCTCATCCACCTCCACCTCCATTGTTGTCAGTCTGGTGGCCTCAGGATGTGAGTAGGCGTGAAAACGAGTATAAATGGACGAGTGGTAGAATATGAGCTGGTTTAAATTGTAAATCAGATTTCGAAATGAAAAGAACAGAGAACGATAACCAGCCCCGTATATAGTTTGTGTGTTTGCTGAATTTTGTGCTTATCTCCAGGCAATTACTTTGCATAGATATTGGAATAAATGGACACATATTCTGACAGCAAAAAACTCCTGAGAATTGGAAACTCGCTTTTGTGCATTTTTAACAATAGCACCTCTTAGTTACCAGAAACTGGCTCAAAACTAAACTGACTTTAGGTGACGCAGCATTTTGTTGTTTGGTTTGATATTAGCATAGATAATATAATCTAGATTTATTTAGTAAATTCATCCCAATTAAAATGTATACATTTGAACAAATACATATGTATGAGGTACAAAAAGGTAGTTTAAATACTATAAACATTTAAATGAATGCTGAGCTCCAATTAGGAGTAAAGCAGATGCATAGTCAATTGCGTTTCTTTGCTTAACACATACCTGAGAACAAAAACTAGCAAGTATACCTTTATTTTCCTGATAACAATTTCCTAACATTTCTTAGCACATTTATTGGCCAACATTAGTATTGACCAATTGATTTGTATTCAAAATATACAATTAATAGTGAGTAAGTACACAAGCTTTGATATGTACCAAAAATTTATTTTTTTCACCCAGGATCACACTATGAAACCTGTTGTGGCAAATGCAACAACGTCAGTGATGAAAACAATTTTGTTGATTAGTTTGTGTTAACAGTTCTTTTGGGAAAAAATGGTGTGAGAAACTGTCTATCACGAGGGCCTGGCAGCAGAAAATAAGGTTCTGAGATATAATATATGTAAGATGTACGGTCATGTCCCAAAAAAATTGAGACCCAATGAAACTGTGTGTTTCTTACTTGTTTGAGTATTTTGATGTCAATGTCAATTCGAAGAACAGAACGTAATGTAAATAAATTATAAAAATGAAAGAAATAGCAGTGTTTTAGGGATTTATTAAGTAGGGACAGGGGATCTGGTAAGACTAAACAGGAAAATTTATGGAAATAAATAAAAAGGCTGCAAAAGACTTTACCTTAAAGCTGGAAAATGACTGCAATCAGACAGCCATGGCAACATTGGAATGGTTTGCGTCAAAGCCTTTTCATGAATATTCATGTTTGAGAACGGTCTAGTTAAAGTCCAGACCTAACGATGCCTCAAACCAAGCATATGAATAGGAGTGCAAAGCTGCAGAGATATAAAAAAAGACTTGTTGCTGTAATTACGGCATAAGGTGGTTCAATAAAATGTACGAAATACATACATACATACAAGTTATTTTTGTTAAAAATCTTTCAAAAAGTAATGACTGCATAGTTTTTCTACCTTTTCACAAATACATACTATTTTTTGTTTGTGTTTAAAATCCCCAAAATACATAATGCTGCTTGTGGTTATAAGGTGATATAATGCGAAAAAAAGAGACCCTGCATGACGTCATATCAATCTATGCCAAACACTGTGAGCTGTCTCTCCCTTTTTTTTCAGTTTAGTTTTTCTTGCAGTCTAGGAAATATATATGACTTCAGGCTCCACATTCCGTCTGTAAAATCAGTTACATCATACTGCAGAAATGAGCTCTTTGCCCCTTTTACAAGAGCAAAGAAAAAGATTGCTGATAAGTATCAAACACAGAGACAGGTGAGGATGTTTGTCTCCAGGATGCATGTCCTCTCTCTTCTCACCGTTCCACTCATCATTAACCCCTCCTTTTAAACTGCTTCCTCTCACTTGGAAATACAGCCATCTCTTGTCATCATTAAAGCTCATAGTGCATTCAGAGAGGAGTGTGTCGTGTCATAATTATCGCTGATATTCACTGTAAATCGGACATTTAACTGCAAGCCAGCTCCTTTTGTATGTGTGGTGTGTCGTAATGACTTTAAGATGGAACATAAACCCCTGTATTATTTCTCTCCTCGCAGTGTTGAAAGTAAAGTTGGCCGTTCCAGTTATCATGGGCACCAACATTGGAACTTCTGTCACAAACACCATGGTAGCCATGATGCAGGCTGCAGAAAGAAATGAGTTTCAACGGTGAGTGAGCATTGTAGCGACTCAAAGGAAGGAGGAAACATAGGAACAGGGAAGAGAAAACGGACAAGTGATGATTTCAAAGGGGAAAATAAAGAGGGAAACAGCATGGATGAAAACAAAGGAGGTGGAAAGGAAAGCACTGACTGCTGTTTGCTGCTTCATAAGCTCTATTTCGGTGTGACAGTGACAATAATGGCAGGCATCCAGTCTAATTCCGCCCCAGCAAATATCTGTTATGAAATGATAACACACTGAACAGATTGCATATTATTTGGTCTGCGTGTTTAAATAATTATTTTTAATCAACATTTTGTAACAAACAATCCCAGTCAAAACAGAAATGCTCATTACATCACTCATGTCTAGAAAACTGCAGCTCTAAAAATCAGATTAACATGTAATTATTCAAAGTAGGTGATCAGCCTGATGCTGAGTGACCTTGGCGAGCAGAAGTCATAACTGTGATCCTCCACAGGGCCTTCGCCGGAGCAACAGTCCACGACTGTTTCAACTGGCTATCGGTCTTGGTGCTGTTACCTCTGGAGGTGTTGAGCGGGGTCATCACCCAACTGTCTCAGTGGCTGGTCAGTGTCTTCAGACTGCAGCCTGGGGAGGAAGCACCTGAGCTACTGAAAGTTATTACTGAGCCAGTCACCAATGTCATTATACAGGTAAAAACCATTAGTTGATAATTTTTGGAAATATCCTGTTTAATAAAACACTCACACTATAGCTGCCCTATCATCATTTATTAGATTACATTTTCTGTGCAAAGCACATTGAGCTGTTAAGAGGACACATGCAAGCATTACACACACAAAAAATGCCGGTTTATTTAATCAAACCAACTGTTGGGTTAAGAAATGTGTAACCCAGTTTTGGTTATTATATGGGTCATGGGTTATTAATAAAACACTCACACTATAGCGACTGTGGCTCAGGAGTTGGGTGTTTGCCTTGTAATCGGAAGGTTGCCAGTTCAAGCCCTGGCTCTGACGGTCTCAGTCGTTGTGTCCTTGGGCAAGACACTTCACCCGTTGCCTACTGGTGGTGGTCAGAGGGCCCGGTGGCGCCATTGTCCGGCAGCCTCGCCTCTGTCAGTGTGCCCCAGGGCAGCTGTGGCTTCAACGTAGCTTGCCATCATCAGTGTGTGAATGTGTGCATGAATGGGTGGATGACTGAATGTAGTGTAAAGCGCTTTGGGGTCTGTAGGGACTGAGTAAAGCGCTATACAAATGCAGGCCATTTACCATTTACCATTTATTATTTGGGTTATTATTGTGCAACCTATGCATTGGGTTAAACACATTTGTGTTATATACAGTTTATGATTAAAATCCATCAACCCAACAAACATCAATTGATTCAGGACTTGGGTTTAAATAACTTTATTGAACAACAATAAGTATACAAACAAAATAATGAATGAGGGTTTTTTATGCTTTGAACGTCAATGCATCATCACATTGACTTCTCCCGTTTTCCAAACGGATCATCCAGTGTCGAGCCAAGTCATTAGTTTGTGCACACTATAGGCCTATATCTAATTCACATTGTCTCTCTAGCATTACATATTAAAGTAGTTTCTTTATGTTGATGTTATCAGCCTTGTGTTGAAAGAGTGCTATATAAATAAATCATGGAAACATATGTATATGGATCCAGTACATCTGTTTGGTTTTTAGCCATTTAAAAAATGAGTTAATGAAAAGTCCATATTCGTGGGCTTTTGGTCATTATTGAATTCCCCAACTAGTCTGCTGTTTTGCTAGGCTGACAGCCAGAAGGCTACTGTGGCTCAGGAGTTGGGTGTTCATCTAGTAATCAGAGGATTGGTGGTTTGAGCCCTGGTTCTGAAAGAGTTGACCTTTGTGTCCCTGGGCAACAGCACCACTGGCAGAGGCTGGTGAGAATTTACCCAGGACTGATATCAATTTTACCCAGCATTTAAATTAAATGTCTAACCCATTTTGTTGGGTCAAATTAACTACTGCTGAGTTGGTCGAATAGTTACCCAGGTGTTTGGTTAAAAATAAATCAAGTTGGTTTGATTTTAACCCAGGACTTTTTAGGGAGTAGGATGTACTTCACCCAGTGTAAGCTGCAATGAATTAACATTATTGACATTTTTCTTTGGTAAATTGAAGTTATTGTTTTATCTTGCAGCATCGTTGACCAATACCAACAAAAACCTCCCAACATGTCATTCATCACCAGAGGGAATTTTCTCAGGGTGACTAAGACACATTTTTTAAATTCAAAATCCCATACTTTACATACAAACAGCTTCACTTAACACAGCCAGTAATATTTGATCAGGCCCAAAATCTAGGTGTAGTAATGAACTCAGACCTGAATCTGCAGCATCACATAAAAGCAATAACAAGGTCAGCATTCTATCATCTAAGAACATTTCTAGGATAAAAAATCTAATGTTGCAATGGGACCTCGGAAACTCATCCATGCTTCTGTTTATTTATAGTTGGGTTAATTACTGCAACAGCGTCCTCACAGGTCTGCCTAAAAAGTCAATCAGAAAGCTGCAGCTGATCTAGAATGCTACTATTTAAATCCTCACTAGAACCAGGAAAGTAGAGCACATCCCCCCAGTTCTAAACTCCTTACACTGGTTCCCTGTAACTCAGAGAAAAGACTTCAAAATAATTTTATTACATTTACTCATGCCAGGAAGTAAAGCGACATATTTCATGGTATTTTCCACTTAACATGTTTTTTTTAAACTCAAAGAAAGTATTTGCCATACTTTTCAAAGTTTCTTCAACTTTCCTTTTTATAGTGTATGTGAGAGCAGCACCATATTAAATCAAATTAACCTGATTAAAAAACTAAAATACAGATCTTAAAAAGACCGCAACACAACATTGCTAAGAAAAATGACTCAAAATTACTTGAAAATCACCGGTTCAGACTTGAGACTTGGGTGTATTTATTTGAGACTTGACCAGGGACTTGAGGAGAACGATGCCAGACTTAATTGCGACTTGCAATGACTTGGTCCTATCTCTGCTATTGGCATGGAAGGTGGTATCTGACCAGCAGCTTGGGAGTATGTTACATTAAAGGGCCATTTCAACATAAATGACTTGAACTTGACAGTTACAGAGTTGACAGAGATTTCTTGAAATGCAAGCGAGGATTGAGGAAACCAGTATTCTGCTGAGCAATTTACACTGATCTCTTTTAGAGCGCAGAATGAGGAGCTCTCCTAATTTGAAACAGGGGACCTCTGACCTTTTATTTGTTTAAATTCCAACATCCAATGCACCTTAACATGCAAATCACAAGTGATATAATCTGAATGTAATGGTTTTTTTTTATTTGCGCTGTGAAAGATAGCCATGAGGAGTTTTTAAAAATGATTAAATACTTGTAACAAATATTCAAACAGCTAACAGCCCTTCAGGAGATTAAAAAAATAACCTTCTTACATCAATTTTCAAAAATTTAATCAAGATTTAAGCTTAAGGCTGGTGTCTATCTCCTAAATTGTCTTTTTTTTTTCCTCCCTCAGCTGGACAAATGTGTGATCACAGGGATCGCTATGGGAAATGAGGGCATGAGGAACCGGAGCCTGGTGAAGAAATTTTGTCAGGCCGATTCCGCATTGGTAACAGCTGGCTTAATCCACCTACACATACGCTCAGTGGTGTAAAGGATGTCATGAAGTTCAGTCTTTCTTTCCATAGTTTGCTGCCAATAAAAGTGCTGAAAACTGTGGCCTCAGTTCTGACTTCTCGTCAACACATGTCAAATGTGAGTTTGTAGTATTGCTACAACACATTTTTTCTCTCTTTAATATGAAAGTTGAAAAATATGGATGAGAAAACACCCTGATGTTCGTGGGCTCCGTCTCTTTGTAGGTCAACATTTGTTTGCATCTACAGAGCTGTCAGATCTCACAGTGGGCCTAATTCTCCTGGCAGCCTCTCTGGTTGTCCTCTGTGCATGTCTGCTGCTTCTGGTCAAACTGCTCAACTCTCTTCTTCAAGGTCAAGTGGCAAAGGTCATTCATAAAGTCATTAATACAGGTAAGACCGCTCTCTAGACCTTCATATGATGTTGAATTCATGAATTTATAAAAAATGTAGGGGGATTTTTTTATTTATTAGAATACAAGGTAGATTAGCGTTTCTAAACCAGTTTGGCTTCAATAAACAGTTTTTTAACCTATAGCCAGATGTGAGGATGTAATTATCTTGTGTAAAAACTCTGTTGTTTTTTGTGATATTTTGTGTAATTACTTTTTATCACTCGTCTCCCATCAGACCTGCCATATCCATTTGGATGGTTGGCAGGTTACATTGCCATGTTTGTAGGTGCAGGAGTTACATTTGTGGTGCAGAGTAGCTCAGTTTTCACCTCAGCTATGACTCCACTAGTAGGTGAGTAACATGAGTTACAATAGAACTAAAGTGTTGTGTTTAAAATATAAATATCTGTATATGCTCTTTTCAAGAGCATGTTAAATAGTTCATTTTCATTTGTGAACTGAAATGACTTTGAATTTCAAATAAAGGAAAAAAAAAGTTTCAGCTCTGTGAACTGGAAATGTAAGATCATAGAAAGAATGGAAAACCATAAAATGTCTCAGTTGTTGCGCTTCATTGCCAAACAGGTCACAAAAAAGACTTGTGACATGTCTGACAAAGCAAGAGTTAGAGTGAGACATAGGCACATGATGTGAATCAGAAATTAACAAATGAAATAAGAAATCACATATTTTTATTTAATAGATAAAAATCATTACCTTTAGCAATAAACAAATCCTCAACACTATTTTTTTTTCTGGGAAACATATTTGTAGGTTGCAGTTACATAAACCATGATCTAAAACATAATTTATTTTTAATGATGTGATTTTTTAAATTTTGTGGAAACATGGAAAATGAATTCGGAGCAGGAGATATGAAATATAACAAATCCCAATGTGATGAAAAAGGAAAGACACGGGGAAGCACAAAACTAGCTTTTTTACGATAAGGAGGCTGGAATATCACCTCATTTATTAATAAATCCTATTCACTTTCTAAACAGGAGGGGAAACCCAGAGACCCTCACTACAAGTATTATATAATGTGCCACAAACACAAAAAATTATTTTCCCCCATACACATCAAAAACTGTTTTTATGAGGCTAAATAAGTTAGAAATTTGTCATTTTCAACACTCACCTTCATGTTTTTGTATTCATGCCTCAAACCTACAAGATATTAGAGCATATTATAATTTTTACAAATTCCTCCCACATAGAACCCAACACTGGAGCTACCCTGCCCCCAAGTGAAATGATTTTTGACTAAAACTCCTTACATTTACATCAGGTTTTTTTTTTGGGACCTGGAGTCAGGATTATTATGTCACTTGAATCTCAATCTTTGTGTGACTTATGGAAAAACATCATATTTACCCAGTTATTATCTTCTTCAAAACTGATTGATATTATGCAAAATCGCAGTTAATAGTGGTGAATAAAATAATATCAACATGATGCATATTTGATCTATTTAAAGTCTAAACTGGAAACATTAAATAGGGTAAACATCAACAATATAAAGGCACAGATGTTTCAAAATTAATTTAGTTCAGAAAATGTACTTAAACATCACAGCTCATAAACTGGGCTTTTGTTTCCAAGGCCATCATTTTCTGTGCATGGAGATACATTTCAACACCATAACCTTTAAAATGACATTTACTACAAAAGCAATAAATTGGAAACATGTTTACTACATTATATTTGTTACTTAAAGGGGAAGTTTGTTTCTTTCAACCTGGACCTTATTTATTTCATACATTATGTTCATTTACTCACCCAGAGAAATTTGATGCCACTTGGAGTCTTTCAGGAGAAGTTTATATCCATTCATGATCAGCGCATTTCCATATACTGGGAGTTGTTTGGGCATGCAAAGTGCAGCCACTAAATAAGGTATTTTCTGCCCCAAAACTCCTTTAATTCAGCAATGTCTTGTTATGAATCGCTAGCACTATTGTCCTGTGAGTTCTGGAGTCTGTTCCAGAAAGCAGGTTCTGTGAAATAACTGGATAAGTTTGAGGGTACGTTTGTGGCTAACCTCAACTTTTGGTTCCAAAAACTAAGGTATCTTTTAAGGTATGTTAGTAACCAGAGCAACTTAATCTCTGAACATAATCTGCTCCGGACCAGGTTATGTTCTGGGTAAATTTGTTCCAGAGAGGTTCTGAGCGTGGCATGAACTTTTAAATTATGATCCTTTGGACGTGGAAGCACAGATTATACGCTATTTTGTCAAAATAACTTTCATTTTGTCAACCATAAACTGTAGAAAAAAGCCTATTATACACAAATATTTTAGTAACATGTAAGAGAATTTCAAATAAGATTACAGAACACACTATATGCGGCTAAATAAAATAATCCTGCATAATGAAATAATGACTACTGCCAAGTGCATTAAAATGCTATTAATGGGCAAC
Organism: Apricaphanius iberus; assembly: GCA_028564705.1. Taxonomy (NCBI): domain Eukaryota; kingdom Metazoa; phylum Chordata; class Actinopteri; order Cyprinodontiformes; family Aphaniidae; genus Apricaphanius; species Apricaphanius iberus. Next base: position 1,179,160 of record JAPXFQ010002076.1, read on the forward strand.
AATGATAGTTGTTTAATTGGAATATATTAGTATATGTTTTAAACTTACATTTAACAAAGTCAATAGACAAAAGATGATGTAGTGTCCCCAGGAGGGCCATGTATGACTGGTCGGCCTTTACAGAGCCAACTCCTCAGTTGGGGTGAGGGGAGATGATGGTGGCCCCCCACCAAGACGGCCTCAACCTTCTTTTGATTAGCTACATAATAGGAAGAATGCAAAGCAAATATATACTTTATAGCCCTACTATCTATTATATTATTTGATTTCAGTATCACCTTTTTGTGTTTCATTTTGACTTGAGAAAGAGTTATTTTGGTTCCAGTAGGATAACATCTAATTAAGTTAGAGGTCAATTGTTAGTCCAAAAGACAACTCCACTTTAAGTATAGGAAAGTTTATTCCATAACCGCCATGTTCAACTGCACAGCAATAACAGCTCACTCCATCTCGGTCCGCGACTCATACAACATACACAACAGTGCCACCTGGTGGAATGGCATGACGTTAACGTAACACAGGAGTAACAATCTCATTCTCTTAAAAAAAAGTCCACCAGCTAAAGTGTATTACATAAGAACAACATAACATAAGTAGTTATTGGGAAATAACACATGGAGTTCATTTAACAGTCTAGTGTCCTTCATCGAGAACCCTAAGAAGTGAGTTTGAGGAAGCTCCCTTCTTTGTAAGACAGTCTGCAAGTTGTTCTTTTGTTACAGACCTTAGCACTTGATGAACCCTCTTTGCTTGGATCAGTTCCTTTATTGAACTGAATTCCAAACGTAGCCTTTTCTCAGCAACAAACTTTGTTGACTTAAGTGCATCAACCAAAGAGAAATTATCAGTGACACAGATAATGGGTACAAGGCAAGCAGTGGAAATGAAAATGTCTCTGGTCAACTCTATGCCTTGTAAAAAGGCAGGTTTTATGTCCATTGAGTGAAGTTCCCATTATCTTTGGCATAACACTGCCACAAGGAGTCTCAGTTACTCCGAGGCACAATTTGGTGAGTCCTTTTGCAGCTCAGAAACTTGTAGCTCTTAAAATCCTCACACAACAAGTCTTGCTTTGGGTACTAATCCATTTTCTGTCTCTTTCTGAGTACACACCCAACGAGTGGAGACGCACTTTTGTCTTTTGTCCCGAACTTTTTCAAATACCTCCTTCTCCAATTTTGAATTTCCTTTTCTTTTGCTTCATTCAATGACACATCCTTAGTCACGAAAACATCCTCGTGTGTATCCGTATTGGGAACCTCATCCTGGACACGAAGATCCTCCAACAGTCACAGATCTGCTGATTCACTGTTACCTGCTACCTCTGCAGGCTCAGGAAGCTCCAAGTTATACCAGTTCTTATATTTTCCAGTAGCTTTACCAGCACATCCTAACACCTTTGCAGTTTGTGAAACACCACTTTCTTGGTTTCTGAACGTCAATATTTGTCCAGACTTTATGTTGAACTCAAGTCTCTCTGCTTCTGCGTTTTCAAGAGTAGGTAAAGAATCATTGCGTTTTCCACATTTTTCTCTTCTTCTTCACTGATGTCCACTGTACGTTGTCCTTGATTATACTCCTCATAGGCGATCTGAGGCTCTTCCTGTTCATGAGTAACTTTTCTTAATCTAAGTTGGTGTACTCTGACACAGGTGCCTCCATGTCTGACAAAAACAATTGCACCATCCTGTCCAATGACCACTCCAGGGCCTTTCCATTCTGGACAGTCCAATCGTTATCAAAAACCTTATCTCCAGGTTCATATCGCTTGTCAGTGGGCCGTAGCTGTTTTTTTAGAGCTCTGCATATCCTTCCTGAACATTCAGCTTCAGTAAAAGCCTTTCTTGCAGCATGTAGGGCTAAAATGTGCTTAGCAACACATTCACTTTTGGTTGGCCCCTCCAGAGCTGGTGCTTTGTCAATTAACACAGAAGGCAGATTAGGATTCTGCCCAAAACACCAGCTGATGTGGGGTGTATCCATGGACACTTTGCAAACAGTTCTTTGCCATCAGGGCCCAGTCCATTGCAGTGCTCCAGTCACATCCAGTGACCGTAGCTTTCACTTTCATTATGATCTCAGTTAGGGTTTGATTATGGCGCTCCAACAGTCCATTACTTCAGGGGCTGTGGGCAGGTATTGTCTTAACTTCAATATTAAAGTTTTCGGGCATGTTTCTCAATTCTTCATTATTAAACTCCCCACCATTGTCACCGAATAGCTTTTGTGGTGGGCCATGCACACTGATCCAATCGTGGATAAAACGCTTGACTATTTCAGAAGACCTCTTGGTGGTAAGGACACTACCAGCACTAAAACGAGTAAACTGGTCAATAATGTGTAGGTACCAAACCCCTGGCTCAAGCTCGTGCAGATCTACAGCAACAGTTTCATTGTACGTAGATGCAATTGGTAAGCCAACAGCAGGTTTTGGTTTATTTTTACAGTATTTCTGACACACTTCACACTGGTTCACAATATTTTGCAGCAGGCTGGTGCATTCTGTGTACTTGTTACCGGAATTATTCAAAAGTCTTTGTAGTTTGTCTGCAGATGCATGCCCAAACTGTTTATGAAGCTTCTCCAAAACGTTCATCTTCTCACTTGTGTTCATTTTGTTGGTGATTGTCAGTATTTCATCTTCAGTCTTTAATATTTGCTCAGAGTGAGTGACTTTTATTGTCATTGTCCACAATGTTCACAAAATAATGTCCAGAGCTTGTAAAGTCTAGTTTGACTGGCTGGTTGAACATCACTGCTCTGTCATTTTCCCTATCCAGAACAGTCCCTGTTCTTTTTAATGATGTCTTACTCCAAAGCAGGGGAATGTTTACAGGTACCACTTCTGTTTCAATATTATATCCTCCAGCACCACTTGATCTTAACTGGGAATAAGAGGTAGACAAAGAATAAATAAAAATTGAGATTGTTGAGAGTTATTATATTAAAGGCTGATATCTCCAATAAGGCTGAGCCAGTAAGAATGCTCAGTTATTCAAATTCAAGTGCAGTGTAATGTTTTAACCTGAAGAGGGCATTCCACTGATGTATTTTGGTAGAAAATTTATATCGTTCTTTAGACAACAACAAAGCACCCCCGAGACGCTCTGAACTCAAAGGATAATAGTGCAATATAGTGAAATGAAGGTGTTTTGTGGCGTACAATGACTTATTCAGAGGCTGCACTTGGCGTACCCCAACAGCTACCATCATATTTATATATGCTGATCACGAATGCATCTAAACATCTCCAACATAATGCATGCTAAAGATAAGGTCCAGGTTAAAAAACAAACATCCCCATTAAGAAAAAAATGCTTATTTTTACAGAAGAAAATATCATATTTTTTATTTTACGTTGGATTTGCAGATAACTAGAAAGATATAAGTGCACATAACCACTGCCAACCTTATATCATGAGAGCACGTTTCATCATCTGCACTGTCTGTGGACAGCTAAAGGAAGCATATAAAATCTATGATGACTGAGTCATCTGCCTGCTTCATAGTGATAAATATGAGATCAGAATAATCCCCACTTCCAGCAGAGGTAATTAACCAGGCTTTAAATGAAACGGCAAATACAGCTTTTAATACAAAAATAGATTTCTGCTTGTCCTGCATATTGGATTTCAGCTCTGGCTCCCAGTGAAGTCTCTTTGTTAACACGCTGTAGAATTGTGTAATAAAAACAAAACAGCAAATGAAGAAATGAGCCATCACTGACACAATTTCTGCCGTTTTTCTCCCATACACATCATGTTTTCTGATCCTATCTGCTAGGAATTGGTGTCATCAGTCTGGAGCGGGCCTATCCGCTCACGCTGGGCTCCAATATCGGCACCACTGCCACAGCCTTACTGGCAGCTCTGGCCAGTCCTGGGAACAAAATAGCAGCTTCCATACAGGTTTGTTTCTTTTTTATTATACACAATTAAAATATTATGATTATATGATTTCATTTACATATGTCTGATCCTTGCTTTTCAATTTTGTATCTTTATTCTGCCTAGATTGCTCTTTGTCACCTCCTCTTTAATGTTTTTGGCATCCTTCTGTGGTATCCTGTTCCATTCATGCGCCTACCCATAAGGATGGCTTGTGTTCTGGGTGAGCGTACTGCCAAATACCGCTGGTTTGCTATCCTGTACCTCCTCCTGTGTTTCCTGCTCCTCCCATCCCTGGTGCTGGGCCTCTCCCTTGCTGGCTGGCGGGTGATGGCTGGAGTTGGGGGTCCTTTTTTGGGTATCACTATCTTCATTAGTGCAGTAAATATGATGCAGGCTCACAGCCCCAGGCATCTCCCCACCAAACTGCGTACCTGGGACTTCCTGCCCAAGTGGATGCATTCTCTCAAACCTCTTGACCGCTTGATCACCAAGGCAACTGTCTGCTGCAGTTTGACTCGTGAGGCGGGTCAGAATGAAGAGCAGGAGGACGAAGAGCCGATCTCACCACACACAGTGTCTGTCAGAATGCAGGAGGAGTCTGCTTTGTCTCAGAGAAAAGAACAGCTGGCTCATAGCAACCCAGTTCTAGACTGCTTGGAGGAGATCAGACCAGGTGTGCCAGTTTTTAAATTAAAAGGCTTAGAGAGGTGTAACAGTACCCCATTGTAAATGGACAAATGAAAAACTGGATTTTCCACTCACCTTTGAAAACGTAGAATTAGTAGAATATTTTTTATTCTAATGTAACCATAATATTAACACCAGTATTTATCCAATATGCATCATAAGAAGAACATCCATAACAAGAACGTCCAAAAAACGCTGAACAGATCAGGTTTAGTCTGTCGATTTCAGTGCCTCTAACAAACACATTTATACATCAACACGTCTTCGTAAGAGTGCTGTTTTTAAATTTTAGCTTTTTAATTCAAATTAAAATGTTGCTTAGATGGATGTCAAAGTTGTCATTTCTATGTTTATTCAACAAAATCTTGCCAAGTATTATTACTATAAAAAGATCTGCCTAAATGATTATATTGTACCAAAACTCTGTAAATGGATCAACTTTTAACTTCTTGGAACGTTGAAGAGCACCTTTTATCATTTCCTCTAGGAAGTGACACTTTTTCCCCTGTGGCACACACATTTATGTTTATTGTTTGTAATTAAAAATGGTCCTTTGACCATTTAAATGAAATAAAATAAATTTTAGTTGTCAGCAAGATTAGACCCAAATGTGTCAACATTTTTCAAATAAGAGCTATATAGTTAATGAAGTGCTGTCAATTTTTATGAAAGAATAAAATAATTATTATCTGAGCATCTTAATGAATGCCTATCTAAAAATAAACCAAGCGATCCAGTTCTTTCATATTATCCCTACAATGACATCATCTTGAATGTAAAAAAAAAGTTGTTAACAGAACAGAAACTATTACAATGATTCCTTCTAAATTAGTACATGACAGCAGTTAGGGAACACTACTTTCTATCAATTTTAAAGCCTCTAAGGATTTAATTTAAGAGTTGAGAGACAATAGAGACATTGAAGTGACATGCATTACAGGAGGAAGAAGCCAGGATGTAAATGAACAATGTCTGCAACAAACATATTCAACCTCAGTCCATAGGTTGCTTGCCCAGTGGTAGCTGTTCCCAACACATATACCATGTGCTTCGGAAATTCATATATGATCAAATAATGTCCAGATAAGACGTAAGAAAAATTACCAGATGGACTAGGACACTAAAAAAGCAGCTAAAGGATGTGCAACTGAGAGCTGAAAAGTATTGGCGCATCTGCTTCCTGAATTGTGTACACTGAAAAAGTCAATGAGGTAAAAAAACAGAAATTCTACGCCAGTAAGCGCTGGACTGGGCAAACAAGTTGGAATAATTAGTATGAAACTAACTAAATAATGATTAGGGAACTGAGATGTGTCAGTCACTATTTAGCTGTTGGTATTGTAGTGAACTAGTCCCTGAAGTTAAACTTCAACATACTGCCATTAACAAATATATCATTTATTTTGGTGTCTTCCTAATGCATTGTGTGCTCACATTTCGCCTTCTTATTAGGTGTTTTGATAAGCTGTGTTTAATTAAACTGATTGTACTTGATTAGGTCTATATAACCCTTACAGCTTACAGTGCATGTCAGAGAAAATGAGAATAATGAGGACAGTTCAACTGCCCAAGGAGCTCAGAGACATAATTGTGGCAAGGCACAGATCTGGCCAGGGTTACAAAAGAATTGCTGCAGCACTCAAGGTTCCTAAGAGCACAGTGGCCTCCATAATTCTCAAATGGAAGAAGTTTTGGACAAACCAGAACTCTTGTTAAAGACTCCTGGTCATCCAGCCAAACTGAGAAATCGCGGTAGTTGAGCCTTGGTGAGAGGTAAAGAAGAACCCAAAGATCACTGTGGCTGAGTTTTAGAGACGCAGAAGGGAGATGGGAGAATTTTTGTCCTTGATTGATTTTATTTACAATAATTCAGCTACAGATTTGGTTAAAAAAAATAAAAGAAACAAGCATTTTTTTTCTAAAATTGTGGGCGAGGTTGTTTCTGGCTGAATTAATTCACACAGCTACTAGAAGGAATTCAGGGTATCTTCACATGAATTACTTGTTGCTCTCTGCAAAGACCGTTTTTTGTGTCCCGTACAGTCTGTATTTTTGTGTGTCTGCGTGCTTATTAAGTGGGTGAATATGCACATTTCATTTGGGAGGTGTTGCACAATGTGTGAATTTCTGCTTTGTTCTTGTTCGCAGACTAACAATTGATCTTGTGTTTAGAAAATGCTGACAACTTCGGTTCACAGTAGCATTCCAGCCATGAAGCATGTCCAACCGGTTCAGTGACAAATGTTGATTTTACAGCCAAATATAAATGTTGACGCAAATCATTTACGACAGACAAGTGCTGCTTTATTACTGGTGACAAAACTGTGTGAAAAATTGATGACAATCTCCAGATTTCAAGACAGAGTTCTGCAATCCACAGCTATAATAAGAGGTTAGTGAAGTATTAATATTTATCTTTGAAGAGTTCATAGTCAAATATTTCACAAGACATATGCAGTATGCAATTATTAATTAATTTCAAAAGCATTTTTTTTGCAAGGCCAGAATATATAACCAAATTAATGCCTCTGTAGTTTAAGGTTAGGGACCAACCAGTGCTGAAATAGCATAGAATCTTTATGAAAATTTGATCCTGAACCAAGAGGATGACATTGTCTTTACAAACACTGAAAATCATAAAAATTTTGATCATTTTTTTGTCTTTTTTTTATAGTTCAACATTAGTAATGTATAGAAATTATAATTTAAGATACGGCATGTTGTAAAAGTATTCATACAGCTTTTTCAGTTTTTCACCATACACTCACAAGCAGAGAACATTTTTTCCTTTATAGTCAGCAGCCTTCACTCTGAAAATTCATTGTAACCAATTCCTTTCACAAGTCCTGTACTTAGAGAGCAGAGTTCACCTTTGCATCATTTATTTCAATTTAAATTCACTTGTTTTATGAAGACCTCAGAGGTTCGTTGGAGAACATTAGTGAACAAATCAGTATAATGAAGACTTTCAGACATAGCAGAGAAGTGAGGGAGAAAGTTATGGAAATATTTAGAAGGTTTTTAAAACAGATGTTCACAAATGCGTTTCATCCAGTCTGACTGAACTTGAGCTATTTTGAAAAAAAAAAAGGGGAATACCAGGAGATCTTTGCTTGTATATAATTTAAAAAAAATTTTCTTCCACTTCACAGTATTGATCCTAATTATTGGTCTGAAATTTCAATTAAATGTATTTTTTAGTTTGCACAGTGGCGCAGTTGGTCGCACTGTTGCCCTGCAGCATGCAGGTTCTGTAATCAAATCCCGGCCCTGTGCATGTGTGGGTTTTCCTGTTGGTACTCCGGCTTCCTCCCCCTTTCCAAAAGCATGACTGTTAGGTAAATTCAAAATTCTTGTTATGTTTAACTGTGTGCCTGCATGTTTTTTGTACTATGTGCCTCTGTGTGCACTAGCAACCTGTCCACTGTGTACCCCGTCTAGTGCCCAATGATTGCTGTAGATAGGCACCAGCACCGCTGCAACCCTGCATAGGACAGATGATATAGATAATGTATGATGGATGCGTTTTAGTTTATTGGAATGTGAGAACATTTAAGAAAGAAAGATCACAGATATATCAAGCGCTTTATCATTGACTGACACAAGCTTACTGCTATTTATCTTGAATTCACACCTACATTCTGTTTTAGAGTAGCATCTGATCACCATTAAGACTGCATATGCAGCAGAGAAAAATCCCAGAGCTTCATCTGTCCACTGCAGGATATAGATATGCTGCTACAGCAAGATTCGTATAGCACTAGACACTTTTGAATCTCAGCAGTGTAGCAATAATCTGTAAAAATAATGACAGGCTGGAGTCAAAATCTCTTTAAATTTTTACATGATGGACCAACAAATGGTACAGTGAATATTAAAAAGAAAAAAAAACATAATATGAAAACATGCTTCCATAGACAGAATTTTCCATAGGACCTTTTTGTAAACCCGCAAGACTTGTACTAAAAACATCTTAATCTAATTGACAGCGTATTGTAATAGTCTAAGGTGAGTTTTTATTGCTATGTTTTCTTTAAATAAGAAATTGCACAAAGATAATTGAATGGGACTGTTGTAATAAACTATGTCCAATCAGAAATGTTCCTTTTTAGTTCCTGTACATATCCTAAATATAGATTCTTATTTATAGCTCTTCTTTTGTCTTCAATTAAAGGTTACCACAGTAATGTCATCCTCAAGTTGGTTGTGTAAAACAAATGTGAGTGGTTTGTGTCCTTGCAGCAATAAGAATATCCTTAATCTTGGGTGATAAAGCCAATACAAGGCATTTAAAATAAAAAATAAAAAAGGGTAATATCTTATGACATGAAAATATCCTAATTTACAAAACAAAATAAATGTACATGTTATGGATTTTTATGTATTTTTTTCCCTAGTGATAGATGGTTTTGTTTTCCTTCACTGCATTATAATAATTGCACAATGTCACTATTCACAGCCAGCTAGCAAACACTGCTTCTACAATACAAGCATAATACTGGAACAACACAAATTTTCTGGTTAAAAATGTACCTATCAGTCTCTGAGCAGCCATTTTACAAGAGAAAATTGTTAAGGCACACATGCATTTTTCCAATTATGAATTATTGTTATGGAGAAACGGTAAAGTGCAGGGCCTGTCAGTAACTGGGCTTCAATAAAAATCAGCAATAATATTTTCCTGTCCTCAGATCAGATAGTGGTAAATTTGCTATTGTGATTTTGCTACATCTTTTAGCAGCTTTGCTATGGCTGATCACAATACCTGCTTGGTCATCTCTGAGATCTAGTTGACTTAAAGGAAGTTGCCCTTCACTTTCTATTTATCTGGTAAATTGGCCTGTGCTAAAATGGGCAATTTTTCTACTTCAGTGTCCCCTCTTAGTTGCAGAATTCCTCAAAGATCCATCTTTTGATTGGTTGTATTACCTTTGAAAATGATTTGCCTGAATCTTATCCTCCATAAATACAACATCCTGATGAGTTATTTATCTTGCAGTTTTTTTTTTTGTCTTTGGCTAAATGCTTCCTTTGATTCTGTAATCGGTCACATCCAGTTTCCTTTACTGCATATTAGTGTGTGCACTCACGTCAGCTTCTTCAGACCCATAAATAGTAAACATTTATATCACCGCTATTTAAGCCCAATATGATTTGAACAAGATTTCAGCAAAGGCATATTCTTCACATACTCATTTCATAAACTCTTTCAACCCTGAGGCCATCAGATTTTGCTTGGAAAGCATTTTTATATTCACCACCTAGGCACTGATTCAGCAATATTCTATGCACAGCTATTTCTAGCTTTTTCTTGAGAGGCTGCAGGATTCTTTATCTAAGTGATCACCTGGAGAAGTTATTACTGAAGCAGAGCAGCTCTGAAGTTAAGTTTTCCAATCTGTCCATCATCATTAAAAAATGAGAATGTGGCCGGCCAAATTCTCTTCCAACAGTTATTACAAAAGCTTGTTTTTTTATGACTCCATGGATTAACATGCAACTAAAACAGTTGGTTTATCCTTTACACACTGCTAAATTAGTTGATTTTTTCTAATAACCGAGGTGTGGACATGCGAAATTGGATCGTGAAGCTGCATCTGAATGAGAATCTTTGTTTTTATTCACTTAGCTTCACACAATTTTTGTTCTTCATGTCTGCTCATACTAACAGAGAATCAGAATCGCACTGGCCACATAAGAGGGAAAAAAAGCAGTTTAAAATGTGGAAGAGAATTTACAATGGAGGAAATAGCAGAGAAGAGATGATAAGGTGAAGTATATAGTGTCAGGGTCACCTTTCATGTCTCCAGGGGTCTGTATGAGAAGGCAGGTTATGTGACATAACCGGATAAGTTCAAGGGTAAATTAGTGGCTAACCTCAACTTTTGGTTCCAAAAATGCAGGTATCTTTCAAGGTATTATGGTAACCATAGCAACTTAATCTCTGAACATAACCTTCTCTGCAGCAGGTATGTTTATATCAATATATATATCAATGTCAATATATATCCAAGTCAATAAAATATTACTGTACCCTTAAGAAATTGGTGGTAAAGGAAAGTAATTCTTGAAAACTTATCCAACACACTGAAACAAATTTTGAATTATACATTATGTGCTCCAGCACCCCCTGATCCAAGGTGGGAATAATGGGTAGAAAATGAATTAATAATAAAAATGTCGCATGTCGAGCATTATAATATAGACCTTCGTTGACTCTGTGGTGGATTAAGCCATCTTTTATGGTGTTCCACGTTGGAGCAGCAGTTTATCTACAGCTGACAGGAAATGATTGGATAAGCTCAGCAGGAAGGTCAGCTCTGTGTTATACACCCCAGCGACTCAGTGCAGGTGAAGATTGGCAAAAAAACCTATCAGTGATAGTCTCCCCGCCCCATGCGTTTTGCTGAAATCAGTGGCGGCTGGTGGAATAATCTCCAGGGGGGGCTATAACTACGAGGCTTAAATGTTAGCTGACAGATTTCAGTCAGAGGCTTGAACAGTTTTGCTAGATCAGACTGCTACTGTGGAGGAGCAAACACTAACCTGTCTATAGAGGTACTGGTTCAGACTGGGATCACTCTGTTAACACTGGGAGAACCTGCCAGAGCTCCACTTAAAGCCATTCAGAGTATGAGAAGATATGGTGGAGAAAAGGCTGTTTCTATTGTTCTTCATTATTTCCACAAAGCTGCTGATACAGGTTTGAGTGATATAAATGTGAGGAGGGAGATATGTGTGATCTCATATGAAAAATAAGAACAAATACAAGGTAAGGTAGAAATAACCTAAACATATGAATAAACTTAATATTTGGATATCAGCAGCTGTGTTAAATATCAAATAAATATAATGTAATATAGACTTGTCACAATTCCCCTTTTTCCAAAATGTAAACACTCAGCAAACAAACTCAATCTAAACAATAGGACTATATGCTCTTATTGTGAAGTTGCGCGTCTACTACACAGCTACTGCCGCTATGTGCTGTTAGTTACTGATAACTATTAGCAGTAATTTAAGTCCGAAAACATAACTTAAACTGAACAATGTGCATTTTTAACCTAGCGGTACGTTACTATGAAATACACTCAAGCTCCACAGTGACCCAACAGGCATAATTCCACATTAATACAGCGCTTTTTACTTTCATTTTACTGCGTATTGGTATTTATATGTCGCTGATAATCAGGTCCAAGCTATTTGAGTGATATAACAAAATTATTCTTTTTTATTTCTGCATTTTGTGTCTATTTAGTTTGTCTCCAACTCCCGTAGTTTGTCGATACCCGTGTTGCGTGCATCAGAGCGTATTACGAAATCACTTTGGGGCAAGCACTCCCCGTGCCTATTGAAATACATTGTAAGGTCCAAACTTTGAAGAAAATAAAATCTCACAATGTAACTCTATGATCTGCTGCTATTTCCATACCTTTTTTTTCCATAGTTTATATTCTAACTTTTTTTAAATGTTTACTTTTTAATGCAAAACAACACATCCACATTCTCTCAATACTCTTCATTTCTAACATTTTTTTAAATGTCCTACTCCGTTGCCCATTCTAATCTGCAACTTTTAAAACTGCAAAAAACTTTGGTCTTTGGAATTGTGTCCTTAATGTACATAGTATTCTTATTTTCCTAAATATCAGTTTTATACTTTTTCTGCTTGTGTGAATCCAATTCATATTACTTTTTTGCTGTTACAGCTTAATTTCCCCTTGTGGTGCAATTAAGGATTATTCTATTCTATTTTTTTCTATTGTTAAACCAGCACATTTACTCTGTTGGTTATGTTTTGCTAGGTTAACATTCTTTCGTTTGCTGATGCAGCTATATTGCTTTTTATAATTATTGCTTTAAATTTCTCATATGCCAGTATTAACAGTTTTAACTCCACTTCTGTGTGCTGCCCTTTTTTCCCTCCCCTTCACTTTCCATTGTGACTCGTGAATTTGGTGATTCATTGATATGAGCTATTATGTCTTCAGGGTCCGTGTTCGTTAACTCTGGTTTACCAGGAGGAGGTTGATTAAGCTAACTCTTATCAGGTATTTTGGAATTGACATACTCAGCCTAAGCAGGTTTTGGGTTGATCAACCGTGAGTTCAGAGTTTACCACATGGTACATTAAAGTAGAACTGGCATGAAATTCCCTGCAACGTTTGGGCCCTTTTTAGTCACACTCTAAGTTCCTTAATACTATATTAAAGGATCGCTTGCCGTAATTCAGCCTTGTTTTAGAATTGCAGGTGTGACGAGGCAGCCCTTCTGTGAGCATTAGCACAGAATGACCGGGTTTCGGAGGGCGGGGCCTAGGCTATGCGCTTCTGTGGTCAATGAGTCTCTAGCAATATTTTGAATGTTCAACTATAATATATAATCATTTTTCCCCCAAATAAAAGCATACTAGCACCAATGCTACATAAACAACCTGGGGTATTAGCTGTGAAGCTAATTCTGAATGTTAGCTATGAAGCTAATTGTAAAGCGAACAACTCAAACAATGCCACAATGTGTACTAACAGCTGAAGGACATTGAGGAAATATGCTTACTTGTACAGGGATATTTGCTGGTTCACGGATAGTTGGTATTAATCCTGGTAGAAGTTTAAGACAATCTGTGAATCCACTGCTGTACTGTTCCAAGTTGGAAAACCATTCGTCCTACAAATGTTTGCCACAAACTACCACACGCTTCGGCCGTCGGTCGGGCACATTCCCTGCATACATAAAATCTATCCACAAGCTTTTCAGTGGCTCAGAATTGGAGGACAAAAAGATTTGTTCTCTTTTGTACACCCAGGTAAAGTGCAGTTTGGATGCGGTCTGGACTCCATGCTGTTGGTTTGTTTGTTACCGTAGCTCTCTGCACTGCGGAGGGAGGGAGTTGCATGGTGTAGTTCGGGGAAGGGGGTAATTGGCTGGAACTCAACACGTAATATGCCGAAAAGTGTCGTCATATGCTGAACTGCCAAACAGCCCCTTTCTGAGTGCTAATTTCAGGATGTAGGCAGACATACCCCGGAAGAAAGGAAAGACTAATCAGTCATTTTAACCCGACCTTAGGGGCCGTGGCAGGCTTGGGGAACTTAAAGATATAATCAAAAACCTAAAAAAATTCAAATTTCACGCCAGGTCCACTTTAACCAAGCTGTCTGGAACGGACTAAGAGCACCTTCCAGCAGTTAAAATGGCCTGCAAGGGCACCACCATATATTCAATCCATACTGAAATTCTTGAGCAGAATTTAGT